>JAVJGJ010000059.1:69002880-69017432 GCA_035590215.1 Microhierax caerulescens | reverse complement strand
CAATAATGAAAAACATCCCTGTATCACCAACACTGTTTCCAGCACAAATCCAAAACACAGCCCCATACCAGCTACTAAGAAGAAAATTAACTCTATCCCAGCCGAAACCACTACTGCAAACAACACCAAGGTAGAATGTTTGGGAAATGTGCTTCTCTTTCCCACTGTAAATGAATATTCAAAAGTTGGTTCAAATTTATCTGCAAATTCTACTTAAAGCAAAAAAACCCTCTAAGCTATAAGCAAACATGAGGTTGAACAGAATCTAAAGTGTATACAGTAGGACCTTAGAGACTAGCAGTATAAATAAAAAAGATATATTTGCTTGGGAAAAAAGATCAAGTTCCATAGCACTAGATGTTAGGCAAGAAGAATAGGCAAATACTAGAAAAGTAAAGTTGAAAACCTTAAAAGTAACATAATCCAGGTGGAAAACTGTATAGGAATGAAGCTGGGTTAATTAGCATTGATACCATATAGCTGTGGGCTGGCTTCAGGGGTGGTGGGTTGGTCGATGTAGACAAGGTGCAGCTGTGGCTGGTTCGGTGAAGTGGTTGAGAGCCAGTGAAGAGAGAGCAGCTGAGGAAGAGAAGAAGCAAGAGGAGAGAGAGCAGGTCTGGATGAGATGAGGAGAAGGCAGCAGGGGGACTGGCATGAAGAGTGTGACAGTATGAGATGGTAAAAGACCTTGTTGCAGCCTGATAGTTTGGAGAGTGCTGTGACAGAAAAAAATATTTTTGAAAGGATGTATTAGGTAAGTTTTTCAGAATGCAGCCTAAGGGATTATGCTGTGTAGGAATGGTTGTAGAATTGTGGTATCATTTAAGTTAGAAAAGACCCTTAGGATCATCAAGTTCAGCTGTAAACTGATGATGCTAACACTGCCAAGTCCACCAGAAAACAGTGTCTCTATGTGATTAATCTATATATTTTTTAAGTATCTCTGAGGGTGGTGACTCAAGCAGTTCCCTGGGCAGCCTGTTCCAATGCTTCATCACCCTTTCAGTGAAGGAATTGTTCCCAATATCCAATCTAAACCTCCCCTGGCACAACTTGAGGCTGTTTCCTCTTGTCCTGTCACTGGCTACTTGGGAAAAGAGACTGACACCCACTTACTATAACGTCTTTTCAGGTAGTTGTAGAGAGCAATAAGGTTCCCCCCTCAACCTCCTTTTCTCTAGGCTAAACAACTCCAGTTCTCTCAGCCGCTCCTCATAGGACTTGTTCTCTAGACCCTTCATGAGCTTAATTGTCCTTCTCTGGACACAGTCTTGCACCTCAATACCTTTCTTGTAGGTAGGAACCCAAAACTGAGCACAGTATTTGTGGTGCAGCCTCACCAGTGATGAGCACAAACGAGAATTAGAAAGAAAAACATTGCACAGCAGTTAATAATCATATTAATATAGGTTCAAAGAATATTATATTTTTCTATTGATTCTTCTATCATCACTTTAATTTTAAATTTTAGTGTTATTAATTACCGTTTATAGTTATAGCAATATTCATAAACTAAATACTTTGTACATCAGTGATTTTCTATATCAAACTACTTATTTACTGTTGTGACTTGTGTTATTCAACTGCAGGTAGTGAATAAAAATGCAAACAGAATGTTAGATGTCCAGATCATGGATGTAATTAATCATTGAAGAGGAACTTTAGGTAATAGACACTCTCCTAACTAAAAAAATTCCAACAAGATGCTGAAAACAAAGTTTCAACAGGTTGTTGGTGTTTTTTTTTTGCAACTCTTAAAAGCCAAGAGCTGTTTGCAAATGAATCAAGCATAACAAATGACTCCTAGACATTTACAGGTTTCTGGGGAAAATTACTTTTATTCTAACTGGGGACAAGTAGGACTGCATCCTGTTTCAGAACAGAATGGAATGAACTTTGAGGTGAAAAATTAAACTGCTTTACCCTCTCTACATACTTCAGAGAAGAAACTGTTACTTATAAGTCTTGATTGAAGAACAGGACCAATCAATTTTAAGTATATATATATATATAGGTAACTCTTGTGGATACTAAGTCATATGGAATTTGTAGGTAGTTGAAAATATGAGCCTGATGCAGTAAAAATAGAAAAAAAATAGTGACAGGTGGGGAACTGGCAGACAGTCAGAACTTCAGACAGACACTCATACCTGGCTTTGATATCAAACTATTTTTCCTTCCCAAATTTTTTTCCTCCTCCTTGATCTCCTAGCTGAACCCAGAGAGCTAAAGCCATCATGTGTTTTCACACTCTTCTGTTGCATTCTGTTATAATACCCACAAAGGAATACAATAGCAAATGTGTATGCAACCACGACTGGATGTCGTTAATTCAAACTGCAATTACCCTGATCATGAGGAATAACAGTAAGGAGAGTGGGAGACCGTGAGAAAGTTTTCATGACTGTCCTGTCCTGTATAAATATCACAGAGGTCCAGACCATCCTACCATCCTACCAGCCAAGCTGGTGACTGCAGCATCAAAAGTGTTGCTGAGGCGAGGATAATGTTCATGGCTCTCCCCTCGCTTACTGAGCTAGTCATTTAGTTGTAGAAGTCTGTTAGGTTGGTCAAGCATGATTTCCTCTGCATAAATCCATGTTGATTATTCCAAATAACCTCCTTATTCTTTTTTTTTTGTTTGGAAAAAAACCTCCAGAATTATTTCTTCCATTGCCTTCCCAGGAACTGGCTAGCCTGTAGTTCCCCAGATCCTCTTTCTTGCTTATCTTGAAGATGGGACAGACATTTGCTTTCTTCTAGTCCTCAGTCAGTCCATGGGTTTCTTAGAAGGTTCTATCTTCTGAAGTCCAGGGCTGTGATCTTGCTGTTTGCCTTCTTCCCTCCCTTCAGGATCCTGAACACCACCACACAGTCATGGCAGCAAAATCCCAAACTACTTGGGTTTAAAGGGAAGCTTAGACATCTCCTTTAAAAGCAGAGAAATATTTCAGGTTCTTGCACTTCTAACGAGAAGATAACTCAGCATATCTCAAATAAAGCTTTTATTCTGTAGCTTTAAAACAAATTCATGTACAGTCCCCACAGGTACGCTTGTAAATAAATACACATTCACAGTGTCTAAGAAAGCCCAAAAGAGAGTTTTGTAACCAAAGCATTAAATATGCCTTTATTGCCCTAAGGAAGTAGGCTATCAATGTTAAGAAAAGTATATGAATGGGGAAAAAAGTATTAATGGATTGTGGTATTAGTATTTGCTGCCTTTAACATACTTTTGATACCTGCTGCATTCAAACTTACACAAAAACCTTGGAAAAGTTATTACAAAAATGCTGTGCATGATCACAGAGATAGTATTGAACTGAAGGAATGTGGAGAATGTGGATTATATGTTATAAATATAAATAAGGAATTTACATTTCTTACAAATATCTGACCAAAACTTGTTGCGAGTTTTGTGTAATGAGACTCCTTGACTTAGATTGGGACATTAATATATATTCAAGACATTGAATACAATATATCAGAATAATGACCCTGTTCTCTCTCTCTTCAAGTCTTAGATTGAAGCATAAATCTATTTTGATTGAATATGCTTTCTCTGGATAACATGTGCTACCCCTGCAGAACCTATTGTCAAAATTTAGTATAACCTTTAATGCAATTCTGAAATAATCAGAGAGACAGAGATAGAATACTGCATTAAAATAAAATCTAAAGAAGCCACAGTCACTGCATTATTATGAGGACTAATTGCCAGAGAAACAGGAAGAGACTGCTGGGTTTTTAACACTGCCAATGATATTTCCCTCTTAATGATTCCAGAATGGAAGAGGCCACAGTCTTCATAAAATATGTCCAGTATGATTTTGTTTAAAAATAAACAATGAGTAGAATAGGAAACATCTGCTACTGGTATTGTAAAGAAATATTTCTTCAGTGCTTCTTTATATACCTAACTTCTTTTGAGGAGATTCTTTTGTCCTCTATAGCATACTGTTGTGTCTTTTTGCAATACCTTTATTAATAAGTATTTATTGTCATTCAGTAAGCACATCTTTATAGTGATCAAAGCCTTCTTAATGATGATGGTGTCAAAAAGAACATTCCAGCAGATGCTCTTATCAATTATGTCAAGTCAATTCAAGAGGTTTTTCATCCCTTATCTCTGTCATAACTTAAGCTGCCCTTGCCCATAGCAGAAATAAGGTTGTCAAACTGAATTTTCAAATTTATCAGTTTTAAGCCTCTTTTTAGGGCACTTAAAATTATCTGTATTGAATTACACAAACACATAGATCTATGCTTTATCTATAGTCTGAACAGACTGAGAGCAGGTGGGTGAGGTGACTTGCTGACCTGTCTTGGTACAATCGCTGCAGCATTCCTAGAAAATAATTGACTTTTTTTTCCCCTTTCTTTTCTTCTTCTCCAAACACTATGTGCTTGGCTATAAAACTACCAGCTGCATTTTGACTCACTGTTAAGTCTGACAAGGGAAAACGAGATTAACAAAGATTTCAAAAAGGTTAAAATGCAGTACAGTGTGTCAACCTTGGCTGGATGCCAGGTGCTCACCAAGCCATTCTTATCACTCCCCTCCTCAGCAGAATAGGGAGGGGAAAAAGTAAGATGGAAAAAATCTCATGGGTCAAGACAAAGACAGTTTAATAAAGCAAAAGCAAAGGCTGTGCGTGGAAGCAAAGGAAAGCAAAAGATTTGTCCCTTACTTCCTGACAGCAGACAATATCCAGCCACTTCCCAGAAAGCAGCACTTCAGTATGCATAGCAGTTGTTCCAGAAGACAAACGTAATAATGAATGTCCCCCCTCAACCACCTTTCTCTTAGCTTTTACTGTTGAGCAGACAACGTATGGTATGGAATATCCCTTTGGTCGGTTTGGATCAGCTGTTCTCACTATGTCCCTTCCCAAGATCTTGTCCATGGTCCTGTTTTTGGCTGGGACAGAGTTAATTTTCTTCCTAGTAGCTGGTACAGTGCTGTGTTCTGGATTCAGCATAAGAATAAGGTTGGTAACACACTGATGGTTTAGTTGTTGCTCAGTAGTGCTTACCCTGGGTCAAGCCAAGGGCTTTTCAGTTCCCCGTGCTCTGTCAGTGAGCAGGTGCAAAGAAGCTGGGAGGGAGCAGAGCCAGGACAGCTGACCCGGAGGAGCCAAAGGGATGTTCCGTACCACAGAATGTCATGCTCAGTATATAAACTGGGGGGAGTTGGCTGGGAGGGGGCGATTGCTGCTCGGGGACTGGCCAGGAATGGACCTGCGGGGGGTGGGCAGCTGTACTGTGTGTCACTTGCCTTTCTTAGCTTTTATTCTTCTCTCTTTTTGTTATGTCCCTTTTCATTACAGTTGTTGATATTTCTTTTGTTTTGTTTTTGTTACTATCATTATCATTAAATTTTACTTTATTTCAAAACCCATGAGTTTTTCCTTTTTTTCCAATTCTCCTCCCCATTGCGCTGGGGCAGGGATGAGGGGGCAAGGCAGTGAGGGAGCAGCTCTATGATACTTAGTTGCCAGTTGGAGTTAAACCATGATACCCACCCCCCAGCCTACTGGTGAGGGGGTAAGTGGGAGAGACAGCCCTGATACTGTGTGAGCACTGCTCAGCAGTAGCCAAAACTCGGTGTGTCATCAACACCTTTCTGGCTACCAACACAAAGCACAGCACCGTGAGGGCTACTAAACCAAACTCCGCCTCAGCCGCACCCAATACAACCTCCACGGCTTACATGATACCATTTGTGTCATGCTCTGGTTCTACATATTGAATATATCTTCTAACCATCCCGTTCTATTGTATCCTTTTTACTGAAATCCCTTCTTACCCAGACTTACAACTTAAACCATCTTTATACCCAACATACAGATTTATACATTCTCATTAACTACTGTCCCCTGTCCTTTAACAGACAGATATTTCTTTCCCATTCCATGGATTACCTCTGTTCCTCCAGATGTTCCTAAGAACAGGCTATGGCTTGGGCCCCATCTGTCAAGGTGGATGCTCAGAACAAAAGAAACAATATCTTCTGTTGGGCAGCAACACCAGCTTGGTTTGGGTCATCATGCACTCATCTGGTTCCTTGTGAAACTACTCTGTTGGTTCAGGTCGTTCCTGCTGCATTACTTCCTACAATGTACAAATCACATCACAGATTCTTTTTCCCCCGAGGTTAAATATCATTGAGGCACACACTGGGTCTCCCCATACTTCCACGTTACCCTCCATGTAAAATTTATTCTCCAGTTCCCATCGGCAGGTGATGTCCAGACACTTCCAGGGAAGCAGGGCTTCAGTACGCGTAGCAGTTGCTCTGAAAGCCAAGCATAAGAATGAATGCCCCTTTCTTCCTCCTTTCTCTTAGCTTTTACTGCCGAGCAGACATCATACGGTATGGAATATCCCTCTGGACAGTTTGGGTCAGCTGTCCTCGCTGAGCTCCTTCCCAAGATCCTGCCCACACCAAGCCTACTAGGGAGGGGTGAAAATTTGAGACAGCCTTGATGCTGTGCAAGCACTGCTCAGCAATATCCAAAACACCAGCGTGTTATCAGCAGCTTTCCAGCTACCAGTTCAAAGCACAGCACCGTGGGGGCTGCTATGGAAAACTAACTCCACCTCAGCCACACCTGACACATGCGGGGTTACTTTGGGAAGGCATTCTTTAATAGGAAAAAAAAGAAATAACGATTTTCATATCACTTCAGATTCACCAGACTTATTTGAGTAACACAAAAGAAATTCTGAAGTCTTTTATTTCAGTTTTTACATAAATTAAAGTGTATTTCAGAGCAACATGTTTTGATATTCCAGCTTTGCTCTAGGAGGTCCGTGGAGGTTAGAGATGGTTAACTCGCACCATGTATTTCAGTCCATCAAAAAATTCAATCATTTACTCTCCATGGGGGTCAGTTCCATTGAAAACAACCACTCTGCAACAAGCTGTCAAAAGGTAACTTTAAAAATGAGCTTATGGAATTTCACACCTCACCAGATAAATGTAGTGAGACATTAGTGATGACAGAGGATTTAGCATTTTCCTTGCAGATGTTTCAACTGTCATTAATTATTTTTCTTGTTCTTTGTTGGTGTTCACCAGCTACCCCCCCCGCCCCCCCTAATGAAAAGGTATCATAAACAGCCAAAATGTTCAAAAAGATTCAGAAGACATTGTTCTAGTAGGCTGAATATAACCATCACAAGTGGGAAAGTTCTCTGTGCTCTGGTTTAATTTCTCATGTCTGGCATCAGAAATTAGCAATAAGATAACATCATGAAAACAAGAAGAGAGGAGTAATTTAATTCTTATTTAGTATTTTCATTCCTGTCCTTGTCTTGGGCCTGACTACATTTTGTCTGCAGTTCTGCTCTTAATATAGTACAGC
Organism: Microhierax caerulescens; assembly: GCA_035590215.1. NCBI lineage: Eukaryota > Metazoa > Chordata > Aves > Falconiformes > Falconidae > Microhierax > Microhierax caerulescens. The sequence continues at coordinate 69,010,062 of JAVJGJ010000059.1, read as the reverse complement.
CTCCTAATTATCATGGAACTATATAAACTCTCTGCCATTTTTCTTTTCATTTTAAAGGGGGATGAGTTATTAAAGAAATGAAACATGGGCATTACAATTGCCCATGAAAAAGGTTTTAACACATATATGAAAACACAGGAAAAATTAATTCTTCCAACACATAAGTCTTAAGACTACAAAACCACTTTGTTGTCTTGATCCATCAGGCATGAAGGAAATTTAGCACAGGTGAAACGTTGTTGTAGTGGCACCTTTGCCAGCAGGTAGCACCCACACAACCTCTCTCACTCCCTCTCCTCAATGGGACAGGGGGATAAAATAGGATAGAAAAGCTTGTGAGTAGAGATAATGACACAAAGATAAATTAAAAATTACCAGTACAAGCAAAATAGACTAAACTTGGGGAAAACTCATTTATTGTCAATTAAAATAGAGAAGGGTAGTGACAAAGAAAGACAAAAACTAAACCACCTTCTTTACACATACCCCTCCTCCAAGGCTTAGTGTGAATCCTTCCTTCCCAGCTCCTCTTCCTCCCCTCTCAACCCCACATGGTGCAGAGGAGATGAGGCATTAGGAGTTTCAGTCACTCCATAACAGTTCCTCTCTGCAGCTTCTTCCTCACAATTTTCTTCTGATCCTTTCTGATCCTCCACAAACTGCAGGGAAACACCTGCTCCACCATGATCTCTTCCAAAATTTTTATGGGCTGTAGGGGAATCTCTGCTCCAGTGCCTGGAGCACCTGCCACCAAAACCTTGGCACCTACACCCAGAACAGGTACAAACAACATTCATTTTTTTGACCATTTCTATCAAGTCTCTGGGTGCTGTTCTCAGAACTCATACTGACATCCTGGCGTTTGTACCCTTCCCAGTGTGCAACCATGGGTACACTCTTGTGCACCGTAAGTCAGAAGGGGGAAAAGGAACCACATGCTTTGCCCATAGTCAGGATGCACATATTTCATAATTTTTGCTACTGGTTTTTTTTTTTTTTTTTTTTTTTTTTTTTTTTACTTTTACTGACAGAGTCTAGTCTCATTACATTGGCTACACTGGTTGAATATGACTTATGAAAGCATGAACTCTTTAGGCTAAAAATGTAAAAATGACCACATTACCTCATCATAAGTGAGGGAGGTAGACATTGCTTATGCATCATCAGTCTCAGAAGAACAAAGATAGCACTTAGGATGGCCACATGCTTTCACTAATGACTCTAGTACTCTGTGGGATATTGAACGTACACTTGTACCTTGAGCTGCAAGCAGAACCCAGTTTTCCAAAGCCTCAAAAGCCAAGTACCTCTGAATTAATTTGGTATATGAATGTAGCTAGACTGAGTGGACAGTTTCACTGCTTTGTTTCCTTGCCATGAGAAAGATTTACTGCCCTGTTTTGCAGCAGATGAACATTGTAGTGATTACCTGACCATGACAGAACTCAGCCACAGAGCATGACGCCAAACCCAGGTCTCATTAGCTGCCAGTTAATGCTATGACTTTGGATTGTCCTAAATATAGATGTTTAATCGAAAATGGACTAGCACACTTAATTCAGGGCTATGTTCTGAAGTAGGAAAAATAAAAATTACCTAAACTTCTATACCATTTAGCCCATAATAAGAATAATTTCTGAAATGTACATTAAAATGATTGAATATTGGGATACTTTAGCATGCCAACCTAAGCCAAACTAGCCTTTTTGGAGACGTTGTCCACTTAACTGTAGTTTTGAACTTTTGTGTGTGTTTTTACATGTAGGGAAAGTTTCTTGTGTTAAAAGGTCTTAATACTGAGCTATAACACCACCAAAATAAAATAACACCACCAAAATAAAATGGCGAGTATTCAGCTCTGGAATTCCTCAACTTTTTCACAAGTTTTGCAGAGGTTCTTACTGATGCAAAACCTCAGATTAACATTTGTGCTATCTGAGTATTTCTTTAAGTGTTCCCTTGACAGTAAGCTTTAATTGACACTGGAATTATGTAAATACTTTCTTACGGCAATTGGCAGCAAAAGGCAATGGTTCAAAAGTAAAGGTAGCTTACTTAGAGAGGATGTGAAAATAGATATTTTTTTTTCCATTTAGACTTCATGTTGACTGTAAAATAATCTGTTTTTTTCTGAAATCCAAATTAAATGTTTCTTTTTTTCCCTAGACATTGGGAAGAATTAATGTATTTCCTTTTTAAAAGCTCCTCCAAAGTTGAATCTCTGACCATGTCTGTTCTCCTTTGGATCAGGCATCTTTAGTTCCTTCAGTATGCCTGTATGGATGATGTTTTCTAAATATCTGATAATTTTAAGTCCTCTTTTCTGCACTCTGCCATTGATTCAAATTCTAAAATTATGGTGACCAAACCTTGATGCAGAATTTCTCTGTAGGATTTACCTGTACCTAGAAGAGCAGAAGGATCTCACACATTACAGACTTCCTTATACCTCCCAGCTTGGTGTTTATCTTATAACTTTATGACAATGGTGGTCAATGTTCACCTTTTTGTCCATTTTAATCACAAACCTTTTTTTCAGGATTGCATCTGGGCAACCATTTCTCATCTTGGATTTATGTAGCTGATTTTTTAAACCTAAATACAGATTTTTTTATTTTACTGTGGCCTACTTTTTTTGACCATGTCTCCAATTTGTCAAGATCATTTAACGTTTTAATTCTGATATCCAACATGTTTGAAGTCTATCCCAGGTGGTTCTGCAAATAAACAAGCATACTTTCTGTTCCTTCATCCAAGTTGCTAATGAAAATATCAAATTTAGACCTAGAAAGAACCCCTGGAACCTACTCAGTACATCCTTTTGGTTTTACCTACAGCCTAAGAACAATTTTTCAAGTTTTATTCTCCCACCTGAAATAGTTTAATCTCCCTATGTCACTTACTGAGACATCTGCTACTTCACATGTATCACCAAAGGCTGATATGGTTTGATAATCTATTTTAGATTGAAAATTATAGCAATGGTTATTTTGATCTTATGTATTCCTGAAAAATCTATACTGGTTATTATCTCTTTCTTGTCATCTAAATGCTTGCAAATTATTCAATGATAACAACTGCCTGTATTCCTTACGTACTTCCTTCTAATATAGGCACAATGCTTCTTTTTTTCTGGTCTTCTAGAATGTTCCCTATCCTCCATAGTTTCCCAAAGAAAATGGATCTGTTTCCTAGGTACTCTTGTGTGAATTTTAGCAGACACAACTGATTTGAAAACATCAAATTTATGTAAGCACTCTCTAAACTGCTATTTCCATGGTTTACCACTCTGTCCTCAATACTGCTAGCCAGCTAATCACAAGTGACTTATTTTGTGAAGACCGAGTTAAAAAGACATTAAACATGCTGTCTTCTCAGCCCCAGCTTTCCTTTTCTGCTGAATAGAAAACCAACTTGTCTGCCCTTTCTAGAGATATCTGTAATGAAACCATTTCTATATTACCAAGACATTGGATTTTTCAAATATATTTTGCTCATCATTCATTACGTGACTTCACCTAACAAAGCTTATGCAATTCTTTTACACTTAGTCTTCTCTCCAGCTTAAACTTTCAGTACTTTTCCACTTTGCAGGATTTCATAATACAGCCCAGCTGATCTAACATGACCATCCTAGCTTTATGCTGCTTGAAATAGTTTGTGCTTGTACCCTTGATGCTGTTTAAGGAATTCCCACTGTCCTAAAGTCTTCTTTCCCCATGCATTTTCTATAGAAACTTATCCACTGGTTCTCTTACTTCATGAATTTTGCTCTTGTGAAGTCTTTTTTTTCCTGTTCCCCCTTCTTATGCTGCAAGAAATGTAGACTATATGGTCATTGCTATCTCAGCTGTGTTCTGCTTTCACATTCTCACCAACAGAGTAATGCCAAAAAGGAAACATTACTGAGGCTGGGTCCACACACTGGCTTCCAAGGAACTATCCGCAGTGAATAGCTCTTTCAGGGCCAGGTTCGAAGGTCTCTTACTATAGCTAAAATACCAGTCTAGAGGGATCCTTCTGACATCTGTATATAGGTTTTAGTAATTTAGTTTATGTATCGCTATTGAAGAAAAGGAATTTAATTTGGAGTTTCAAATTCACCCATGTTTCTAGGCTTTTCTCCGTATTCTAAATGATCACATTTTCTTTGCTTTTTACAACAAAGCTTTTCTGGTAAAATATAAATACCTGCTACTGACTGAGTCTTTTTCTCCCTGAAAATTGAACTACTACAAATATAAACATTTTTGTAAGCTCAAAATGCTAGGGGTTTTGCATCTGAAATTGCCTCACAGCAGAAATTATATTTTCAACATGCTTTCAGTTTTTAAAGTGGAAATAGACTAATAGAAAAAGGGCTGCATATTATTGAAATTTGAGTCTTTACTAAAATTACACAACTGTTTTCTCCATCATTTCACATTCCTAATTGTACTGTAAAAGTATTCACCAGAGAGAAAAATCTAAATTGTAAAGAACATCTCTCTATCTGAGAAGAATAATAAATTCTGATACATGTGCTTTGTCCTGGTTTCAGCTGGGATGGAGTTAATTATCTTATTAGGAGCTAGTGCCATGCTATGTGTTGGCTTTGATGTGAGACTTTTCAGTTCCTCAGGACTTGTTAGTGAAAAGGCTGGAGGGGCACAAGGAATTGGGGGAAGGCACGGCCAGGGCAGCTGACCCAGAGTAGCCAAAGGGATATTCCATACCATGGGGCATCATTCCTGGTGTATATACCTGGGGGGTTGGCTGGGGCGGGCATATCGTTATTTGGGGACAGGCTGGGCATCGGTCAGCAGGCGGTGAGCAGTTGCACTGAGCATCATGTCTTCCTTTCTTCCTTTCTCTCTGGATTTTAATCTTTCCCTTCTTCTTTTCATTGTAACTGTTATTGTCATCATTATTATTATTGTTCTTTCATTTTTATTCTATTTCAATTATTAAATTATTTTTATCTCAACCCTCGAGTTTCACATTCCCTTCCAACTCCCCTCCACACCCCTCAGGGTGAGGGGAGAGTGAGCGAGCAGCTGCCTGGTGCTTAATTACCAGCCAGGGTTAAATCACAACATCCTTTCACTCTGACTAAAGAGATCTTTTTGTCCCTTTTTCTATCTCCTCATTCTTTCCCACAAAAAATAAATAAACCCACGGAATATTATTTTTCACAGTGAATCACACAAAGCACCTCCCTCACAACATCTTCAGAAACAAGTTGATTTTTTTCTAAGTGGGTGGAAAAACCCCACCATCCTAGATCAGCTATGTCCAAATGTAGAAGATGAGCACAAGGTAGACACTGACAGCAAAGATCACCCTTGAGGATATTTACATGAAAATCTATCATCTGTAAAACTGCAATGATAACAGCCATTAGCTACCAGGGACATGCTCCTTGTCAATTTTCAAAAAAAGAAAATGCATTTACTACAAAGATAAACTGTGACTGTCAGGCTGGAAAAAAACCACAAAATCAAAACCCAGCCATACCTAAAAGCAAAAAACCCTCCAGAAGACATTCTTATCATTGACAGCTTAGACTAAGAAGATTTTAACAGACTAGCGTAGTGGGACAGTTTGCAAAGCTATTGTGTACTATGGTCTAAACATCTGTTTATGAAAGAGGTTACTTTTTTCTTTTGTATAGTGAAAAAAAATTAAATACATTTAAAATAAGAAAACTTTTGTAAAAAAAAAAAAAGTTTTTGATATCTCCAATACTTAATATAGTAATCAGAACATTTCAAACTGCTCGTTTTCACAAATTTGTATATTTCATTGTACAACAAAAGTTCTCTGGAAATGTGAACATGCTCATTTCTGTTAATTTGTACCAGTATAAGGCTATTCTGTAGACCAATATTTTGTTTAAGAAAATATCACAATGGAAGCTATATATATAGAGAGAGAGAGTATATATATATATACTGTGAACTCCCATTTAATGCTAATTTCTGCTTTAATTCTATTCTAGTATGTTATTCAGAGATAGCATTAAACATTGGATGAAATAATGGTCATCCCTATCCAGAACTATTGCTTTAAAACGTCTCACTAAACAAGTACATTATATATGTGTGTATGTATATATATTCATATAATATTTATATAAGGAAATAATGTTTAGTGCATCACTGAACATTATTTCACTATTTATACCTGAACTTACATTTAAATTTTGTAAGGTAGAAACTCCAACCTACTCCATGAGACATTACACACAGACAAAAGGAATGTTGTCCTTTTTCCAGCTTGCTTTTAGTCCACAAATAATAACAGGCAGTTGGTTCAAATATCTTGAAGCGTAAGACAGGTAGGAAGTATTTACAGATACTGTGATAAGTAGTACTCACAGAGCATCAGCTGGGTTGTTTGAAACCTGGATTGATTGACTAAGAAAGCACCAGGGATCGTGAGATTCCTAAACAATAACAGCACAGAAACAGTTTTCTGAATAAAAACACTAGAGATGGGAAGGGAAATTAGTTTTCCTTCTAAGAGGTACTCCTTTGGGTAGGCAAGCAAGGGAAGTCCTGTGTTAGTGCCTGTATTAAATCTTGAAGAACATTTAGCTCTCACTGAAAATTAACTGAATCAAATAATTCCTCAAAGACCATTTTTGACTACAAAAGAGTAAGGTGAAAGGCTCAAGAGACTTTCAGTGAGGCTGATGTGAAAACCACAGACATGAGTGCAGCGAGACTTCAATGCTTCAAAAGGCTCTCACAAGGCGGGAGCCAGGATGCTGAATACCTCCGGTAAATGAAGCAGCAAGCGTTACAGAACTGAACCAGGCTGTACCACCAAACTAAAACCAAGAAGGAATCAGTGTCCTGATTTCAACTGGGATAGACTCAATTTTCTTCTTAGTAGCTGGTACGGCGCTGTCTCAGATTTAGCATGAAAATAATGTTGATAACACACTGATATTTCAGATGTTGCTCAGTAGTGCTTACCCTAGCTCAAGGGCTTTTCAGTTCCCCGTGCTCTGTCAGTGAGCAGGTGCACTAGAAGCCGGGAGGGAGCAGGGCCAGGACAGCTGACCCGGCGCAGCCAAAGGGATGTTCCGTACCATACCAGGGATCCTCAAACTTTTTAACCAGGGGGCCAGCACGCGGATGAAGTCGCAGGGTCATCTGCGGCTGCTTGGTTTCCCCTCCCAACCCCTGGCGAGGT
>JAVJGJ010000059.1:68989072-69000458 GCA_035590215.1 Microhierax caerulescens | reverse complement strand
TTTAAAATGCTAATCACTCCTCACTTCCTTCAAAACAAAATATAGAATACTTAGGGTTGTTCAAAACTTGCACAAATTCTCCACCGTATATGGATTTAATATAATTGTATAACTAATCACTAAATTAAAAGTCAAAGTCAATATGTTGAGAGTAAATTAAAGAATTAAATTCATTCACTTGAATATTGAAATAAAAATCTAATTGGTTACATATTTTCAAGTTTTCAGCATGCCACAGTTTGTTTATGCTAATTAAAGCTATGTGTATAATGGGGCAAAAAATGCATGCTATGTGTTGCCAAAACATGTCCTTCATTAATCTGTATCACTTGATTATTTATGTGGAAGGAAATTTAGCAAGTCAAAATACTAATTTTTCATTTGGAATTCTTTCTTTAATCAGGCTAAAAAAAAACATAGCTGAAATGTGAAGCTAAGCAATATGTTCAATTCAATGGCATTTCAGCTTCTTTGAAATTGCCTACAAAGAGAAAAACCATTATTTACATAATTTTATTGAAAATGTTAAGTGCAAAATAAAATTTTAAAGTGTATTTTGGGTGTTGACAGAATAAAGCTAAAATTTCAGCCAGAAAGGGAACGTAGTTTTCTCTATGCATGTAGAAAGAGAAACAGTCTAAAATGATCAGAAAATAAAACTTTACAATGTGATTTAAATCATTATTAGATTCCAGACTCATCAATTTCATAAGTTAAAATCAAATTAATTCCTAGTTATATTAAATCAGATACAGGAAGACTATCACAAAGAAAATAGTAAAACAATTTTTCCTGCCTCTTTAGGTCTCTGAAGGACAAGACTGCATTATTTACCTCTCAGCATTGGTATAGAGCTTGGTTATGTTGTGTGTCAGTTTGGGGGGTTCTTTTTTTTTTAAAAAAAAATAAATATTGCAGATTAAACATACAATAATAATTGTAACATGTTGCAACAAGGAGAGATACTTTGTTGAATTACCACATTACCATTACATCCATTACCACACAGCTACGCTTCATCCTACTATACATGTTGCCCTAGAAAACTTCTGTACCAGTTTGAACTTCCCTTGATACCTTTGATGCCCAGTGGCCTGACACAATTTAGTAAAACAAAATTTCATACAGCAAATTTCCTTCCCATGTGTAATAATAATTCAACTGTATTTCCTACTTGATGTTAACCAACAAAAACAAAACATGAGAAAACAAAAAGGTTTCCCGCAACACATAAGAAATTAAACAAGATTTTTTTCTGAATGTTTATTTCACGTTATAATGCTACAAAAGCCCTATCATATGCTATGGTTAAAACTCTTACTTGTATGTGAACTAATGGCGTGGGGTTTTTTCAAGGATATAACCTTATTGTGGAATTACAGTTTTTGCATAATTTTTAAGCTCTCCAGATCTATGGATAATGAGAACAACATCATTTCATCTTGTAGTTTCATTCACAAGTCATTCCTAATAAAGTTTCTCATGTCAGGATAAAATGCCTTCTGGGATTTGAGGAATGCATTCTTACAGTGTTTTAATGCAGAGATTATATTTTAAAGGTTAAAATGACCTAAAACTTTATACTAAATTTTTCGTGCTGCATGTCAGCATGTCAGTTACAAATATGGCTTGCAAAGAAAAAGAAAATCAAAAATTTCCTTTTTATTTGTTGACTATCAGGTAGGTATGGAAGCATGAAGAAAAGGTTAATTCTTATAACTTCCTTGTATTTCAGTTTGCTATTATAAGTAAGATGCTTGCTTTTCTGTTGTCTTTTCTGAGTAAAACCTGCAAAGCAAGGGTTCACATGGTCTTTTATGTAGCTAACTGTTTAAAAAGAGATTTTTTTTTCTCTTAAACACATGCTTGAATGAAAGGCACAGTGTTAAAAATGGCTTATTTATATTAATGATCAGTCAATATTGGCATGCAGCAAAAAAAGAGAAAGAACCAGAAGGGTTAAAAGAAGAGAAAAACAAAGCAGTAATAAAGTTTTAAAAAATCGAATAAGAAGGAACAAATCAGTGCATCTCAATGTTTTAGCAGAAATGAAACAAGGAGCACGTTAAGGCACATTTGTTGCATCAGCTGGTTTCAGATGGAATACAATCAACCTTCTAAAAGCAAGTAGGATCGCTCCCTGCCAAGGCCCCTGAAGTTGCGCTTTGTGATGCGCGCTGCCACAGCAAGGTGTCCTAAGCTGGGCTCCCTTTCACGTGGTATTTCACACGGTGCAGCTTTATCTGCTTAGGCTATGTCTAACCTGTGGCTGGCTGTGCCCTGAGTGGTGGCAGGGCCCGGAGAGCGCTGCTCAGCTGGCCGTGCTGCTCAACGCTTGTCGAAGGCGTAACAACAGAAATCTGGTGGCTTTTGGGCAGCGCCAGCTTGACATCCTCCAGGGCAAATCATGGGCAGGGTTGGTTGTTGGTTAGCCTAGGTCAGGGATCACTCCTAAGGGGTTGAATGCAGCTGTCTCAATTCAAAGGTTGGGATAGTTGAATCCTATTGTCATGGTGGCTCTGCCAGTTGGCACGAGCACCAGAGAAGAGTTTTCTATATTTTTCTATATTGTTTTCTATTATAATACACTTTCCCCATGTGCAGCACTAGAGTTTCTGAAAAGCACTGTAGTAGTAATTTGGTTTGGTTTTAATATTTCCAATAATGAAATCTTAACATGCTCACTCTGAGTTTTCTCTGTGCTTAGGGGAAAACTAGCTGTCTCACAGAGTGCCATGAATGTTTTATATAATTCATGCAGATTACATGTTTCTGTAAGAACCAAGTTAACTGGGACTGTATTCCTAGTTTCAACATCGCTTCTCTGAAACCAAAATCATAATTTAGCTGCAGGGAGATCATTGAAAAAGCAGCAAAAAATTAAACTGATGTGGAACTACCATCTTTTCTTTCACTGAAAATCAAAAGGGACTAAAGGCCCAGATACACAAAGAGAAAAATTTCAGCATTTCCGTATTAGCAATTCATTATTCCAAACAATGTGCAAATCAAGAACTATTCACTAAAGGCGTCTATGAATAATTTAGAACAGTAAATAATTCCAAGCTTGTTGCAATTTGAAAAAGCACAGGTCATGGTAAAAAAACATTAATTATCTAGGTGCCCAGGTATAATTTACCACAGAAGACAGAGTTCTAACCTACCAATATTTTAAAGAATTTTAAAACAAGGGAGATACATCTTCCATAGAGCTGTTTTACTTAAGACTGAAATTTATTTTTAAATGCCTCCTAGTTTACATGAGAAAACATTATAAACTGCCTTCATCTGCTGTAAATCAACTCTTAGAGAAAAGTCCTTATCCTATGAATTTAGAACACCTTTCACAGCTCAGTGTTAACCCGGGATAAGGGCCTCAGAGCTATGGAAAAAAGATCATGTTATCATGGATATCCAGTGAAAATGAGTTTCTTTCTTCTCATTATAACTTACACTTGTACCAACTTTTCTTCATTTTCAGATATGTTAGTAAGCTTCCATGCAATTTTTCTTCATTGTATTTCCTGTTTGATTGTTGTACTTGCATATTTTTTGTTTGTATGTATGTGTATATTTATATATATACACACTAATGCAGTACAAATTAAAAAAAAAGTCTATTGTAGAAAAATATGAAACATCATTTTTCACTGTCATATATTTAAGGTGTTGACATGAAACTTTATAAGTTACTCATAAATGCAGCTACTATTTTATAGCAAGATACATAAAAAATGTGCCATGAACAGGCTTGACTCAAAGAATGTTAACCACCTCCTGACTTTGCTGAAGTTTAGAGAAAAAAGATAATAAAGATTTGCTGAGATAATGCCTATTATTCAAAGATGTGTAACAGTTTTTACAGGCAACAAAAATATTTTTTGTTTTGGAAGATATCAAGGAAAGTGGTTTTACTTGAACTTCAGCTAATTTTGTTACAACATAAAAAGTCTGACCCACTGAAAATTTTTTATCCAAATAGGTGACTTCAATTATCACTGTGCAAAGGAGGTGACATTCAAAGTTGATATATGGCAAACCCACATCTGTCAGTCTTTATTTGAATGTCAATAATACACATTATTCCAATGAGAAGAGACCTTGTCTGAGGAAGGACAATTCTAAACCTGACAAAAGACAATTTCTTTTACAGTAAAAGGAAATCATTTACCCACGTTAAAGATTTTCTATCTGTTCAGCTGAGTTTAGTGGAATGCTTTATTTTTTTTCTTTTGCTTTCTTTTGGGGTATAGAAATGGTAAGGAACAAATCATGCCAAAGGGAAGTGGAACAAAAAGGTAAGGAATCAGCTGCCGTAGTTGATTGTAACTGTAGTAGCTCATACAAGTTCATTTGCAACTGAAAATGATTTAAAAACCTCCTCATAAGGAAAAGAAAGAACCCACAAGAAATCTTTTATGTATACTGAACTTTACTGGACTTAAGGTAAATGCCCAGTTACACAATCCCAAATGTCAAGCAATTTGCAAGTAGGGTTTGTTATTTTGTACTTTTTATATAAAAGTCTAGAACATACCCCTTCCTAGACCCAGATGTTTCTGAAACGGTTTTTGTTTGCAGCTAAGCTGAATTATTGAGTTAATCATCATGTCTCCCTGCAATGTTTTGCAAAGAAAAACTAATTCTGACACTCAGAGAGGTGGACAGACCCAAGAAAGGCAGAGGTCAGAGCTGAGATATTGAGTCCCACTGGCCAGGCAGGAGGGTAAGAAAACAAATCAGTCTCTTCCTTTCTTCTTTATCTTTCTTCTGTTTAACAATATAAATCTTTGGTCTTTCAGCTGTAGTACAGCAAGCAGGTTTCTAAAAGACTATAGCTTTCATTAGGCTCCACAGTTTTCATATCAGGAAAGGTACTTTATGGGGCAAATGTCAGAGACTGAGCGAGACTTCCACCTTTCTCGTGGAAACAGACTCAGGGGTCAGTTGAATAAACTTTTTACTTTTAAATTGATATCTGAGGAGAAAACAGTTGTAAGTGCCATGCTTGCCAAGACTGGAGGGATTCTGAAGTCAGATTTTATGCTGCTTCAGTTGTTATTATTACTAATATTATTATTATTATTATTCTTTATGTCTTTCATCATGCCTTTTAAGGAGCAGCCATTCTGTTTGTCCTTTCCGGTTTCCAACTTTTCTGCTTGGTCATATGTTTGAATGTATGGTCACATTAAATACATATTTTATAATGTACCTTTTCCCATTCAAAAATGCTGGTTAAAAAGATTTAGTTTAAGATTTCTATTAAGTATTTTTTTATTCCACCCTCACAGTTAAAACAAATTTGTTCTGTGAAGTATTGCATGGCTAAATCCAGTAAAGACGCTGTGAAACAAGACTTGAAGTACATCTAAAATGCAGGTTTAGAACACCCTTATCCAAAACCATTGTCTTTTTTTTTTTTTTTTTTCCTTCACACATACACACATGGTTGGAAAACATAACCAAAATTTGCCTTCATCACCTATTAATAATTCCACAAAGAACTTTCACAGGAAAGAAACCACAAAAAATCTGAACTGAGCAGCATTGGATTATAGCTGCAGTGCTAGGAATGCAATTTATAAAACAGACAAATATGACAAAGTCAGGAAGCAAAGTACCTTCAACTGAAATTGTAGCACTATGTAGATATAGTTTTCCAAATAAGACAGAAGACAACAGAATGTTGGTATTCATACAAGTAATCTTGTGAAAAGCCCCACAGATAGCTGCAAGTGATGGAGAGATCCTGCTCCGTTGGAGGAAGTTCCATTCAATGTATTGCTGGCACTACTTGTTCAAAAACAGATGCTTCCTTTGAGATCTTTAAATAGCTTGTGATATTTGAGAAGGTTACAATTAAAAAAAAATGAATACAGAAGGGGATGTTTGGCACCATAAGATGGTACAGAAAGGAATTGGTTTAAATAGGGCATGTGGAAAAATGTTGCTTGTATATGGTTTGAATACATTAATTAGTTTGCAGTTGCATTAGGAAACTATATACATGACTGCAGAGCATATGTATATATTGTAACCTTTAGACAATATAGTTGGCAGGGCTTGTATAATTATGTTGTTCTTAAAGAGACACAACACAAATATATATATATATATATATTCTTATAGATAACTTGTTTCTGAAGGAAAAAAAAAAGTTCCTGTTACTTGTATGACAGTCTTATTACAATAGCCTTTCTATTTGTCTTCTCTCCAGTCATTTCTGGAGTAGAAGTGACTTGGGAGAGTTACCCGACTGCTATTTTGTACCCAGATTGTGACCTTAGGAAGAGAAGAATACGCCCTATTACAAAGTTGTAAGAATCTCGTATCTGAAGTGCTGATGTTTTCAATAGCTTGGCATCTCATTAGAAAGTTCTTTCAAAAAATTAATACATTATTTTTTCTGAAGTCATCCAAGTAATGAAAGGTAATAAACCATTTTAGTTACAAGCTAGCTATCTTCGAGGTTTCAGGCTTGTTTTTCAGAGATGGTGTGGATTAGTATTGAGTAGAATATAGGAATCTTCTTTCCAAAGATTTTTAAATCAAAACTTTGCTAGATAAGGTACTTTACAGCAGTTCTTGATGTCAGTAGAATAAGACCTGGGTTAATTCTAAGAGATCCTTCCCCAAGGATTCTCAGCATACAGTTTTTGCTGGTTTTAGTAACACCATTTTCCTATATATTGGACATTGCTCACAAGGATCTAGTTAGATGGTATTTGAGCATTATATTGGATATATATCTGTGATAGTTTTATTAACAATAGAAAAACAGTGTAAAATGGAAATTGTTAAGGAGTTAATTAGTTCCAATGGAGAAAAGTGATTTTGTGTATGGAAAACAGATACCGTGTTTCAAAAATATTAAAACCTTGAATGAAAAGCATATTGATTGTTTTAGGTATGAAAAGTTTACGCTGACAGGTTTATGATGCAATATGCAATATACAGATGTATAACAAATGCAGTGGTGTCTACACAGTTGAAAAAATAAAAGTTGCAGTAATTAATTATCTGTTTCAGTTCAATTTACTTTCTATTGAGAACATCTCATGCTGTTTTATAGTGCTTAATAAAATCTAATCCATTAGACAATGTGATAGAATCTTATAATATATACAGACTACAGGCCCCCTTTGGTTCTAAAACCAATTTATATGTAGATGATACCCATTTTAAATCTCCTCCAAAATAATTTAGGTTACAGTTTCAAATAGTACAAACTAAGTACTTCTTGAAGCCAAATATCAAGTTTACTAACTCCTTCCATTGTGCTGTTCATGTAAAAAAAAAGATAATGAAGCTCAAAGAAAAGGATTCATTTTTTCAAGGTACAAGCTAAAACTCCACAGTGTTCATTAATTTAAAAACCAAAGAAGAAATGAGACAACTATGATGTAGTACTGGGTCTTGTTCTTAAAGATCAGTGCTAGCATAGTGGAAATACAAATTCATAAATAAAGCAATTGGGAAATTTTCTGGAAAAAACCCTCAGAAATAAACTTTGTTTTCCTCACCAGGGATGGAGCTGTCTAAACCATAATTGATTGTAAAAATGATTTTTGCTTAAAAAGAAATTTGATATTATTAAAACATTGTTTCATTGCTCTTTTTAACCAACCATTTCAATGGTTTATGTGTGTTGGGTTTTTTTTCAAGGGTAAATATAGTCAAATAAGAAAATAAAAATAAAGAAACTGCAATAAAAAGAAAATATTTATATAAAGTAATATTTATTAGACAGCTGAGAAGGAAGTTAGAGCTTTATAGATCATCCAGACTTGAAAGGAAAAAAAACCCAAACCACAACTGAATCTTAACAATTGCAGGACCGAAAAACTACTTCCCACACAACCTTATGAGAAAATCACACGCCATTAATTTGATTAATATGAACTTTACTTACGACAAGCAGAAAACATTAAAAAGAATAAATCCTATATTTTTAAGTTAAATTTTATTATTCTCTTTACAAGTGACTAACTTGCTGCTTAAAAGAAGCAGTGTTTTAGGGATCTTGCATGAACAATCACTATACATCACAATTTTGACTGTTGATGGTTTCTGCTGTTTAAACCATTAACAGAGAAAAGGTCAGAAATCATAATCCCTTATCTAACACAAAGTCCTTTGAAATGTTCCATAGCCACCTACATTTGCAGAAGTGGTCTTTACATGCTACATAATTCACATGGTCCCCAAAAGTCCTTTTTTATGACCAGTTCTACAACAGGAAAGAAAGAGGGATTTGGTCCTGCAATCTGAGAGATGAAATTTAGGAGCTATCATTCTATGCTTGTAAGTAGTGACAAGACAGTAGAAGAAAGAAAATAGTTTTGACTTCTATTTCCAGTTTTTAACACAAAATGCTTCTAGAAATTAGAATTAGATTTAGAAATTATTAATTAGAATTAGAAATAGATAAATAGATAAATTAGTCAACACAATTGAAAATGAAAAATATTTTTGTGTAATTATTTCTTATTTATGTCTATATTATAATTATCATGCAGTCATACTAAAACACTTCTGAATCCAAGGTTACTGTTCTCAGAGGGAAATGTTTTGTTCAGGACACATCTAACATTATGCTTTACCCTCGGGGGCATTACCTTATAAATAAATATATAGGAATCATGCTGGCAACATTTTAACAAATATATTCAAAACTAAAGAGTCCTAATGCTGTGGCCTAAGTGTCAGAAGACAGTCATGGTATTAGCTCAGTTCTTTCTGACAGATTCATCTCACGTTTTGACATTTTGAAATTTGACAACTGAACGTACTTTAGTTATCCTAAACTCCTCTGTAGCCGAGAGGGAGACAGAGCAGTCTGCATTTTGAGTAAGAGCTATGAAGGTGGAGTAAAAATACAGCAAGACTGCCTGCTACTAAGAAAAACGTCACTTGACTGGAAAGCAAAGCACACACTTACCTAGCACTTTGTAATGGCAATATGAGAAATAGAGGATCAACTTGTAACACCTGTGAGAGAAGAGCTAGGTGTGTTTCTAGATACTGATGGTAGGATCTATTTCTCTCTCTTCATCTCCTGATTCATTTAGAAACTCCTGAAACTTTTTAATTATCTTTTTTATTTGAATTTGTTCACTGGGCCTTTTCACATAAAACACTTATCCCAAAAGCCATTCTAAAGCATGTGTCTGTGAAGTGAAAGAAAAGAAGGTCTAGAAACATTTCTCAGTGCTTATTTATGAATGGACATAGCCAGATTAATTGCATTATAGTTTAATGGAATAAATATTCAATTACTTTTGCAATGGCCTTTCAATTAAGGAAAGTCTCCACAGCCAATTTAAATGTCAGAAGAATGGGATTGAAACCAGACATTTTTAACTACAAATTAAAGTCCATAGATCTTTTTTTCTCCACTCCTATTTAAAAAGTAGAATAGCGAATTTTCAATTTAATGAAATAGTTATAAAGTAGGTTATATACAAGCTTGTTTTATAAATTTCAGTGTAAGTCAAGTGTTCCTTTCCACAGAGGAATAGTTGTGGTAGTATGTAGTGGAAACTCCAGATTACTGCACACTATCTTCTTCATGTCAGTAAGTCCTTTAACCACACAGAAATTCCAACATATATACTTACTATCACTTTTAAATAGTAAAATTGAATGAAATAATGAAATCAGAACTATGTTATGAATTTCTAAGGAAATTGTAAAAAAAAAATAATTTAATTGCCTGTATCAGATACTTTCCCTGTTGTTATAAGCAAAATGATTTTGAACTGTTCCTGTGTTTGCCATGTACTCTTAAGTTTTTCAGGATTTTCTAATATTTACAATTTCTTACAAGATTATAAAATTAATGCAAAAACCCGTGAACATATTAAGTTCATGAAGCTGATTCAGCTTCATGCCAGTAACAGGTGGCAGTAAAGATATGAAGCCAGATCGTTAGCTTCTATGAGTATTAGAATAGCTCAGCTGCTGACAGTGAATATGTGATCCAAGTTCTCACAAGCTGTTAGAAAATAACTCTGACACTGAGCTAACTTTGCCTTCTTGTCTGCTTCCTTTGTTGAAACAAAGCCACCTATTTGGTCTAATTCTACCACAGCATCTCCATTGACTTCAGTGATTTCAGTTCTATTGATTATAATAGAGCTACTTGCATGAATAAAAGAAGGTTCTTGCTATACTTCCAAGAAATAAGAATGTTCATTTATTACTACATAAATAGAATATCATCTCAGTTTTTACATATAGCTGTCTAAAATTGATATTGAACAGCAATTCAGCTTACCTATGTATATGCACACATATATGTTTAATATTATATATTGGGGTTTAGCTCTATAATTATTAAGAGGTGCTATAGCTACATCATTGTAATTATGCATTTTGTTACTTGTTGCAAAACTATTAGATTTAATAGTTCAGACTAAGGGTGCAGATTTTGGTCTATAGCCAGAACACTGTGTCAAATATTGGCTCAAGGTTGATTTTGGAAGAAGAGCAAGAACATGGCACTGAATAGTAAGTCCACTGACTCCTCTTCCCATTTTCTAACGATTTCTATCTCTGAGGGTCTTCTAAGCTGTCATAGTTTGCATATTTGACAATCTTCAGTGAATTTCTCTTTCTCTTCCAGGCTCCTCCTGCACAGTCTCAGCTTCAAAAATAAAATTAATATACAATTCCTTTAGCTCCACAGTTCTACCACCCTTGTGTGTGGAGCCATCTTTTCTTTCTTTTTAACTTGATTGCTGGTAAATATTGTTATGTTGCCTCATGCTTATACTGGAAGACAGTGAACAGTTACTGCTATTCACCCTACATCACTCATGATTTTGTAGACCAGTGTCATATTCACTCTTTTCCCCAAAAATTGCCTCTTTGCCATGAAGACATATTTTGTTACATAACTGATTATTCTTCCTTCAGTCAATTCTTTTTTTGTACACCAGATTCTTTAGTGGGTCCCACATAAATAACATCTATTTCACACGCTGCAGGAGAAATATTACTACTGCCTGAACAAAGCTGATCTTAATTTTTCCTTTCAAATCTTACTTAATTTCCACTTTCTTGTAACTGCACTAAGAAAGTTTACACTACTGACTGACTTCAACCAGTAACACGAAATTTCAGTTCTATTTATGGATTAAACACTCAATTATCTAAGAGGAGCTGTCATGTTTTGACCCTGGCTGGCAACCAAGCCCCATGCAGCTGCTCACTCACTCACCCTCTCCTAGAGGGATGGGGAGGAGAATCAGAAAGGAATGTAAAACTCAGGGGTTGAGATAAGAACAATTTAATAGGTAAAGAAAACCTGCACACACAAGCAAAGCAAAGCAAGGAATCCATTCACCACTTCCCATGGGCAGGCAGGTGCTCAGCCATC
>JAVJGJ010000059.1:68970426-68988796 GCA_035590215.1 Microhierax caerulescens | reverse complement strand
CAGCAACACCCAAACCCATCAGTGAGCTGTCAGCATTGTTCTCACACCAGAGCCAAAGCACAGCACCGCACCAGCTATCAACTCTGTCCCAGCTGAAACCAGGATAGGAGCAAAACTACCCTCTTTCCAGCTTTGGCTAATACTTATCTAATTTTCCTATTTTTTATGAGTACTTTTAATATGTTAAGGGTTTGGGTTTTGGTTTGGTTTGGTTTTTTGTTTTTTTTTTTTTTCCTGTTGGATCCAGAATTCTTCAGGTCATACCACAGTTAGGATTTATCTTGAACTTAATAAAAATTAGATATCCCATATCCATCATTTCATAGTCTTTTTCTGTGGTCAGAGGACAAAGGTACTTATGAAGGCAATATATTTTACTTGTCTAGGCAAATATTTAAGGATAGATTGTTTGCTCTGTTCAATGAAGGTAAGATCCTATATTTGAGTAGATTTAATCTCCAAAATAATTATGATGAATCCTACTCCATATGCTTTGTTCAAGCTAAACAACGAATATATTGTTTATAGCAAATGATGCCATTGTAGCATGCTGGTTGTATCGCTACAGATGCAAAATTCAACATACAAAAGAAGTTAAGTTATTTGACACAGGATACTGCACCCTGGTTTTCCTATGGGCAATTCCACAGTGCTGTCATAGAATAGAGAGAAATGAATACTGAAAAATTACCAGTGAGCAGTTTTTCTTTGTGGACACAATACACAATTCTTTACAGTGCCACAGCTATGGCATAATCAAATCATTAAATTCAGTAGAGTACATTTTCACCTGTACATTCTTACAAAAAAAGTTAGTTTAATATCCCTCATATGAAGAAAAGAAAAATATAATCCAAAACCAAGGACTGACACTGGCTACCCTAGTTTCTTTCAAAAAGCTGAGGTCAAGTTAGGTGAGAAAGGTGAGCAAGGTGAGGTCATATTATCCCAGTGCACCACTTATCATCTGCTTTCATGTGCAATACTTGAGATGTCCAGGCTTAAAGTCTTTTCAATAATTCTTCAAGACATTGCAGCTCAAACAGATCTATAATCTACTTTGGCAGAAGAAATTTCTCACTATGTATTTGTGGTGACTATATTTTCACCTCAGCTAAACTCCAAAATGGGAAGGCAGCGGGGAGCCTAAAGAACTGAGGCATCACTTCACTGAGTGTCGTAATGCCTGAGCCAAAGGTACATGCCATAACCCAGGGTCCCAGGCTGAGTAAAATCCAAAGGCAGAGGGAGAAGAAATGTAAGTTTGGTACATTTGTACCAAATGTAGGTACCTTTTGGGTACAGATGTACCCAAAGCCAGGTAGCTGAGGCAGCCCAGAGCTGCACACCAACAGTCTTGCTCTCTGTTCTTGGAAAGATAAACAAGTATCCATTGCAATCTTGAATGCTTTCTTGACTGCCAGTGAACCCCCCATGATTAAGCAAGAGACTAGCAATTATTATGTGTGTTACTTCAAACCGTGTCCTGGACGGGGAAGATCAACACCAGAGCAGACACTAAACTTGAGCAGCTGGGGCTGTGCTGCAGCACAGGCAGAGGAGCTCCTCACTGCCATGCTCATGCAGAAGCCACATTCAGGGTGGGTGGCTTTCACTGCAGGGGCCCTCTGAACACTGACTGACATGGTCACGCTAGGCAGAGCTTGCTCAGTCAGAGAGTCTGCTGAGCCCTGAAGAAAACAAACACACCACATTCTCTGTTCCCTCCAGGCTGAGCTTCACGCAATCGGCAGGAAGGCCCTCTGTGTGGCCGTAACCTCCACAGAGTAATCTCCCCGCCAGAGAAACTCTTCTTGTCCTCCGCTGTTTCTGAGCTTCAGGTCCGCTGCTGGCACTTTCCTGACATACAGACAGGCTGACTGCTGCCATCATCTTCAAGGGCCATGTTGCTTGACAGGATCCATCTCATTCTCAACCTCTAGCTGACTTAATCCCGTGAAAAAAGTTATTGCTGAAATTTAGCTGTGTATTTTGACTATCTCCAAAATTAAGCAAAAAATGAGGGGGGTTTGACACCTGTATGACAGAATTAAGCACTTTTAGTGTTTAACCTGTTAAAGGACTTGGCAGCTACAATTTCCTAGGGTTTGCCTTGTTTCCTTCTCAGTTTCCTACTCAGCAGATGATTCCCCCCACCCACCAGCTCTCCACCCCACAGTGGATTAGATGGGAACACAATTTAAGGAAAATACCTACTTTAGTGCTGTGCCCATCCATCAGTTCCTTGCTTTTGTTCCGAATAAAATAAAACTTATGACCATTTGTGAAGTTGACAGATATGCAAATTAAGACCACTCTTTTCTTGTCAGATAAGAAACTTCATGAATCACAGTCAATGAGAGCTAACATTTCAGTGGTAAATGCTGCAAACAAAGCATACATTATTAAAATTAACTTTAAACTGCATTAATGAATCACTCAGTAAGAGCAATTTTTTGAACCTGAAGTGGAGATCTATCCTTTGAACAAACCATATAATCAATACGTCAGTGTTGTGCTTGGGATTTCATTCCAAAGTGGTTTTTACTCTAAGTTTATCTGCCCTTCTGGGAAAACAAAACAAAACAAAACAAAACAAAACAAAACAAAACAAAACAAAACAAAACAAAACAACACCAAAAGCAACAACCAAAAAAAAAAACCCCAAAACCCCCACCAACAAAAAAATACCCAAGCTTTTTTTCTCTTTTTTTTCCCTTACTGCAAGATGCAGAAAAACATTTTTTCTATGTAGTATGTAAAGATACATACTATGTCTGTCTAATATGCATAGTAATTGTACTGTAGATGCATAGATCTCATCCATAAAATGTGTTGCACCGTTCAGCTCATGTCAATACCAATGAAAAGAAAAACAGTTTAGGGAAACAATTATTAAAAACACCTTTCCATAATAGGGAAAAAAAAAAAAAAAAAGACAAAAAGGGCAAAAATCTCACCTTCAAAGCCACCACAAAATCTTTGTATTAACTATCTGTGTTTATTCTATCAAAATGTTTCTCTCTTAGGTATTTTTAAGTTGAGCATTCTAAGCAAATGATTATGAGACTGGGTTTCACTTTACTTAAACTTAACCATCTAAAAATTAAGCATTTATTCAATCCTGGTTTTGTAGATACACTCTTTAGTCCAGAAGGTGGAAAACATTCCATCCTACCTGTTCTCTGCTTTTACTTTTGGATTAAAACAGACATTTACTGATATAGCTGTCCAGCTTTATTTTTGCAAATTAAACAGAACAATTGAAGATGCACACGTAGTACAATAGAACAGATGAAATGGGAATAAATTTGGAAAACTGGAGGGAAATGTGAGATCATAGTGTTAAGGGACACCAGATTTGGCAGACTTTAAAACCCGGTGGATTTCTTCTTCCAGCTCTGATAGATGGCGGCTGCTGCTGTTGTACTGTATGAATACCAAAGTCGCAAATATATATAGAAACAGAGCACATATGACAAGCCACATGAATCACCACAGATAGTGGAACAGTGCCTTTACTGATGCTCACTTCACCTTAAACAGCATGCAAATAAAGAAGAACAACCCAGATGACCAGTCATATTCCTCCTGTCCAGCTGATTATGACTGAAGTTTGCTGATGGAGCATACTCTCACAAGCTCACTCACCCAGCAGGTCTCTTAAAGCCTGGCTGAGCTGTTAAATCCATGGGGTATAAATATGTTGGGCCTCTTACCCAGCCACTGGCCCTGACCTTGGCTTTTTTTATTGTGGGTGGTGTCCTCTCACTCCCTAGATAGTTCAGTTCCAGGTTGACTAGCAGAACTTACATATAAACAAACACACACATAGAGAGCATAGCAAACACATTCAGATGGGGAAAAAAGAAGTTAGGAACACAGCTTTTATGCAGGGCTTGGCCATTTAATCACACTGACCAGCAACCTGCTTATACATGACCAGACCTCCCTTTTGTTCTCCCTTTATTTCCACACACTTATTTCCCTTAATCCTCATGCTTTTTCCTTGATCTCTCCTTTCCTTAATTGTTTTATAAGTTTCACTGATTCACGCAATCCTCTTAAACCACACCACACTAAGTTTTAAACAGTCCCACAGCCTGCCCTCCCCCCATCCCCCAATCCCATAATAAGTTTACTATTTTCCATGGGCCCTGCAATAATTTTGATCCCCTCCTTTCCCATCAGTCGCACAGTTCTATTTCAGCTGAAGCTTTCCAAGGCTATTCCTGCAATGACGTTCTTACATGCAGGACATCAGATTTGTGCAGCAGAATCAATAACCCCAGTACGTTTTTACTCCAGTGATGCATACATGCTTTAAGATGAGAAAGTCTATCTTGCCAGACAAAACTTTTATCGAGAAGCCTAAGCAAGTAGAAAGAGCAGCTGTTTGGGACATGCCCTAGTCACACAGAAGCTGTTGTAAGGCGCCTCGTTGTTGAGGGATGTTGGAGCTCCCACAATGTCACCATAGTAACAGACCCTTACTGCCAGGGAACTTTTCATTGCCAAATTCAATATATGAAATTAAATCTAACACAGTTCTTGCCCACTTCCTTCTAAATCTAAGCCCTATCCATGAAAAATCAGCTGCAGTTGAGTTCTTTAATAAACTCAAAATCTCTGGTATTTCTTTATTTAAGGACAGAGTCTCTGGTTAGGGGGCATGGGCTTTCGTTGTTTATTAAAATTGGTTTTTTTGAATGTCAGTTTGTTTGGGTTTGATTCAATAGGGTTTATTAGGTAAAGGTTGACATTTTGTGAATGTCATGACCACCTCAGAGGATACCACTCATGTAGATCTATTGAGCCAGCATTATATCAACTGGCATTGGTCTTGCAAGCATGGTAGCTATGGAAACATGGAGCTTCCAGTGGTCCACTAAAATTGCATCGATGGCTGGCCTGCACAGAGCTACTGTGAGCAGGAACTGAGGTAGCTCATGAAAAACTAGCTGATCTACCTAGGGATGGGTGAACGCACCACAGAACACAGCCAGCCACAACGTTTCATAGGACTTGGTGTCTGAAAGGTTTTCCAATTACAAGCTGACCAAGATATAATATGATATGGTGTTTGTAGCATGTTTCAGTGGAACTACTGCTCTCAGAAACATGAACTGTAAGAGAGATTAGCCATATTTAACAAAGCTGGGTGACAAAAAAGAAAAACATTCCTAGAACTTTTGCAGATGTGTAGTATGTGGTCTACATTCTTGTTTGCAACTTACACTGTGTCTGTTATTTATTTACAAAATCCAAATACTCGTAACTTTCAAAGCTTGTGGGAAAAAAAAAACAACCAACCAACCAAACAAAAAAAAAACAAACCCAAAAGACTACCAGAATGCTTCAAAACAAGTTACCTGATATGGGTAGGTTTTGTACCTTTGCTACTTTTTCACATGCAGAGTGTGACCGCAGAAGCCGTTGAAGGCAACGCCGATTTAAAAAGAGTGTTGTCAGGCTTTGATTTCTGACAGTTGGTAGATATATAAAAAACTAAATGTGATATAAACTATTCTTGCTTTATTCCAAAAAGCAATATTAATGTGAGGGGAAAAAAAGTTTTGTCTTCACATCCCTCTGATTACAGCTGATATATTCATTTAGATCCTAGATAATGAATTCTCTAAGCTATGAAGCCACAAATGCAAACTTTGAGGTGATTAAAGCCTTAGGCCTATTACCATAGAAAATGACCTTATTTAGGAAACAAGAACAATTTGATGCTAATGGGTTTGGAAAATGAATAGACAAAAGAGTTTTCTTAATGTTTATTTACTTTTCTCTGTGGAAACAAGTTTGTTTACAAGTATTGTTCTCATTACATATTCTAAATAGTAATGGGTGCATTCAATTTAATTACATTTAATTGAATTGCATTAAATTTAATTACAGTTAATTAGAATACTAGTTAGCTATGTGTTCCTACTTAGTTCTAATCTGATGCTCAGCCCCAGAACCATAAAAGGACTGAAATACACAAATTCTGATCTAGTCCAATTTTAGAGTAGTCCTCTAGAGTATATTTTATAAAAACTCTGTGAATGTTGGGTACTTAAAATGTATATAAGCTTCAGTGTTTGTTATGAAGTTCCTGAACTCACAATAATATCTGCTTTTGTTAAATCTTGGAACTATTGCCGTTTTTTGCAGTGCTGAGATCTCTACACTCTTTTGCAACTCTGGCTGGTCAGAACTCCCAAAGTAAACGATATTCTGGTTAAGGTCCAGTGATCCTTACAAGCCTTGTCTTAGCATGCCAGACACACATTAATAAAAGCAGTCCTACCCAGAACAGAGAAGCTACAGCTGTTTCTAGACAAAAATAGAGCGGGAAGAATATATTCTGTCCCTTTCTGGGGTGACTGATACTGAAGAACTTCATTCTAGATATTCATCAATCAGGCACATTTTACAATGACCCACATTTTCAAGATTATACATGGAGAGTAAGTGAGGGCTAGAAGTTAGGGTTTTCTGAGCAAATATTAATTTTATATATTTAAAATTTACATTTTACACTGGGACTGAAGTTCCTTCTTTCTTCTTTTTCATTTCACAATCCAAAAAGACCAACCAAGGATTTCAGTCTTGTACTGGGAAGTAACAGGTAACCTAGTACTTAGGTGTCTCAGACAGGTTGCTATTTCAAATATCTGTATAAAAACTAGACCTGTGGTCACTTACAATAGATGCATATTATATCAAATCAATATAATAATGTTTTTATTATCACTCAAAAGTAATGGGTTTTTTTTCTGAAGTTTTCCTACTATATTGTCTGTACACAGTTTTAACATTTTAATGACATTGAAGCATGAGGAATAAATACAAGATATTTTGCTCATGTTACATCAAGACAGGAATTGTGGAACTAAGAGAAACAGACACAATACATAAGAATCAAATGACAGAAAAAAAGACAGAAAAACACATATTAACTGCAGAATACAAGAAAAGTGACACCACATGGATTTATGGTCTCCTTTAAAAATAGAAAAATAAACAAATGAAAATTTAACTATTTATCTGTGGAGATAGCATGATACTACAATACTGACTGGAAAGATCTTGAAAGGGTCTGCTCATGTGAAAGTGTGACAAAACCTGTGTCCTGCATTATTCTTGTTTTGTAGGTAATCATCTTGCAATCAGCTGAATTTGATTAAGTGAACATGGCACAAACAAATGGCAGTAAGATTTTGCTCAGCGGAAGAAGCACTATTAGAGAAAAAGTGTTCTGAAGTTACACCACTTTTGAGCATTTGAATTGTATGCCTTTATGTGTTCCAACAGCCTTTTTTCAGTGTACTTTTATTTTAAAGAGTTTGAAAACTTCAGTAACATTTGGGTGGACTTTTCTTTTAGAATTGCTTCCAAAATCCAAATCAATGTTATGTCAGCAGCAAATATTCCACATTTTTTTCAGTCTAAAAAAGCAGAGCAACTAAAGAAATAATGTTAAAGTGCAGAACCCCATATATAAGGGCTCTTACTATAATATTCTATTCAGTAAAATTTTCCACGATTTTACACCTCACAAGTATATCCATTATTAATTAGCTTATAGCAGTTGTCATCGATTGACACAGCAGAATGTGACATGGAGCAAGTTGGTTTTGAATTAAATTAGGTTTCCTCTAGCAAATTTTAGTATAACAATTATACTGTACTTTCCAGAAATGCACATATCATAGCCTAAAAACTAACCCAATTTCATAAGAACTCAATTTTCAAGAAAAAGGAAATGAAAACTGATCAGAATTATTATTTTCTTTTTACATGCTAGATCTAGACCTTTCGGAATGTTCATGAATAATCTGATCTGTAGTGCTATGAAATACACTATGAAACTGTCTTATCTAAAAATATTACAACTTGTTCCTATCAGATGAGCATGAATCCATAAATAACGTCCCAGTTAACATTTCTAGCTTTTCTCTTTACTTGCTTGATTTGTTTTGGTTTTGAAGGACAATTTCTAAAGATAGCATCGTCATTTTGACCAGTCTTTGTATTTCAAGGCAATTACTTTAGAAGCATGCATTAGTTTTTATTTGCTCATTTAATTCTCTTTCTTTGGAGGTTTCCCAAAAGCATCTAAAATTATGGATATGTTTATTCTGCATTTGTTGCTTTTTATCACTTTGAAATAGAAACACAGAGAAGTTTGAGTCAATTAATGACACTTTCAAGATGATACTGAAACCTCTGGCTTAGGATTTCAGCTGTCTGTGATCCAAGGCCAGTTTGATGTAACACAGCTGTGTGATATTAATTCAGTTTTGTTGAGAAAATAATTGTGAAGGTGTGAAAAATTATATGAGCTAAAATAATTAAAGATAAGAAATGTAAAACCACAGTTTAATCGTTAAGATAGCAATTATTAGGAGCTTAGATACAGGAGGAATAATACCAGCTGGAATAATACAATCTTAAGGAAACAAACAAATAATTGGAAGATGGTAACTTGAAAACATCGATGACAGCCTTCTTCAAGGAATAGACCATTCACCATTGATGAGAAATCTCCATTCAGCAGAAACTCACTGGGTGTCTTGTTCGGGCTAGTGAGCATATTAATGTGTAAACTAATTGCTTTTTAGTGACTTGTTATCGTGACTTGTTATCTGTTACATACAATAGAAAATAAATAATTGCACTGTACACTGCAAAACTGTACAAATCCTGCCTGGAGTCTCTTTGTGTGCCACAAGTTACCCAGTGAAAGTGACCTAGAGAAGAATTGCAGAACTTCTGCTGAAACTGTGCTGAAGTAATGTGACATCTCAAACAGGAAAGCACCACCACCTTTGCTTTCTAGCAGTCATATTTTGACAAAAGACCAAATACATTTGGCAATGGACATCAGTAAAATAAGTCTGGCATTTACTGAGTGCCCACTCACAACAAATGTCACTCTTTCTTTCAAGCAAGCCAAGTCATAGGGAGGAGCACATAAAAAATGTTCACAGAAATTCTAATCCCACTGAGAGTTTATGGAAAGAAAATAAGACCACAAAAACTTTTGGTAGAGGCAGGCAAAGTAAAAAAAAAACATTGACTCATCTACTAGATTGGACATGTTATATAATGTAAAAAAATTAAGCTGTATATATTTTGAATATACGTGTTTACTGTTGATAACTGTGAGAATGTTAACTTTTGCTAAAGTGACTCCTTCAAACCCTCCTTAAAATAATCTTGCAAGCAGAGGTGAACAGTGTTGCCCTTTCTGGATGTATGTCCCAGTACATCCACCAGAAAACCCACTGCCAGAGACTAAGGGACCGGTTCTAATCCACACTATACTGAGCCTCTGTTTTATCAGCTTGAGGAGCAGACATTAAACCCTACCTATCTCAGAATTCTTTTCATTTGAGAGAAATAAGCTTTAAAGGAATTTAAGTTGCTCAGTTAGCTCTGCACAAGTAGTATTTAAGATACATTTGTCAACACAACAGGGTATAATGTTCCAACTGTTCTGTAGTGTGCAAATGCCACTTAGGAGTTATTAAAAGGTCTAAAGAAGGCTGTTGGGCTTTTTTTTTTTTTTTTTGTTCAACACAGAAGTTAAACAAGTTTGAGGTCACCAGCTCCCTGAGAACAGGATGAGCACAATATGCAATACAAAATCGCTTTTCCCTGTTTTCTTTGAATTCTGTAATAATTAGTGTAGCCAAGTGAGGCCTGATGATCAGAGTGCATATGTACTCCCTAGAAAGAACACAGAACAGAGAAGCGGATAAAATAGGTTGGCTAACTCTTCCAACTCTTTCTTGGAAGAAAACCAGATCTTCAGTAAAGTAATCCCTACCACCAACATCTCATCTCCTAGAGGAAACCAGACAGCTTCCTTTGAAAAACAGGAAAATTTTAGGGGCTGAGGGACAGAGGGGAAGGAGTTATGTAAATGAAAAATTCATTTTTATTTTAATTTAACAATATTAATTAGATGGAAATGTTTTGACATCTCAAAAAAATTATGCTTTCTTTTTTTTTTGAGCAAAGTAATTCAGGAAATGTTTTATAATGCCTTATAATATTTAAAGATCAGCTAAAATTTTCCTGTCTTCTGTTGTCTCTTGCTTAAGAACGCCTAGTTGTCACAGGTGTTCTCTATAACACCAAAGGACTGAGAGAACTGATGCCATGCCACTTAGTGGTTTTATGACACACTTAGTATCAGCTGCAAAGCAGCAAGAGCTGCTTTGTGAAACTGAGAATATATTAATAATATTTTTTTTAAAAAAATCACTGAAATACTACAGTTCAGAAGAAGGACATTCCCACAAAGTCAATTGAGTTTTAATGAAGGTTGCAAAAAGGGGGAATGGAAAATTAGTAAATAAGATATCTACTGATGAAAGGCCACACAAGAAAAGCTTCTCAAATCCAAGGTAAATATGTGAAATGATGAGACTGAAATAATATCTGAATCTTTTTTACTCTCCAAGTTCACATTTGAAAGACTGAAATATCAACTCTGTTCTTGAGAATGATATATTATCTACAGCAGACACCTAACTACCCACAGTAAGAACTGTGTTAGATATATCACTTACTACACCAAACAAGTGTAGCTGGCCAACCTTATCAGCAATAGTTGTTCAGAATTTTACTTCAATTTTCTTTGCATTTAAACATTTGACAGAATATTATTAAGGGGATTTTTTTTTTCTGGAAGACTGGCTGTAAAAAATATTTGCAAAAGTAGCAACTATTTGTTGATGTGAGTCTGTACTTTACAAGAATAAAGGAATTATTTCTGGAATTACTCATGCAGTTTGCAGAAAACTGCAGTGTGTATTCTTACGTAAATTAGCAGCAGTCCACAAGCATCCAAATGTGTAAGCGTCTCGCAGTTAACAGAGTAAAATATTGGTTGGTGCCATATAGCTGGCTTATCTGTGAGACCCAGCTATCACTGGAGAAGACAGAATAAATCACACAGTGATAGTGAATTATCCTCATGTCCAAAACAAACCATTTGCAAGCTTTTCATAACTCCGATTTTCACTGTGTCAACTGGAAGCATTGCCTGTACAAGTATTCTTGCAACAAGTCTCCAATACATACTGTTGTGCATATGGAGAAGCAAAATTGCACATTGCAAGTAATGTTTCTATTTAAATGTTCTATTTAAAAATTATCCAATTTGCAGCTGCAGATTTAAAGCGTATGACCTGGTTTGCCCAGGGATTGTGCAAAACTTTAATTCATTCCCTTTGTTAAATGTTTTTTCTTTAATTACGTTCACTGTCAAAAATACTTAATTTCTTTTTTGATTAGCTTATTATTTCTTGTCATTGCCTGATTACTAGTTTGGAATGTGCTGTTATCTGTTTGTTTGCATATGCTTAATTTTTAGTTTTCAATAATCTTTCTGACACTTAGTTCTTTATCTTCCCCTCTCTTGCATGGAATTGTTTGGCATGTTTTTAGTCAGCTTATCTAAGTGTTTTCTTACAGAGATTTACTTTTTGTATAGTATTTCTGCTTTTCTGTGCTGCCTTAATATTCCTGTTAGAAATGTTATTTCAGTAGCCTTGTGAGACTTCATTCGGAGTTTTTGAAGTGCTTTGTAATAACTTTTTGCATGAAGGCTGCCGAGAGCAGTCTGTTTAAGCACAGTTTACTCATTGTTCTTTGAGTTTCTGAAAAGGTGGGTATTACGCTTTTCATTCTTTGGAAAAATGTTTTGATCCAGTGAATGCTCAGTTCTTTCCTGGTCTGTCTCATGTAACTTTTTCACTATTAACCTTTTACTTTTTACTTTTATTCATGGCAATACAGCTTTATCTTGTATAATAGCTTGCTTATACACTGTACACGAAGTGTAGAATAGAATTATAGAAACATTGAAAATATCCAAGGCAGAAACCATAATAACCTGACTTTAGTTAAAATCCTTCACTTTCAAAGCTGATGAGAGCAAGAAATTAGCAAAGGCAAATGGGGGAGGAGGGGAGGGGGTGGGGGAAGGCAAAAGTTTTGCTGCTAAAAGTGGAAAGTGAAATATACAGGAATATGTATAATTACAGGGTACTACAGAGAATGAAGTCTTCAGTCCAGAAGTATCAATATAGTAAAAAAGTACAAAAATGGTAATAGAATTATTAATGCTAAAGTTGGTTAGAAATATTCAGGACGTAAATAAAGGAGCTCCATGAAATGTGTATTGCATGTGATGTTGAAACAGTTGTGAAGTATGTGGGACTGATTAATCATGATTTTTGATGATTTAAGATGACAGATGCAAGAGTTGAGTCATAAAAACTAGAATGCTAAAAACTACCTGAAAGGTTGTTGCCATGGTAGAAAATAAAGTATAAATGAGCATTTGAAACATAAACCACACTAATTTGAGACCAAGCTCACCAGTCTATTTCTCACCAGTATTCCACATGAATAATTTTTGGCATATTTCAAAATCATAATAGGAAATTATTTCATTCATCGAATTTCAGGTGTAGATGATGAGGAAAACCAATAAATTTTATTCTGAATGGAAAAACTAAGGAGTACCAGTAGAAGATTCCTACAAAAATAACCATAAATCTGACAATTCTAACCACCATCTAAATCTTAAAGATATTAACTCAAGTGTTAGATATCCTTTTTACTGATGAAAGATGAAAATTTTTGTTTGTCTCTTTTTTCTGACCATAAATCAGAATAAATATAAACACTGTAAATGTAGATGCTATTATGTATGAAAGAAGTGAAGATTGAAGAAATATCAGCTTTTACATTTATTTGAAGTGAAATGCATTAAACTAACATGTTTGAACTTTTAATAGTTTATTTTTCCTTCGAATGAGCGTTTATTTCATCATAAAGAATGAAATTAGTGATCATGAATCTTATCTTGAAGCTCTAGATCATTCTTTAAACATCACAAGCCCCTGTTTTCAGAGTTGAAAAAGAACATAGAAACCTGGAACAAAGAAAAAAAAATGTTTTTCAAAGATATACTGTTAGGTATTGACTTAGGTATACTGATTGTTGATATTCATTGCAAAGGGGTAAAAGTATATATTACTGACACTTCATCACCAGTCTTAAGGTAAGATTTTTTCAAGGGACACTGAAAATATTAGAAAGGTTTCCTTAAATATCCTTAAATATAAAATCCAAAATTATGAATCCAGCTGCTTTTTTACACAATTAGTTGAACAGTACTGAATTAATTTTAAAGTAGATGAAACTTTACATGGTCCGTGACATTTCCTGAGATTCTTTCCTTAACATAAACAAAGGGATTTGTCTTGAGCCTGTTCAGTGATAATTTTATGTCAATCACACACTCAGCTACATATAGGATGTGAGTATGAGAAGTTATTTGTGAAAAAGAATTAAATTGTCAGTTATGAATAAATGTAATAAATGTAGTAATATTAATACTACACATATATTTTTTTTTTAACAGGAATAATGATGCAATTGATGTCATGATGGTTTGTGAGGATTAAAAATGTTATAGTTAAAACCAATATTCAGGGCTTGGGATGCCAAGAAAGGTTGGACCAGATGATCCTTGAGGTCCCTTCCAACCTGGTATTTATGATTCTGTGATACATGATCATAGCTTAGAAGAGAGAATAAAATATTCTTATATTTGTAACAGGGAATAGAATAGCAAAAAGACTGACTATATTACCCCAAGAGGAAATATACTGCAAAAAGAAAATTCACTGCTGTTGTGTGGGACTGAACATCTTAGAAAACCAAAAAGTGAGAAACTGTTTAACTCTGGAAAAAGAATCCATGCAGAGTGGAAAATAAGTTTAAAGGTGCTAGGCTCAAGAGAGATATTGGACAGCATGAGGAAAAGAAAAAAAATTTTCCCAGTGGTGACATTAAGATTACAGTCAGGTAGAAGAAATGAATGAAAGGATTAAGGGCAACAACAGGAACCTGAAAGCTGTTTTTCCTATATACAGTTTTTAAAGGTGTATTTTTAAAGTGAAGACAGGTAGGGATACTGTTTTCACAGTTGTGCTGTAGCATGTTTTTCATTCTCAAAATGGCATTTTCTGAAAGCACAAATTAAAGATTATTCTAAGACAATATTTTGCCTACTGTATATTTGAGAAATTGTTATAACACTTGTTAAATAACATGTACCTAGCAGAAATAATATTAATTTACACTGTTGGCTGTCATAGTGAGCACCATAGCCATCTAACTTTACCAAGATAACTGATACTCCATTGACTGTAAGAATGAGCATGAAATTCAGAGGGTGGCCTGACAGATTAAATCACCTTTTGTTAACACAAGTTTTGTCACTTGGGTGAAGTAGTTGAAGGCTAATATTTTCTGTGTTTTGTGAGAAGTTGGATTATGCTGTTATTTTGACCCTTTCCAACCTGTGTATTAAAAATTGGCATTTTCATTTTTCATGTGTACTGCTATTCTATCCTATGAGGAACACACAAGGTATAATGTACTAAAAAATTAGATTTCATTGTTTGTCTTTACATGAAATATTGTGTTCTTTCCCATTTTGCTATATTTATCACTCAGATATAAATAATTTAACTTCTTATTCTTTTTCATCCCTCATAGTAATATATCAGAATAAAAGAATATTGAAATATATGAATTTTCCAGTGACATGAATGGGAAATTCCAGTGTAATAGTGGCTAGTATCTGTTAAGGCACAATGGAATTCTTCAGTTTAATTGGTTTAAAATATTACTGTCCAGCCTTTGATTGCCTTAGCACAGATGCTGTCAGATATTAAGGGCACTTAATTGCTACTTACCAATTTATACAGTTGAGCGTTTTTTTTTTGTTCTGAGTACCAAATATGCTCTGTAGATTCTAGTGCACCAAGTGACATCTGCATCTGTTACTAAAACAAGTTGGTGAGAGAATCAACCCACAGCTAATGAGGATGTAGATGGAAAGCAAAGAACAGGGATTTCCAAGTGAGAGACCTCAGAATGATCAAAAAAGTTGGAAGGAAGCTCACCTCAAACATCTGTATATAAATGTTTGTAGCATGGGAAACACGTAAGAGGAACTAGAACTCTTCATGGGGTCACAGAACCATGAAACCACCAGAATAACTGTGAGCTGGTGGGACAGCTCACATGGCTGGGGTGCTATGATGAGTAAGAACAAAGAATGATGGGCAAGGAAGATGAGATGAATGTGCACTTTATGTGAAGGAGCAGCTTGGGTATACAATGATCTCTTGTGGGATGGACAACAGGTTGGCTGAGAGCTGGGGTC
This sequence comes from Microhierax caerulescens, assembly GCA_035590215.1. NCBI lineage: Eukaryota > Metazoa > Chordata > Aves > Falconiformes > Falconidae > Microhierax > Microhierax caerulescens. The sequence goes on along the minus strand of JAVJGJ010000059.1, from coordinate 68,973,537 downwards.
AGGATTGAAGGAGAGGCTTGTAAAGGTGACATGGTGAGAACTTTACAGAACACCTGATTGGGGTTAGAGAGCGGATGAATCCTTTAAACAGCTGAAGAAATATCCACATCACAGATCCCAGTTCTTTTGAGGGACTTCAGTTTCTCTGACATCTGCTAGAACAGCAACATGATGGGATGCAAGCAGTAAAGATGTCTGAAAGGTGTTGTGGGCAACTGGTCAAACAGGTGGTGACACACAGCTGTATCTTCTACTCACTAACAAGGAACAACTGACTGAGAATGAGATGTTTAGTGGAAGCCTTGGCTGTAGTGGAGTTCAATATCCTGGGCGAGTGAGGAAGGCAAGTAGCAGAGTACAAGCCCTGAACTTCAGGGTATTAGAATTCAGCTTATTCAAGGAAAAGGTAAATGGCACATAAAAGGCCTAAGTCCAGGGCTGAATTACCATAAGCACAGTCTGTCATTCAAGGGATGTGATTATTCTCTTTTACTCACTACTTATTTGATCACGTCTTGATATTACATCCAGTTTGGGGCATTAAGTAGAAGAAAGACATCATTAACCCAGAGAGAGTTCAGCATAGGTGTACTGAGTAAAATTATATCAGGACTACAGGCATTTAAAGTTATTCTAAGATTGTATGTCAATTTTTCATACTGCTTTTCTAATCCTTATCTTGATTTTTTACAGATTTATGCCAAAGAAGGTTGTAGAACAGCCATTTTGAGATACAAGTTACACTACTGTTTATCAAAGTCATTCTCTCCTTATCTTCTTAAAAAGTGCAAGTTAATCTGAATCATTATCATCATGTCAAATCCTAAATCTAAAATGTGGGTTGAGTAATTCAAGCACATTTCAGCTCAGTCTTGATTAAATGAGTACATAATGCACATCATATGTGAGATGCTGAAGTCAGTAGAACTAGTCATATAACAAAATAAAAAAAAACCTTGGTTCACTTATATCAACTCTGATTCAGCTTTGCTAGTTAAAGTCCTCTACAGGTGAAGGAAATGCTGAAATGCATGAAGCAATCATTTTGAAGTGTATTTTCCCTTTTTTAAATTATGGATAGAGTTCAAGAAAGGGGGCAGAATGGATACTGTAAAGTCTCAAAAGAATTTCCCAAGACAAACATTGATGGTCTTTCTTTATTTGTCCTAGGTTAAAATTTATGTGCTATCAACAGTACTTTGGGTGTTCTGTAAGGGTTCTTTTAGAAAGTTCTGAAATAACATTGTCGTAGAACATTTCAGGACAGTAAATATAAGCATAAACCATAAATATCTACTACTTGTTTCCTTTTAAACCAGCTCTTCAGCAGTTCTATAGCAGAGCTGAAGAACTGATCCAATCTATCTTCCTCAATTTCTCAGGGATGGGTAATGAAAACCATACTCTTCCCACTTTAGATATTAGGAATGATTTTAAGGAGTGTTAAACTTTCAAGGTTTTATAATCACACAGTAACTTTAAATGTTTTTCCCTCTAGGGACCCTGACTGAAATATAGATTTTTCTGAAAGTCATGTGTGAGTTAATTAACATATTAACCTGCAATAGCTTGAGACGTAAGTACACAGAGTTCTCAGTCAACCTAGTTTCAGTAGCATGATGAGGATAATTTTATTTCTCTTCAAGCTAGACTAGCCAATGGTCCTCTTATTGTGCTCTCTCTTCTTATTTGGAACATAACAAAGAAAAGTATAGGTAACCTAGGGCCATAAAGCATTAACAATCTATTCCCATTTAAGAATTTCCTTTTGGGCAATCAGTACTTTTCTAACTACAGGAAAAGGAGAGGGGAGGAGAGGGGAGGAGAGATGACAGACTTCAATTTATATATATTTAACTCTCCTATCAAAAGAAAAAGCATAGACTCCCAATATAGAAGTAAGAAACAGCTCAATTTTTCTCCTAATCCAGCCTGGTTCCATACTTTGTGATCAGTACTAGACTGGAAAACACTCCCTGTATAATAATTCGCACATTTCTCATGCTGCTTTCTTCACAGGACCAAGCCCTTTTTCAGAAGTCTGTATAAATACTGTGCAATTAAGTGGCAGCTATTCAGATTTCACATTTTCCTTTTATTAAGTGTAAAGCCTCACCTGTAAAGCAAAAATACCCTATTCTGAAGTCACAGACTCTTATGTTGTTCTCCACTGCTATATTTGAGAGTTTCAGAATCTTAACAAGCATGTGAGGTGTTTTTTATTATTTAAATATTCTGCTTAGAGAATGAATCTACTTTATACCATGATCTATATTCAGATCACAGCTATTGTTTACTTCAGTTTTATTTTTGAATGCTGAATTTTTATGTCAGGGTATAGGCAGACACTATGTACAGGCTTTTTAAGACACTGCCTCCTTGGTTTCACTGCTCTGGATTCACTACCTTCATTCCCTGAGCAATTCTGCTTGCCTCTGCCTGCCTGCCTCATATATCTGTGAGGGAACAGGAAAAGAATGCCTCTGTGTGTGTGTGTGTGTGTGTGTGTGTGTGTAAGAGAAATTCATGGCAGTTAAGAGTCCTGTTCTCCAGGTTACTGGTATTCACTCATAGAATTGTTTAGGTTGGAAAAGACCTTCACGATCATCCAGTCCTACTGTTAACCCAGCACTGCCAAGTCCACCACTAAGCCATGTCCCTAGGTGACACATCTGCACATCTTTTAAATACCTCCAGGGATGGTGATTCAACCACCTCCCTGGGCAGCCTGTTCCAGTGCTTGACAGCCCTTTCAGGGAAGCATTTTTTCCTAATATCCAACCTAAGCCTCCCCTGGGACAACTTGAGGCCATTCCCTCTTGTCCTGTCACTTGTTACTTGGGAAAAGAGATCAACACCCACTTTGCTACAACCTCCTTTCAGGTAGCTGTAGAAAGCAACGTCTCCTTTCAGCCTCACTTGCTGCAGGCTAAACAATCCCAGGTCCCTCATCCACTCCTCATAAGAGCTTGCTTGAGACCCTTCACCAGCTTCACTGCCCGTCTCTGGACACACTCCAGCAGTTCAACTTCTTTCTTGCAGTGAGGGGCCCAAAACTGAACACAGGGTTCGAGGTGCGGCCTCACCAGTGCCCAGTACAGGGGGACAATC
>JAVJGJ010000059.1:68945422-68962603 GCA_035590215.1 Microhierax caerulescens | reverse complement strand
CCCCAACCACTCTTTACTCCTGTCTACCAGAAAAGTCCATGCCAGGTATGACACACATTCCTGCAATGCTCCCTTCTTCTCTAAAGCCACAAAGAAGCCTCATCCCTGCCTGTCATGAAACCTGTTACCCAGAGTGAGCCCTCATAGGGGGAATCTCTGAAGGATGCACCCCCAGGCCCCAGAAAGGTGCTTAGTCGCTGACATGCACCCTCCCCTCTCCAGCGTAAGTAGACACTGACCAAGATATTTATGGAAAAAGAAGCCACAAGGGTGGTGTCCCCACCACAAAGGAGGGCACTTACTCTAGCTGGGCAAGAGGACCACAGCCCAGCTGGCAGATGGCTCTCTGTGTGTTGGGTCTACCTCAAGCTTAGCCATCCATAGACATGCCCCAATCAGGCATTTGGGGAAGTGTCCCCCCAAAGGGCCACCACTTTCTCCAATTATTAATTCCTAACTCAGCTGTTTGGCATAAGCTGCCAATGGCCACATTTATCATGACCAATCTCTTTGATTTTCTCCCTAACAAAAGTCAATTAGCTACCATTACCTGGGTCATTATCATCTTGTGCTCTACTGTCCTAAGCACGTTACTTGGCTGTAAAGATATTAAGAATTCACCTGTGGTTCTTTGTTTCCTTTCTGTGTATGCCCAAATCATTAGAGGAAGGAAGATGTGGTTCAGAGCTCTGGGGAAGCTTGCCCCAGCAAAGCCCTGTGCTTGGTTTGTGTTTTGTGTTCCTTAGTGCGAGCCATAAACACCTTATGAGTTTATGCTGGACAGATGTAGACGTTTCACTTACCTGAATGATACTATCAAGCAGGTTTCACCTGTGACACTTCTGCAGAAATACTTTTCCACTAAATAATGCCTACTTTATGCAAGAATTAAAGATTCTTCTGGCTTTATGAGACACTTCCTTGGCATGCTTCTTGTTACTTTGGAGCTACCATTTGATAATACAGCAATGAAAATGCCTAGGCAGCAAGCAAAAATTGCACATTTCCATTATGAAGATACAACAGGGTTATGACACAGTCCCATTTACTGCATATTTTTGTGATTTCTTGAAAAAAATTTGCTGCTACAATTTTACTTCAGGTTGAAGAAAGTACATATGTATACAAGTACACATATACAGATATACCTATATTACAAACAAAATAAAATATAATTTGAATCAATATGAATAACAAAACAAAACAATTACTTTTTATAGCAAATGGTTTGCCTAAGACCGAAAACAAGGAAAAAAAAATGCTGCATCTTCTAAATCATCATGGAATCAAAGAATGGTTTGGGTTGGAAGTGACCTTAAAGATCGTCTGGTTCCAACAACTCTGTCATGGGCAAAGACATGGGTAAAACTAGACCAGGTTGCTCAAAGTCACATCCAGCCTGGCCTTGAACAACTCCAGGGATGGGGCTTCCACAAGTTCTCTGGGTAACCTGTTCTAGTGTCTCACCACCCTCACAGCAAAGAACTTCTTCCTAATAGCTAATCTCAATCCACTCTCTTTCAGTTTAAAGCCATTCCCCAATGTCCTGTCACTACATGCCCTTGTAAACAGCCCCTCTCCAGCTTTCTTGTAGGCCCCCTTTAGGTACTGGAAGGCTGCTGTAATGTCTCTCCAGAGCTTTCCCTTCTTGAGGCTGAACAACCCCACCTCTCTCAGCCTGTCTCCATAGAAGTGGTACTTCAGCCCCCTCTCTGATTACCTTAGTGGCCCTCCTCTGGACTCACTCTAACAGGTCGATGTCCTTGTTCTGTTAGAGGCTCCAGAGCATGATGGAGTACGGCAGGTGGTGTCTCAGAGTGGAGTAGAGGGGGGGTATCACCTCCCTTGACCTGCTGGTCATACTACTTTTGATGCAGTCCAGTATATGGTTGCCTTTCTGGAGTGCAAGTGTGTATTGCTGGGCCATGTTAAACTCGAAACTTTGTTGAGCTAAGTACTTTGGCTTAAAAATAAACGTTTTGACAGAAAGTTTGTTTCATTCAAAGAGACCAAAAGGCTGGAGAGCTGATTGATAAGTGTATGACTGCACTATATCATTTGTCTTTGTATGAAAGTTTAGTAGTAGTGGAAAGAATAATTCATGATCAAATATTTGGAAAGGGAAATCGTTCCATATTGGAGAATGTTCAAGCAGATTAACACCTCACAAGGCTGAGTTTCCTTAAAGGACTTAAAGGTATCAGTTCAGAGAAAAATTAGTCTCTCATAAATGTTTCATAGGTACTGAAAATACTGGTAATTTAAAAGTCAGGTGCCACTGCATTTGATTGCAGAAACCATTCAGATATTATAAAGTTAGATAAATATATAATGTCTGTGCTATTCTTGCTAAAGTCTGGTAAGATCAAGTTTCTGATTTTCTAACATCTCGTGCCATTTTCAGTGTAATAAAACAATATTAAAGAATAATTCTCAGAAAAAGCAATCAACACTATTTATTCTAGAAACCAGATCTTGGTATAATTCCACCTGGCCTAAAGTATAAAAGGACATGAAAGAGTTTTATGAATTTTCTTATTCCTGTATCATCTTCCTTGGGTCCTCAGACTCTATGCATCTCTAACATCTACCATCCAATTTAAGAGCTGTGCTTTTCAGATCCATTAAAACAGAGTGGTACTATATGATTTCAGGACCACATGTCAAATGCATTAGAAAACTGAACACTAAATATGATAAATTGAGCAAACTTTTTGATCCATTTACAAATATTTTTCTCCTGGTTTTACATTAAAATGTTTTGTTTTTTTTTTTTTTTATTTTCTCTATTAGAACCTAGGCCTGGATAGTAAAAAAATAAGTATTATTTCAGTTATACAAATAATGTGCTGTGGATTAATCTGTCTGATGTAGCAAATAGAGATAAGAATTTCGAGTCTGAGTGATAGAGTTGTGAACTGATTCTGATTTCACTTGTTCATACAATTAAATATCTTTATAGACTTTAGTTATGTATCCAAAACCAAATTCAGATAAACTTTAAACTCAGGCCATCCATAGCAATATCAAACTTGGACATAACCTGATACTGTAATGACAGCTGTCACAAAATTACCTGGTTAGTTTATTCTTTTCTTGTGAGCAAAATCTCTGTTTTGAAAGACTTCAAACTGTTTCTGGTTTTGGTAGTTTGATTCTGTATAGTGTATCAAGCAAATACAGAAGTCTGGAAGGTTGAATATTTGAATAATTTCAGAGTTTTTCTTTCTGCCTTAGCATAAGATACAACATACATAGTTTACTTAGAACTCCAATATTTTGTCAAAATCCCTCACCAAAGGTTGGAAACTTGGCAGTCATGGCATAAAGAGGTAGTATTTGGCATATCTGTTTAAAAGACACAAAATATTTCAGTAACATAGTAGGCACAATGGCCAGTCTTGCCATGGTGCCAGTTCAGCAGTGGAGTTTGGGGAAGATCTGGGCTACAATCTTGGTGCTAACACAGTCATTAAATAAACTAGGGGGAAAAGAAAAAAGGCAAGCAATGTGGGGACCTTGCTGATGCTAAAAAAAATATTAAGTAGCAAGGGCAAGATGAAATTGAAAAATTTCAGAAGAAACCTAGCAAGACTTAGCAAGAAATTTGACACTTGAGATGCCAAGTGAAATTAAATTGGATAAATGTAAGGATGTAAATAGAGAAAAAAAAATCTTTTGCATCATTACTAAATTCATTTACCTTTGTGATGATCTCTGAATTGATTGTCTGCATTCGGAAATAAGATATTAGTGTTACTACAGCCAGCTCTATGGAAATAGGATGGGCTAGGTAGTACCCAGTAGCAATCAGAAGAATTAAAAATATTAGGAAGTACTAGGAAAGATACAGAGAACCAAACAGAGAACGTGATGGCAAATTCATGGCTCGCTCACTCTCTGACCCCTGTCTACAGTGTTGGTTCTCTCATCTGAAAAAGAGTATATAACTTGAAAGTAAGGGCAACAAGAATCAGCAAAGGTATGTATTTGCTTCTGTATGAAGTCTGGGAAAGAAATTGAAAAAGGAGATACGATAGAGGTCTATAAAATCATCAATGACCTGAAGAAGACAGACTGAGACTGACCCTTCACTGTCCTTCTCAACAGAACTAGTGTCCAAAACGGGAACTTAATAGCTTAATTTAACTTCAGGTTCAAAACAAATGCTATGGTTCTTCACTCAACAGGTAACAAAATTGTGGAATCCCTTGCCAAACTATTCTGTGGATGCAAGAATATATAGATTCGATGGGAGACATACCTGGAACACAAACTCACTAATATGTAGGAGATAAATATCAGAGGCTCAGGAAATCCCCTGAACTGAAAAAAGACTGGGAGAACTGCTTAGAGAGAATACAATATAGCCTTAATGCATTCCTATTCTACCATATACCTCCACTTTTGACCAGTGCTGGAGACAATATATTAGTCTAGACGGATGCTTGTTGTGAACCATCAAAGCTGATTTTATATCCATATGTTAAATTAGACAAATTCTTCTTAAATATATTTTTATATATATATGCATAGTTTAATGTCATGTATAATCTGGGAGATATACAAAGTAAAGATAAGTAAAATATACTTACATAAGTATAGTGTAATAAGTTTCTCCTTTCTCTAAAAGCCATCTGTCAAAGCCACAATATCTGCTATTTCTCAGGGAGGTAAGACAGTGGTTTAAAAAGGACATTAGCTTAAATTCATATATAGCATCTTGCTTTCTAAGATCACCAGTATATTGTTTTAAAGTAAATTCTTTTGAAAATCTGGAAGAAAATATCACTGCGAACACATCCTTATGCTGACAATTTACTCCATGTGCAGGTTAAACAAAAGATATTTCTCCCTTTTGGTACATTTTCTACCTATTTTGAAACAAGTCCTCCCAGCCAATGTTAGAAATTCACAATGAAGTACTTCCGTGACATAAAACAAATTAGTTAATAGAAAATTCAGAAAGTATTAAATATCTGTGACTGGTTTTTATTTATGTTTGTTTCTATTTCTAGGTCAAGATTTTATATTTCAAGAATTTGGGTACTGTAGTGAAAACACAAAGCAGAACCCTGCTAAATGCATATTCTCACCTTCTAACAACATGCAGAAAACTATGGCCTCAGATAACAATGCTCTAAGGCAGTAGTGCTCAAATCATAGCTCTTTAGGGACCTGAACATGGCTTTCATGAAACCCATGTGTCTCATTTGTGTTCCTTTTGTTGTCTTTTAGTCCTTGGCAACCACAAGAACAGTAATAGTAACAATAAACCCTGTGCAAAAACATACCTGCAGGGGAACGTTTGATCAGTAGAGAACCACCCTGCAACCTTTTTAAGTAAGTGAACGATGCAGGGGGTGGGGGGAGGAAGCAAAAGGTACTTACTTCTTTGAATAGAAATTCATATGAAATTCAAAAATTCTCCTTTTCAGCACTTAGCTCTTCTTACCCCCTGACTAGTTACGATAGTGAGTCAAGCCAGTCGACAGTTAAAAACCCCACATATTTTATTGTTTCAAAACTCAGGTTCTAGTTATAAAAGATTTTCTGTTTGTATAATTGCAACCCAACTTGAGCCTCCATTTCTACCTTAACATTTTTTTCATTTATTTACATTTCTCCCAAATACAAATTCAAAGGCTGACAAAAGGATAGAATAACAGCAATGTCCCATCCCACCACATGAACATGCTGGCTTACTTTTAGTCCTGTCTTGCAGCCTTAAATTTCTATGACTCTATGATCCTTCAGGATGGATTGAAAAGGAAGATATTAAATGAAAGAGGGTTGGATGTAGTAAGAATCTTTGAATACTTTATTAAGCTATATTTTATTCCAGAAGGAGAAAGATACTTCTAGTGAGGTTCATGTAGGTTTGTTCTGAAGTCACTGCTATGTGCCTTATCCTGTGTTATTGTTGACATTTTCAGATCCTTATGTACAGAAACTTTCTAATGATTTAATTTTAAAACCCAACTGGGAGAATTCTCTAATACCTTGTATGTGCTCTCAAGATGGATGAATAATTTTATAAACCCGACATAAGTTTGCTTTGTTAACTTTCCATACATTTTTATCTTTTGTGTTTGCTTTTCCCAAGTATCTTGGCACATTTTTTTTTTTTTTTTAACTGTCCATAATATCTGTGGAAACAGATGTTTAAGTCCCTCAGTGTTATGTCAGAAGGAATATTGCATATAAAATACTGTATAACTTTATATAAAATGAAGGATTATACCCATGGACAATCAAAAAATAATTTTAATGAAATGTTCTTGTTTATTTGCTTTGACAGTCTGAAGGGAGGTCCAGTCCAACATAATACTGTGTGTTTCAGTGCTATGTTACATACGAAAGATGTCAGCAGTGGCTTAGAGCTAAGCACTTTACCCCTGATGCAGTGAGGCAGATAAGCATGTCCTTAGCTTGAAGTACAAGAGCAGCTAACCAGGGACACATGGCGAGGTTTGAGCATTTGACTCATTTCCTGGAGCACAGCACAAGAGAAGAAAGAGATATTTAATGATGTTAAGGTCAGTAGACCTTGTGCTGCAAATATACTGGCTTCTGAAAAATAAAAATCATAGAGATACGTTTTTATCTTTTATTGCTACACAAAGGAGATAGATACAAATCTTCTCAAGAAACAGATGAAAAACAGAAAGGCTATTAGTAAAAATGTAAACTTTTAATCTTTGTATTGGCAATATTAAGCATGATTAATCATGCTAGGCTGGCTATATTCCATGAACTGTTTGCAGGCAATTTTTATAAACCAAAAGTTATGTGAAAACCTTCAAATGCTTTTGGCTGATGCACACCCTTTGAGGCTAGCTCTTTTTCTACCACATTGCTATTGGCTAGCAATGGAAATAGTCTGTTGAGATGTTTGACTTGGGATAACTGATCTTGTGTTTGAAAAACAGTTTATTAATATTTTTGTTCATACAATGTGAATGTAAAGTGCTCAGAAATATATTTATAATTAAATATATATAAAATATAATTCAGATTATTTGTGACTGAAATCTGATAGAAAATGTTAAAAGCATACAGGGTGTGAAAACAATGAAACTATAAAGATACTTAATAGTAGATCCTTGCAGGAGTCCTACTCACTGCCTAATGCAAGTATAGAGTACATAGACTCCTAATAGTCTTTGTTGGCACACTTGGGTGTTGTAAAAAGATAGAACAATATAGATGTTACTATGTACAATTTACCATTTCCATAAGTAATGGCTGCAAGGATCCTTGCCCTTCATGAAAGATCATTGCTCAAAAGTTGTAGTTAGGCTTTAGACTTACCAAAACCACATACAGCCAGAACAGAGCTCCTGATGTCCACGGCGCTGGCATGATCATGCTAGGTGGTGCAAGAGGTGGTGAAGCCTAGTGTCTTTGCCTTCCTATGAACGTGTAGTAATGGGGACGGTAAGGTTGGACCTAGGAATTTTGATGATTAGCCCAGTGCTATCCCACAACAGAGCAAAGAAGCCCTTAACATAGTCTAAATGTCTCATGCATGTGAACAATTTATAGAGTTCCTCCTTGCCCATGGCTTTCTGAGGTAGGTAGAGTGAGCCTTGGGGCTAGCAGGCATACATAAATGCTAGTACATGATTGTTAGAAGGTGAGGAAGTTTGGTGACCAGAAGAACCTTTAGTGTGTTTCTTTAACATTAGAGTATGAGAGCATTCCCTCCAAAGGTGAAAGATTGTCCTCCTGTGTGCACAGCAGAAGGAATTTCAGAAGGAATTTCTTAACTAGGGAAGGCCAATCTATTATAACACCTTTCTGCTAATATGATTATCAAATATGTTTAGCAGAACATTAGTGTTGATGACCATTTAGTCCCTTCCAGTCTTTAAAATCTACAAACTGCAGAACTTACATTTTTCTTACATCACATTTTTACAGGATTTATATACCAAACAAAAGAAACTTTTCAAGCCCAAAATAAAAAGTTGATAGTAGCAACATCATCACCATTTTTCTACCCAGTCTTCAAGTTTTTTGAAATAGGGTGTCCAGCCCTTCACCCATCTCCAAGATGTACTGTGGGGGAAATATAAAAAAGAAATAATTTCAGAGATTATAAAAGTCCCATTTGTCCCATATGTGTATTTACCCTGATTTTAAATTCTGGATAGAAACATTTAAGCTCCATGTAAATAAAGAACACTTCTTTCTTTTTCAAAAGCATGTCTGGGTACCTAATGCAATAATTTAAATAAAATTCAGATTTTTCTGCACTGGAAAGCTTGGTAATACTTTAAAATGATAAGTTTTTCTAAGACATAGATTTGTCCTTGAACAATTTGTCCTTATCATATTAATTTGACAGAGACTTCAGGGAATGTCACTTTTTAGGAACCAGGATAAGAATTTGTATCTGTTCTTGTTAATAAATAGTAGGGTCCAGGGACCCAGTACTCCACCCTGCCTACACCAAACACCCACCAAAACCACATTTGGGCCTGCAGTGCCTACGTCTGCCTAATCTAATGCAAGATATGGAGGGAGAAAAATTTTATCTTTGCTCTGTGGAAATCATTTCATTCTATTCATTCCTTTCAAAGTTCATTTCTAGCTGGATAAATACCTGTTCTGTGAGGTGAACTAAAATCTGCTGTGATGATTATGCTAACAGTATCTACAAATATTCTAAAGTTTTCTATTACTGCTTTGGACTATAAAATGACCACAATGCAAGGCCGCTTAATGTTTCATTTTAAACCTCAGCAATGTGAGAAAAAAAAAAGAAGCTATTTGGCTTCAATGAAATAATTTCATATTACAATAAGTGAAGGAAGGCAGCTTAGCAGTCATATCAGTGTCAGATCCATAAATTGAGATATAAGCATTTATAGTTGCCTCCCACTGCATGCTCAGCATTGTTTGACATTTTATAAGTAGATCAGTACTTTTTTTTTTTTTTTAATTTATGATTACATGTGATATTTGTGCTATATTGCAGTGCTGAAATCTCCATTATATTGCACCAATTCATATGCTTTACAAAGTGTCAGCAAATTGCCTTGTAGCTGTACGGTGTCACCCTGATGATATTTTATTGTGCACAAGTTTGTTATTGCTGCTGCTGCTGCTGTTTTTAAATTGTGGCAGTTTTTATAATTTTATCAACTTCTTATTAGGATTTTCAGAAGTCTCTCATTATCTTAAGTGATGCAGAAATGGACAAATAAAACCCAGAAAAATCAAACAATGAGAGTCTAATATATTATTTGGAAAAAAAGCTCTGAAAAGCAGTGTATTAAGACTAAAAAAGAAGGTTATGAACTGTGCATACTGCTTACACCCAACTATCTTCAGCTACACAATCAAAATATTTTGTTAAAGACCCACTGCTGTAAGAGTGAAAGATAATATATTCTGCAGTTTTCAGGTCATATGATTAAATAGGGCTGATACAGATGTCTTGTTAAATGAAAAATGTTGCCCTTTACTTAAAAGTCATATAATTTTAAACTATGATCAGAGTTTATTCTCCCCTCAGAATAATAAGGAAGAAAATTTATCCCCATTTCTTTCTTAATTTCTTTCTACCAAAACCTTACTGTGCAGGCTGGGGAAATGAAGAACATGTCCCTGTATTATACCTTTAATTCCACTATTTTCATGACAGAAAAAGTAGAACTGATCTATGTTATTGGTTAATTAAAAACTAAATTTCTTTTACTCATGCTGTAGCTTGCCACTTAAAAATTAATTATGGACAATAACAAATAGCAAAATGTTCTATTTCCAGAATAAGTTCCCCATTGGGATGAAGTGAAAATGTTAATAATTAATCAAATAGTCTAATGTGGTATTACTTTTGCTACCTTAGAAATATACAAAACCCCACCGATGTTGTTTGACTTTTTTAGTTTCACAAATACTTATATATAATTGCATTTTCTTTGTAAATTGCATTTTTTTGCCCAAAGGGAGGAAAAAACAATTTGTGTGTTAATTTTATCTCACTGGTTTTGTTCACCTTCAGTAGTTCTGTATATAAAATAAGAGATTAGATAAAAAGAAATGCACACAGCCTGTGTTTGTTAATGTAAAGAATAATAATTAGGGAATGTTACTAATTATGTAGCAACTCAGGTACCTACCTACCTACCACATACAGCAAAAAGCAGGCAATTGAGTGTTTCTGTTGCCCCTACCTCCCAACTTAAATATTAATTTGTTTAAGAGTCTGCTGCCCCCTACAGAATAATTTAAAATATTTAGGGGATTACAAACTGAAGGATCGCCATCCATTATTTTTTAATCTTACCTAGACAAATAAATATACAGCTTTCATAGACTTCTAGGGAAGCAGAGCTTTATTTGTTGTCATTGTACTTTTTTTATACATTCTGCATGACCTGTAACTTAAAAAATCTCGCCACTTTGTGATACATTGATGAATAAAAATAGAAGTGATAGCACTGTTATTAAAACGTTGAAATAAGATGAAATGTATTTTACATCCTCTAAGAAAACAGAAAGCAAGCTTACCATCCTTTGAGTTTCAGAAAGTAAGTTAATTATATACTTTATCAGCTTCTACCTATATACTACTATTCTTTCTGGACCCTACTATCTGTAACAAACAGCAGCAATTAAATGCAATGATGTACTTAAGACTCTAATAGAAAACAGGCTGTCAATAAGACAGGGGGAATAGAAAAGGCTCTAAATGTAAACTGTATACTTTCAATTACAGTTTAGTAATATAACATGCTCTTTGAAATCGAAGGAAAAGTAGTATTTGTACTAATTGAAATTCCTAAAAAATATCTAATTGAATAAAATCCGAGACCTAGATTATACTTCCTGCAGCTAATCCCAAAGGTCTATAGGAAAGTCTGTTCTCCATGGATATGCCCTGGCTGTCTCCATTGCACCACGTGTGTCCATCATTTAGGAGATTATGAATGAAGGAGAGGAGGCCAAGGCATCTTCTGTCATATCCTGTCATTGCAATCATGTGGAGAAAGCAAATAAGCAGGAGATTTAACATGGCCTGAATTAGCTCCCTTTGTACTGCTCTGCTGAGTGATAAACTGTGTTACCAGGCACTAGGGGCAAGAGAAGTGTCATAGATGTGCTTGAGTTTCCCTTTCAGAATACTTCCCAAAACTTACATAGCACAGAAACTCAAATATCCTTGTCTTATTGAGATTAGCAAGTTAGGACACTATATTAATGACATGTCTCAAACATCTGCAATCTTCCTGAGTGTTCCCCCAAATGCTCAGAGAAGGTACTAGTCCTGAGGAGACAGGTACAAGTTACACCTTCCAAGGCATATGGTGAATGTATCAAGGAGCACAAAAGTGTGCAAGCATGGCTGGTTTTGTCTACAAAATGACTTTGTCGAGATGTCAGCAAAACCAAGAAATCCTACAGTCATTTTGACACCTGAGGTCCTTCATATCTTTGAAACAAGTTTTGATCAATAGCTCCTAGATGTCCAGAATCTTTCTCATTCTCCTTTGGTTTAAAGCTTCCCTTCAATATCCTTTCTGCAAATCCTGTTTTTCCCTGTTAATGTTCTTTTTCTTTAGCCTTGAGTCTCCTGATTTTTTTTAACTGAGTTGCTTGTTTCTATGTACTTGTTTTTTCTCTTGCTATGGCTTAAAACTTTCTGTGGGACCACTATTAATATTAGCACTTTGTTGTCTTTGCTTTATTCCAGATTAGCCAAATAAAGCTAATTATACATATCAATAATAACTGATGGAGCAAAAATCCAGTCAGAAATTTACTGCAGTTGTTCCAAATGTGCTTCTGGAGGACAGTTTCTGCCCTTCTTTCTCTTTCTATTATGTGTAGGAGAATACTTGGGAAGTAAATTTGTCTGAGTTAACATTAGTCTTTGTAAACAGTACCCTAAAACATGTCCCAGATGTTCCTTAGGAGCTGGTCAAAGTCAGTTGAGATGTATCATTGGATCCTTCACTTGAGATCTGCCTTGTCACACTGTATGTCAAGTTTTTCAGTACTTTGAATGCCTTCAGTACTTCAGGTACAAACTCATGTCACAACTAAGCTGATCTGACAGCTAGACCTACTGCTGAAATTGGCTGCCTGTCTCTCGCTCTTGGCTATCAACTCCTGTTGCTCTCCTTGTGCAAGTTCCAGTGATCTTTTGACCATTTGTGGACGGGATGAAGCTTGGAAAAAAAAAAAAATCAACTCAGTTAGCTCCTTAAGACTCCTCATCATGCTGTAACAAGATCACCATACCACATGCAAAGGAACTATGCCACTTAGAAGGGGCAGAGTAATGACGCTATCTTAGGTATAGCCAAAAAACTTCAGCCTCAGATCGTAAGCCATGGCAAGCACTTTCTTTTTCATTCTCACTCTTAAATGAGGTCTGGGTCCTTAAAGGTTTTGTCTGTGGTCAGCGTTGCCCATAAACCATACCCTTCAGCCTAAGAGAAGTAAACACCTGGTTGAACATAGTGCACATAATGTTTTGGAGAACTGGTCCTATCATCTTCTGAGAAGGGATTTGGATTTCTTTTGGATTAATTGTGTACTAAATCCCACAATTTTTAGGGAAACCTTTGCTTATTATTTATTTCACAAATAAATAATAAATAACAGTGAGGTGAGTAAAACATCTGTGAAGACAGACTCAAAGTTATTAATGGTGAGTGCTGCTTAAATAAACGTAGTACAAATGTCCTCCAAAACCCAAAGATCTTTCTCAGACAAGAGAAGTATTTCTCAGATCATAACATTTCCTGTGGCAACCTCTGCATCACTAAATGCAACAGACAATGACACTACACATGTAAGAGATAACTTGCCCAGAGAAACTTGCTGGACAGGATGCCTTTCAAATAACAAACTGTTTGCTTTTGAAATGTATTTCAATATTTTCTCACCTTTATGTTTAAATGATAAATTTATTTCCTGGAGATAGCAAAAGGCAAGAGAAAGATCAAAAAGAGGCTTCAGAAGAAGCAGGGTTTACTTTTTGAAGCCTTAGGCTCATATTGTCTCCCCTCCCCCCCAAAAAATAAAACAACCCAAACCAAACAAACCAAAACCAAAAGAGCAACGTTAAAGGTAGGGGGAAAGCCCCCTGCAAAAGTACCTGTCAAAAGTATTTTCCCCGTTCCATCCCTTCTCTTACTCTAAGAAGCTGCCATTCACTCAAAGAGTGCATTTATTTCCTGCGCACATCAGGAGCATATATGTTCACTACTTCACAAAAAACTATAATTTAACATACAGCACCAGGCTATTAAAGCTAAAAGCTTTGAGAATAAATCACAAACCTGACACTTTTCTATGGTTTTAACTTGACTAGGTTGGGAGGAGAAACTGAATAAAAAAACAGCTTTGCAAGCTTCATCTAATACTTCAAATAGACTAAGTGCAGATTTTGTAGATTTAAATATTCACATTAATATTGATTTGCAGGAGTATCAGGGAAGAAAAACAACATCATTAAAAAGATAGAGACATAATTCCAATTATAGTTGTTGGTAATGGAACTGCTGCATTACCAAAAGCTACAGTCTTACATTAGCGAGGCACAGTAGTGATTCAAACCCAGTAAGAAGATAAAAGGAACAAGAAAAATATCATTGCTACAATGCTAGAACCAATAAAGAATGTAAACACTAAAACAGTCAGGCATTATTCCTCTCAGTAAAACTGTGCCACTATATGAAAGAACTCTCAAATATTTATCGAGCAAAGGACTGAAGACCTATAGATTATGAATGAGTCCTGGGTACCAGTTCAGACTTTCAACACAGTTTCTGGATTTTACACACATGCTCTTTAATTTAAATAATAAAGCAGTTGTTGTTCTAGGAGCAGAGTACAGATACCACAAATCACCCTATAAGCTCTTTAATTACTAGGGTACAGTCAGCCTTGTGCTCCTTTTCACTCTTCTCCCTTACTTTATCCCGTGTTGGTCAGCCCCGATCTGAGTCTTTTATATAACCCCAAAAGCTGAAGAGTGCTACCTCACCCAACATAAATTATAGCCTGCTCAGAGAAAGAATTTTAACTGAATGTTGGTCAGACAGCCCCTTAAAATATGGATTCCAGAAGGTTTTTTGTATGAATAATGTGGTCTTGCAAATCAAGTGATCTGATGGCTGATACGATCTGTTAAAGGAAGGGAGGTGCAGGAGTGTGGATGGAAGTCGTCTTCAGTGTACAGTTGTAAATTCTGTGCAAAGACAATTTTTCTTCATTACAGTGTATACTTCCTCTTGCATTTCTGACAAGGAGCCAGTTTCATTGTTTTGATAGCACACAACACTAATGTCAAGTCCCATCTATCCTGTGTGAAACATAGTGCTAAAAAAATTCCTTGGTGTAATCCAGAATTTTAGTATTTCCCTGGGAGACATATAGACAGAAACTGAGGAAGTGATTTTGCTCTCCAGCTGATGAAGCATTGCAGAATTTTAGAATCCAATGTTCTTTTTCTACTGAATGCAGCAAGGAATGTTTTTTAGACAACTTCAGAAGAGTCCTTGAGATCATCAGGTACAAAATAATACAGAATTTATGCATTTCTTTTTGCATTTTGCAGTTGTATTTGAACTGATAGTCTTAATCGCATTGGAGAGTGATATATGCTTCCTTTAACTTGAATGACCCTAAATCTGGCTTTGAAAGGTCTTTCAAACATTGGTCACATTGTGCCTTTCAGTCCCTGGCAGTCACTTGGTTTGTGTAAAGTTCAGATCTGCCATCATGTCAAGTGTCTATTCAGGGTTAGAAATAAAGATGTGCAGAATAAAAATCCTCACATATTCAGCTCTTAACTTCCTTGCTCCTTCTACAATCACTATCAATGCAAAATAAGAATGAGATTTTGACAGATTAGGAACAGGCACAGAAATAAATGCAGACCTGGCTTTCTGTATGCAAGATTTCTTCTTTCTTTATAATTTTTGGCTTGCATTTTTGAAGCAGTTTAATTTTGTCAATTTTGTTTCCTTCACTGCCTTTTTTCTATTACTATCTTGTCATTAGTATTTTGTTTCAATAATGTGGTTCATTAATATGGCATTAGTAGTTCGAAGTATGCAAATTTTAAATCCAATGAAAATATTTCAGTGATACTCATATTTTCATCTCAACTTCCTATTAAGTTGTGTAGCATTATCTTTTGTTAGGCCTTTTGTTAGTTATTTTAATGGTAGGATTGGATTCTTTTCTGGTGAGACATTTATAGAAATATTTTTATCGAATGGAACTGTTTCTTTTCATACATGTCTTTTCATATGTTAAAATATACTGTAAACAGGAAATTTAGAATATGCAGCTAAGTATCAAAACATAGTTTTGAGTTAAGCTACAACCCTCTAGTTCCACCTAACATTTATTTAATTTTTATATGGATTTGGCATTCCATATATTATATAGAGCTATATGCAATTGAAGTAACAGTGTTAATAAGCAAGGCCAACAGCATAAGTGTAATAAAGATTGTACATACAAGATGCTGACTACTTCACAGAAATGCACTGAAAACTTACTTTTTTTCCTTTTATAGTTCTGATTTACAAAGTGAAACTCTAGATTTTGATGTGAGTGCAATAACAGTAGAGATAAGCTTTGCTCAAGGGAAAGGATTCTCTATGACTCAGTGCCTCAGTGAGGAATATAGCAAGGACAAGAAGTCTTCTATTCCCTTAATACGTCCCGTTGTAGCTCATAATTATAGCCAGTCAGTGCTCCACCATATCATCTCTCCCATTTAGTCCTGCAGTTTGACAGACAAGGTCACCTTGATACACAAAACAAAATGATTCTCTGTTGAATGCACATTCAATGTAAACCAGTGGGTGACTGCATGATCTCATTCAGCATATGACAGTCCCCAGAATTTCCTGTCTTGTCAAGATACTGGACGACTAATATTTTTACCAAAAAAAAAAAATAAAAAATCAATAGTAGCCAGACAAAAAAAAAAAAAAAATTTAACCAATTATGAACATATGCATAAATTACTGCTGGAACTGCAAATTCTTGGGTGTTCCCTGGACACACAAAAAAAAAAAAAATGACACCCCTTGGCTGTCTGGTTTTAAACTGAAAAACAGGACAAGTACTGGGTGCTATTACTACTTGCATGTCCTCTAAGTTTGCAGCAATCTGTTATATAGATACTCTGTGAACTACAGCTTGTGTCTGTAGGGCCGTGCTTTAATAGTTATGGCCATGACTTCCACGGCATAATATAGTATTGTCTTTAATTGTTGATTCTTGTCATAAAAGCCATCCCACCACAGTGAGATGCAAGTGTGTTTTATGTGAAAAAATATATTAATTTTTATTTATTTAAAATTTTTAAGAGATTAAGTGCTCTTTACAGCTTCTAACATGAAAAATTGTAACCAACTTTTCCCTATACATTTTTTTTTCTATACTATTAATTACTTTACCTGCCTTCCTTCTGTCCCTCCTATTTTTCTATTTTCCTATTTTCTATTTTCCTATTTTTCATGTTTTCCATGACAAAAAAATCTGGTCCAAAATAAATGTCCCTGTATATACTATATAAGCTGTATTGGCTTTTTATTATTATATTTTTTACATATATATGTGTGTGTGTGTACCAATGTTATTTTTTATGATGGTTTGCCTAGCAAAAATCTTTCTTTGATCATCTTTCCTGTACTTCCTTCCATTCCTTCTTCTGCTATCTTTTTTCTTGGATAGTCTGAATGCACCAGTATTTAGGATGTGAGTGGTTCTTGATTTCTATTCCTTCTCTAGTAAATGCGAATATTTAGTTTACATCTTACAGCACTGCTGAATGATGTTTTCACTACTTGATGTCATGGGAATGGGATACCTACAAGGTAGTTGCTAATTTTCAGTCCACTGCAGTATATCTTCAGTTAGGACTACACTTCTCCTTGTACACTTGCTTTTATTTATGAACATCACATTTATTATCTTTATAAATTTATTTCTTATTCAGTCAGACTCATGGTATGATTTCTCAGATAATCACAGTCTGTGATACTTTTGAGTAGCCTGAATAATTATGTATCATCAGCCAGCACTATCAGTCATTTGTCACTCCTGATCTGGACAATTCAAGAATACAATGAGCAGTACAGGTCCAATACCCCCCCCTCCCCCCCCCCTCCCCCCCGTGGTATTCTATCATTA
>JAVJGJ010000059.1:68929034-68945322 GCA_035590215.1 Microhierax caerulescens | reverse complement strand
CCCTACATCTATACCCATATCTTATACTCTACATCCATTACAAGAATTGATCATTTTTCCTACATTTATTTCCAGTTTTTCAGTTAACTCTTTATCTATGACAGAACTTCACTTTCCTAAAAAAATCTGTTAAAAGCTTTTTAGAAGCCCACATATATTGTTATGAACCTTTCTGACAAGTTCACTGACATCACTAAAGACCTCTTCAAAATTTGTAAGGCATGACTTTATTCTACAAAAACTATATTGACTCTTCATTGTAGTATCATACATTCACTTTTTTTTCTTTTTTTTCTTTTTTTTTTTTTTTATTATAGTTCTGACTGCTTTGCTTGGTACAAAAGTCAAAAGCACTCAAACCAGTGCCTGTATTCCTATAGATTTCTTCTAAAGACCTTTGTGAAAATGACACTGCATTTACCATCTGCCTTTCCTGTGGTAGCAGGACTAATTTAAATGTGAGGTTATGCTCCATAGTAACCACTGTGGCAATTTCATATTAAGCTTCTTCAGAGTTCATGCATAAAGAGAATCTAGTCCTTGCTGCTTATTTCTCCTGATGGATCATTTTCTTCTAACAATACTTCAACATGAGATCATTCTTCATATTTCTCCCCTATGAAGACTTCTATTGTATTAAACTCTCAAACTTCTCTGAAGTGAACAGTTATATAAAAAAAAATATTTAGCTTTTCTGCTATGACATTGGCTTCTCTGAGTGTGCTTTTTGTAACTTCATTATCAATCAGTGTGAGAAAAGCAGAGGTTTTATTTGAATAGAAATCTTAACTTTAAAGTTCTGTATCAATGAACTGCTGCAAAAGAGCATAATAGTTCTGCCTTTAACATGCACCTGAATACATTGGTTAAAAAACCTAAGAGATCCCACTTGCTTCCTTCTCAGCAATTATTTCCTCCGAGAACAGATAGCAGTTGAGCTTCCCCAGCTAGCAAACACACACATATACTGGAATTATGTAATATGAATCTATTCATGTACTGTAGGCTCTTAAGTGCATCTATAAAGGGAGAAGTCTATGAGCATTTTTAAGCTTTTGGGGAATGTAGAACAAGCCAGTAACTGAGGATTATCTATAGAGTAATTTGGTTACTGTAACAGTGTAATGAAAGGAGAATAAGGATATGCTTCAACAAATACAGGGATTTCCTAGTTTTTATACTTGTGTAAAAAATACAGCAGGTCTGAAATTCCAAGTTTTAAACCCAGAAAGTCCATATCTGTAGGTAAGAGAACCCAGGGTATATTTATATATCACATTATAGTAATTATATACTAGCTACTATTATATATTCTGGTAGCTTCAAACTGTATTCATATGCCTACTGTTTACTCAAGGCATTTTACAAGAAAACACAATAGAATTATGTAGGGTGATAATATAAAAAAAACCCCAAAACAATAAACCACCATCAAACCCACATCTACAGCACTGCATAATGTAGTATATACTCAAATAGAGAGATATGTGTATGTGTATATAGTTATATAGGCTTTAATGTTTCAATAATTACTGCAGTAGAAAGGGAGAAAGAGTTGTTAAAATAAAAACAGCATCTGGAGTTTAGGGACCTAAAAAGAAAATGCTCAGTAATAATCTCTATCTTAATAAACATCCAGAACATTTACAGAAATTCAGACTTTTCTGCTACATCTCCATGATATGCTGATATCAAAGAGGAAAGCTATCTAGTCAAGAAAAATAAATAAGCATATTTTATAGTCTAGTCAAAACCATATGAGGACATTAATATAATTGATCTTAGCAACTTTTAAAAATTAAGCTTTTAATTTATATTGTAATTTTCCTTAATGTTCCTTTAAATAAATAAACAAAAGTAGCTACACTTTTGATTGATTATATCTTGTTCCCTTGCATGCAGTATAATCATTGTAAATAATTTTAGAATTATATTTCAGTAATTATTACAACTATAAAGAAAATATTCTGTTAAGAGCTAATTTCAACTTAAACAACTTTTGTAACGAAAAGTAGACTTTTCTGGGAGGAATGCAGATACACCATAGAGTTTTATTTAATTTGAACATTTTGCTGGCTAAAAGTTTTTTAACTTTTTTACAGGTCACAGAATCATGGAATTACAGTATGGTTGGGGTTGGAAGGGACCTTTTGAAACCATCTGTCTCCCCCCTGCTCAAGCAGGACCACCTAGAATCAGTTGCCCATGACTGTCCAAGCAGCTTTTGAATACCCACAAGAAGGGTGACTCCACAACCTCTCTGGGCAACCTGTGCCAATGCTCAGTCATCCTCACAGTAAAACTGTTTCCTGATGTTCAGACCAAACCTACAGTGTTTCAGTTTGTGCACATTGACTCTGGTCCTGTCACTGGACAACACCGAAAATTTGGTACTCTGTTCTCTTTGCACCCTTCCTTCAGGCATTTGTACCCATTGTGCCCATTGTACATATTGTACACATCACCCCTGAGCCTTCTCTTCTCTAGGGTAAACAGTTCCATCTGTCTCAATAATTCATTATATTGAATGACATATTAGCACTGAGATTTCAAAATAACTAATTAGAGTATGTCCAGAAAAACACAAACTGTTTTAGTGTATTTGGTTTATATGGCAAGGTTTTGGTAGCAGCAGAGGCTGCAGGGTTGGCTGTTGTGAAAAGACACAAGAAGCTGCTCCCATATCCGATTGACCCAGTTTCAGCTGACTCCAAGACAGGCCAAAGCTGAGCCAGTCAGAAATGTTGGTAGTGCCTCTGTGATAACATCTGAGAAAGGACAAAAAACAACTGTGCAACAGCAGCTAAAGAGAGAGGAATAGGACTATGTGAGAGAAACAACTCTGCAGACAAGATCAGCGAAGAAGGAGGGGGAGAAAGTGGTCCAGGTAGTGGAGCAGAGATGCCCCTGCAGCCCATGGTGAAGGCCATGGTGAGGCAGGCTGTCACCCTGCAGCCCATGGAGGACCATAGCGGAGTGGACATCCACCCTGTGGCCCATGGAGAACCACACACTGGAGCAGGGCCCTGGCAGGCCCTGTGCAGAGGGGTGAATGCAGGAGCAGGTTTTTTGGAAGGACGTCTGACTCTGTGGGGGACCCACTGTAGAGCAGTCTGCTCTTGAAGGATGCACTCCAAAGAAAGGACCCACACCACGGCAGTTTGTGAAGAGCTGCAGTCCGTGGGAAGGGCCCACACTGGAGAAGTTTATGAAGGGCTGCATCTCATGGAAGGCACCTCATGGTGGAGAAGGGGGAGACTGTGAGGAGGAAGGAGACGAAACATTATGAACTGACCACAACTCTCATTCTCTATTTCCCTGTACCATTTGGGGGGAAGAGGTAGAAGAGTTGGAAGTGAGACTCCGGGAAGAAGGGAGGGGTGGCAGGAACGTGCTTAGTTTTGTTCTTATTTCTCATTATCCTACTCTGTTATTAATTATCCAGAAAAAAATAATTTCCTTAAATTGAGTTTGATTTGCCTGTGTGGTAATTGGCAAGTGATCTCCCTGTCCTTAGCTTGACTCACAAGATTTTATTCATATTTTCTCCTCCTGTTCTGTTGAGGAGAGGGAGTGAATGAATGGCTTGATGGGCACCTGGCAGCCAGTCAAGGTCAAAGCACCACATTTAGATACGGAAACCAAAACCAGTCACAGAACACACATGCAATTTTTTTAACAGCACATCTGAACTTACCTACGTTGGTTGCTTATTCGCTCTTGCCACTCCATTTATGTCAAGGATTTGCTCATTGTTGCACTGCTTGCAACAATGTGCGTCATGTGGTTATTCTTATTATACTTTTAAAAAACAATTTGCAATCTCTCCATGCTCTCAACAAGGTGTCCTCTGCAGTATGGGTCACAGAAGAGGTGCAGAACAGTTTTCTCTTGGAACCTTCATGTGTCCTCCTCTGCATCTAGAAATAAAATACTGCTTTGCTTTTGGAAAATAATTTGTTTTCCATGTATAATATAAAATCACAAGTGGGATTTCTTCAAATCATATAGTCTGATTTCTGTATAAGTAGAGGCTATAAAATGCCACTTCTATCCTTGTAATGCAACCAATGCTGCAATATGGTTGGAATGTATTTCTAGAAAAACATCACATACATATTTGATATGAAATAGATGCAATGTACTATAACTCTGTCACAATTTGAAGGGACTGATGGTGGTGAGGTGTGTGCTCATTTTCAGTGTTCTTTTTAGTTTAGTGCTGCTCCAATACAGTAGAGATAACCCTGTTCTATTTTCTTTTCAATAAAAGCATATGGAATTAAGCTGAGAGGGGTAGCAATATCTATGTAGCTAACATTGCCCTTGAAATAGCATATGAAATAACATTGAACACTGAAACAACATTGAACATTGAAATAACATATGTCAGTCCACTAATCTTGGCTCTTCTTCCTAATGGCTCTCACTGGTATTGAAAAGTGAAGTTATGCCTGGTAGCTGTAGCCAGACAGTTGTTCCCTGTACCTCATCATAATTCAGAAATCAGGTGTTCAGTTACTCGTATGAAGGGGAAATTAAAATTGTTACTGCTCAGCAGTGGTAACTTCTGACTGAGGAACAATCTGGCATGGAAGGCAAGAAGGCACAGCTGCATAAGGAGTTAAAGCAGCTAGAAGCAGGAATACTGGAGACAGAAGGAATCCCTGTAAGGGAGTGAAGTTTCCCTTGGTGATAAGAAACAGAGGCAGCATTTATTGTCTTGTAGCCATCCTGGAACATATGTGCTCAGGGGCCACTTTTGGGCAGACCTGGGCTGGAGGATGGACTCAAGGCTGGGCAGATGTGCCTCATGCAACTGTTCATGGGACTGGTGCTGGTGCATGTGTATAGGGAATCAGCAGGTGACACATCTTTGTAGATTCCTTATAGAACCACTTATGGCAGTAAGACTCTGCCTAATGCATTGTTCATTATTTTATTTCATATTTATATTTAAGCACAAGCGTGCGTTTAATTCACCTGAAGGGGTGCCATCAAAATTTCCCAACATGTATCACCTGTGCTATTCAATGCCCACTAGATATGTCTCCACAACATCACAGTAAAGCCTGGACTTCTTAAAGAAGCAGCACCAGAAGAGTCTTGTCTTCAGATTACTTAGCATTTTGGGTTTGGAGTTTTATCCAGAAAAAAAAAAGACTTCCATGAAAATCCACTCATCCCATGTGGTGTCCTAATCAGTGCAAAGGAATATTACTGCTGTGCAACCAGGGTGGCTTCTACTCAGTCTGAGAAAGAAAGCCCTTACCTTACATACCTTCAGAATAACTTTTCAGATTAGGATTCTCAAGGGGATCGGAACACTTTCCAACATTGCTGAAAAACAGTATTTTTAAGTCAAAAAGGCCTCAAATTAAGATGTATATGTGAACATATCATTTGCCTTTGTCACTTTATTTTTATCAGTTGGTTGTGTAGCTATAAATTATTTTTATATTTTCTTGGGTCTATGTTAAAATGATTTCATATCTGTTCAAACAATGAAGACTAATGGCTTTATTTTATGCCTGGAGTCTGCTTAAGCAGTGTCTTGAAACCTGGATTGAGGAAACACTTCCTTAAATATAGTGCAGTCATAAACTTCTTAAATAGTGGCATCTGGCTGATACACATAACATGAGACACAATCATATGTGGTAGGCAGATTTGCACAAAACCAGACACGCATGACAACAGACAGCTATCGGCATAGTCTTCCTTGATTAATAAACTGTAGTAGATGCGCTTGTGTAACAAGACAGGTCTGAAATGCAGTTAATACTGCTCATTGTTAAGCAGTCAGACAGCCATGTGACTGTGACCTCACTTTCTTTAAGTAGGTCTGCTGGACAGTCAGAGTTTCCATGTGCACTGATGTGAGAGACTAGAGACTTCTTCTTTTAACCCCTCAGGCCCTTATTCTTTCTTTGTTTCCTTTATAGAAATGAAGTAAACCAAGATAGATCTGCCTAGGTTTCTGGAATTGGAACAATATAGTTTTTGGCATATGTAAACTTGGTGCATCAGCATAACTGTTATGCTGTCCTGTCAGTGAATGTGATAATAATATGCCCACAAAGGACTTTCTTTGCTTTTGAAGTAACTAGAGGTCCAGCTACAACAGCAATTCTTCAGGGAAAAGTGCAAACTGGTTGCTCTTCACAGTTTTCATGCCCATCAGAAAAATTACTCCAGACCAGATCATTAACCTTATCTAAATATACCCTAAAATCTGACATTTAAGGGTTTAAATTCTCATTAAAAGTTACAGGAAGGTAATAAAAATTGAAACTAGACAGTACTGTCAGCCCACTACATCTCTGCAAGAAAGTAATCTCAAGGTTGGGTAACCACAGGATGAGTATGTCAGAAAAAAAAGCTCATGTTGCCCTGGGAAAAAACTCAGGGAACATCAGAGCGTTATCTTCCACTGCCTCACACTGTTGCAAAATGCCAAGTACAGCATTAAGCACCTATAGGCAACCATGCAAGCTTTTAGTTAAAAGAAAATCAGACACTTAAAACTTCATGCCTTTAAAACAGTGAAAAATTCCCATTCCATTCAGCATTTCATTGTCAAGATTTAAGATTCTTCAACATCTGTTTAAAAAAAATATCAACAGGAATCAATACCTTTTATCATATAATGCTGTTGAGAATGTAAGGTCTTATATTTAATAATTTTATACTCTAGTCTTATTCACTTGTGGTCATAGATGCTGAGTGGTTTTTATCTCAGGTAATTAGGTGTTTACTGTGTAGTTATCTGCATCTGGATTGGTCTCCTTATGCTTCATTTATAGTCAATGAGTAAAATGAGCAATCCCAGGCCAAGAGTCTTTTGACTTATTTTAGCCATCTACTTTAGAACAAGGCAATCCCCACACTCCCTTCTGTCCTTGCTGACTGCCTGGAAAGAGAGGCCAAATGAAGTCCCACATTTGGTAGATGAATCCTCTCCTCTGAGACTTTGGCATGACAGCACAGGGTATCTTACTGTTATATGCGTGGCTTCATGATAAAATAACAGACCTAGAAGAAAAACTGTTCAAAGGAAGTATGTCTGTGAGCCAGGGAACCTGTAATTGCAGCTAACACAGAAAATCTGTAACTTGGGATGAGGGAAAGTCAGAAAAATAACAGAAGAAAAGGTGAAATAGTAATACTGAAAGTTAACCTGATGCATATAGCAGAAAGTAGAGATCAACACCCACATCTGTGATCACACCCAGATATTGCAAATACATAAAACTACTATGGCCTTATTAATGTTGTACAATCACCAATGACCAGAAGTGTAGCTTGTAAAAGTAGAATGGCTACAATATAGGAATGAAATGTATCGTAATAGAAGGCAAAGGTATAAGCTCATAGCAGCCTATAGCGAACAACATGAATAGTGTTTTCTTTTTGCCCTGTCACTGAGAGGAATTGTATTCCTCTCTATTCAGCTGTTTGGCAAGCACACAATTTCTGGAGACCACAGAATCATCTGTGCCTCTTTTTCCATCTGGTTGGCAGTATTTTCAGCTGTGTTGCAAGAAGCATTTGAATTGCCTATCAAGAACTTTTTTCTATATTTATTTATTTATTTACTCTGAAAAGCATACTCATACATGCATCATCAATCATCTTCTATGAGCTTGAGTCAGCTATGGATCCTGAGCTGAGCTGCTGACTCATAGTGACATCTAACACATGGATTGAATTACTGTTAAGTGTTCTTACTGATGTTATTAGTGTCATAGACACAGACTGGGCAGACTGAAATAAGTGTGTTTGTACCTTAAAGTGAAAGCTGAATCATTGATGAGATATAGAGACATTCTGTGACTGCAACTCTTGTAAGAGGCCTTTGGTCAGGGGAGATACAAAGGCAATAGTTCTGTGACTTTTTATTGTGACAAATTACTTTATCCATTTAAAAAATGTTCAGCCATAACAAGCGGCATATAGTAATGGGTTAGAAGGAGCAAAAGCATGAGTTAACCTTACCATTTCAGCTGAACTTTGTAAAAGCTCCAGGTCTGGCAATATAAATGGGATTGCTAGGATGGAAGAGAAACAATAGGTGCCTTGACCTGATGATTGTATTTCTAGGAATGTTCCAAACTTCTCCAGGTCTGTTATATAGCTCTGAATTCCCATAATACCAGTGATATGGGATGTCGACAATAGGGCTACATTACAAAATTAAACTTGCCAGGGGGTGTGGGGGGGTGTGGGGGCAGGGCTGTACTCAGCTTGAAGGAATGAAAAAGAAAAGGCAGGGGTCCTGGCAGACAAAGTGAACATGAGTCAGTTGCTGAAGATCTGGTATAACTCACAACAAACCTTATACATAACCAGACTGGGTTATCAACAAGAGCATAATAGATAGCTGAAGGATGTTGAAAAATTGAGGGAAGTGATTTTTCCCGAACTTTTGCATCGCACAATACAAGGCAAGCTGAAGCTAATTGTTGTGATGATTAGAGGGTGAAGAAAACAATAAGGCCAAAATAAATCGGGTTTTTGTTTTTTTTTTTAGTCTGGAGAAAAGGCTGAGGGAGATCTTACTGTGAATTTCCACTGAAGGGGGACTGCAGGGGAGATGGAGCCAGACTTCCTTCAGGAGTTTACATTGAATGGCAAGACGCAACTGTCACAAGTTTCAGCACAGGGAAATCCTGATTGGGAATTAGAAAAAAACTCTTTGCAAAAAGAACATTCAAGCACTGGAGCAAGCTGTGTAGAATGGCTGTAATAACTACCCTCAGAGACACTCAGAACTTGACTGCACAAGACTCAGAGCAACCTGGTCCAACTTAGAAGCCAGCACTGCTTTGGTAAGCAAGTTGTCCTGAATGATCTCCAGGGATCCCTTCCAAACAGTCTTTTTATGATGCTCTACTGCCTGTTAGCTCTGGGAATCAAGAACTCTCACTCTAGAAGTAGGGGTTGTTAATATTGACATGAAATCCTGCAGGAGTTCTTAGCCAACTACCTTCATCATTGGACTGCTGAAATGAGTCACTTAGACCACCGGTGACTAGAGTATCTTGGAAGAAACAAATGTAACATAATGCAAATTAGAGGAAATCATGAAAATTACTTGCATCCTGAATTTGTTTCAGGGAAATAAATCATGCTCGTCATTGTAACCATTCACTGAAAACATCTGTTCAGTAGAAAATAAAGGCAACTAAGATTTTTAACTGTATTAAAAAGAATTAGAGATTATTGAGAGTCTGATACCGAGGTATAGCTCCTCCTATATCTGGACTGCAACTATTTTATTTATTTTTGTTTTTACAGCAAGGTTAAAGTAATGTTACTATTAAATTACTGAGTTAAGAAGTATTTCTAAGAGAACTTTTCTATCTGCAGGATTTCTGATGTTTTAATGAACTCAGTAAATAACCTCACTCAGTATATGATGGTCCGAGTACCAGAATTATAGGTTGTTGACTACCTTGATAATGAGATGGGTTTTGTTCCAAATGTCAACTGTACATATTCTGGCTTTTCACTACATTTTATCTGTAAGTGCTATATGCCCAGGATTTCACAAATTGTCAGGCATATTTCTTGTGGGAGGGTAGCTTTCTGCTTCCAGTTCCCTTTCCATTCAGAATAGCTAATTAGTTACCTCACAGTTTAAGATAATATGCCATAGACTGCAAATTATTTCAGGGTAGTTATAAGCTAGATGAAGAGAAGCTGGAAAAAGGTGTCTGCCTTTTGATTAGACACAGTGCTAGAAATTAAGAGAAAATAATGATTTCCGAAGAAGGAAGTTGGATAGAAATCTTTACTTCAACATGCAAGTGCACCCAATATGTTTGACCTTTTATCAAGAAAGCATGAACACTACCCTTTTGGGAGATTTTAGTGGTAAAACTAGAACAGTATGTCAGTGAAAGGGTAGGATACCAGCAGAGACAAAGACTTGCATTGAAAAAGCATACACAAGATGTACAATTTACACTGTTTAAAATTTGGGCATTGTGGAGGAAGAAGAGATCTGACATATAGTCAGTTTGCATCTCAGTCTTGAAGATGAACTATAACTACATTTTGGGTTTTAATTTCATTATGTTATGCCTTTTTATGGTTTGTATGTATAGTTTTAAATGGTTAAAAGCATGGTATGCTTAACAGTACGAATTAAAGCTCTTCTCTCTAGGACAAGCTATACATTCCTCCAAATCAAGAAAAGCCTTAAACTTCTGATGTGCAAAATCCTTTGGCACTCAATAATTTCACTAAGAATTACTCTTTTTAGAGTATTATGTATATGGGGCCAGAGAGAATTTTTTGAAGGTCATTCCTTTAGCTGGAATGACTCCCAAAAGCCTTGTTGGGAATCTTTCCTGAAAAAGACACCCTATCAAGTTCTACTATGCACAAGTTCAAAGATGAGGTCTCTCTGAAAATAGAGAGGATAAGCAAGAACTTTCAACCTTCCTTGAACCTTTTTAGCCACTGTAAAGTTAGCCGGCATAATTTTCAATAGCATAAAGCAATTTTTTCTCTCTTGTCAATTATGACTCCTTGAAATTTCCCAGAAAAAACAAACAAGAAAACAAAATAAACAAAAAATTGTGTAGTAGTTGGAAACTTCCACTGTTTCTCAGCTTTTGTTGCTTTCTTTTTCTGCCTTTTCTGTTCTTACAGAGATTGCTAAGGGAGGCAGGAGCTTGGAAAGCACATAATTTAGAAGTTTAGCTGAAATTGGACTGCTCTGAAAGCCATAGGCACCTCAGCTTGAGAAGTGCATTTCCATAACATTCATGTCATTTGCATGTTACCCATGGCATTCCGGACACTTTGTCTGTGTAATTCACACTGCCTGGGAAATCAATTGTCTCCAAAGCCAGGAAGAGGCAGAAAAATCTCTGGGTCTGATGCAATACTGCTGATATAACTGTTAGCCCTGTAATGTTGTTGCATCCCACCACTACTAGCAACAAATTCAACTGAATTATTGGATTAGTTTAACTGCTATTGCACAGCATATGTGCTACAAGTGCCATTTTGTTTATAAACATTGCATAATTAAATACTGAGGATTTTCAGTTTGGCATTTCATTCTGAGTAAGAATATTATTTTTCTAGAAAACAAACAAAAGAATACACATAAAAATTCGATCTCCTGATAACTTCCTGCAAAACACATTTAGAGCTCTGTGTCAGAGAAAAGTGGGTTTAGTGACACCTTTGACAGTAGCCCATCATAGCATGGATAGAAATGGATAGAATTAAGGTTATTCTCTAGCAAGAAAATCTTGGAGCACAAATTTAGAAAGCAAGTGCATGAATTTCAGCTGTTCTAAAGAACTTAATAGAAAGTTAGAATTATTCCCTAATATGTGCAAAGATTACTCAAAGTACCTGTGGAAAACATATATTTTTTTCCAGCTAGGAGCTATAACTTTATAGAGTCAGTTTTTTCTTATTAAGAAAACTGTTGTGGGAGAACTCTTGAGAGGACATGAGGACAGTCATTAATACAAGGCAATGCAATAAGGTAAGCCTTTTCCTCTCTGCTGGAAGGACCAGAGCTTTGCTAGAAAAAAAGAAATGTCAGTTTGTATCTTGCACAGTCTGGCACATAGTGTGATATATACCTAATTCAACTTCAATCTTCAGTACTTGGAACAGGATAGCTTTTGAGATTATGTCATCTAAATGGTGATGTCTTCATGGTGGTATCTTCAGGTCCTATGGATGTCCATGCAATCAGGATGTAGGATTTGATTCAGTTTCCTAAACAAAGTTTTCTGGGGTCATTTGAAGTGCCTTACAGTATCTCACCTGGCTTCTAGCTGCCACTCCAGAATATTGTAGGTGTCCTGTAGGTCTGGTGTCAGATCTACTAGCTGCATGGGAAGGTCTCAGAAAACTTCATATGCCTTATAGTCATCTGAATTTGAAGCCACAAGTGAAGCTAAGGTGGACAGCTAAAGCACAGGTACCAGTTTGAATGCCCCAAACAGTAAAAGACATACAGAAAAGTCATGCCTTTTTGAAGTGGCAGATGGAGACCTAGGAGATTGTCTTAGGCCATCATCAATAGTACTAAATCCTGTATATGGACTCCTGAATAAATTCCTCAGTGCTTATGTAAGCTACATAATGGATTCATACACATTGATTTATGCAAGATACAGACACCAACAAAATTTACAAACTTATTCTTCTTAAAGATTAATTGATTCTCTAAATATATGTGCTTATTGCTAACAATCTTCTCTTCAGTATCCTGACAAATATATGCTAATTTTGTTTCTTTTTCACCCAATCTGGAAAAATATAATTTTCTCAAAGTATATATGAATTCTGGTTTAACATAAGAACGAAAAGCAAGAATATTTGAGAAAAGTTTCCAATTTCCACATAAATATCATGAATTATCAATCTATTTTAATCTGTGGTCACAGTTTCATAGAGTTTGAGGATATTTCCTTAGTTAAAGCAGACAATGCTGAGTCAACAACAAACAATGTGGTGAAAATGTGATGTCTTAATTTTGATAGCATATTAAATCATTTTGTCCCCACAATATAAACCTAGAGTACCACTTTTTCATTTACCATAACATGTTTTTGAGCAACAAATGTAATCATGCTTACTCTTCATTAGAACTGCTTCAAAAATTATTACTAAGCATATATTGTAACTGTTGGAAGTTCTCCTAATTCATTAATAGACAATTTCTCTTTTCTCATTCATTCTCTAAATGACTAAAATACTCTCAAACTGGCAGCCACCAAGAGTTTTAGATAAATTCATATTCACAAAGTTGATAAAGCAGTCTCGCTAGGAACTGATCTAGCAGAATTTATCCTTCTGTATGGCACAGTTGTCTCTGTCAGATCCATGCTTTGCTTACTCAGTAATTTATTTGAAAAGGTAATGATTAAAATAGGAAGACTTCCCATTAGCTTCTGAAGACTCATTGAGAAACAGAACAAAAGGAATATGTCATTGTTCAAAATCATTGTGTATTGTTGTTCAAACTTAGAAACAGCTCACACTGGAAAAGACAATTAAAGACAATTATTCAGCTAAATTACAAACTGACCATACTTGCTTCCCAGAATATCATTATATCTACAGTTTTGTCTTTCACACACACACACACACTTCTTTCCATCTGCTCATTGGTCACATTAGAAACAGAATATAATAGTACCTAATTACTGATTTTTGATTGGTCTAAATAATTTCCATAGAATTAATTTAGTGAACATTTACTATTTTTCTGTGGTTCTAACAGTAGAATGGTTATTGCAATATGGCAAAACCCAAGCTTTTTGTTTGTTTGGTTGTTTTTTTAACAATGTCTTTAAAGTAATTTATATACCATGGTTATCTTAAATAAATCAGCTAATTAAAAATGGTAAAAATGTTAGAGGAGTCAGAAGTTAGAGTTTCTGGCAGCTATTCCTTCTTTTGATATAGTTGTAAGCCCTACTAAGCATGTAAAGAAAGTAATCATGAAGCTGATGCTATAATTTATTTCTGCCAGTAAATAACAGAATGAAGATTGCGACCAAATTGTATATCCTTGTTCCACTCCTCAGAGAATACTATTCCATCCCTGGATGGAAGACAAGAAATTAAGAAAAAAATAAATGAGCTGTTACTTACAATTTATCCACATAATACAGATGTATATAGCCCTTTTATGATAAATAGTTTAAATTGATAATTTCCCCCCCCCCAGAATTTGGGTATTCAGAATAGTTTCAAAGCAAATTGCAAGATGCATTTCAATGTTCAGATCAGTGTATATGCTCCTAAATATGAAAATAAAATGAAAGATGTTGGTTTAAATGAGAAAAGCAGGTAAACCCACAATGAAATATAATTTATAGAATAAGGAGATAACCAACTGCCTCTTGAAAATTAGGGATGGAGGGGAAACATCAGCAAGACAATGACTAGATAGGACACAGCATTTCTGCAATGCATAGGTGTTGCCTGGACCGGCAGGGAAAATCTATCAAGAATGAATGTCTATAAACATGAAGGCTAAATAGGAGTAACAGGAGCATTGTACTAAACTTTAAAAGGATATGTGATCAAGTGATCAGTAATACAACTCACATACATGCTGACATTGAATAATATGTCTTTACTGAGAGACAATTTATTGCAGGTAATTCTCTTAAAAAAGCTCTAATCTGGCATGTTCACAATTAACTGTGAGCTATGGCTGTCATCTCTCAGCCATTGCTACATTTGGTTAAAATAGCTTCTGTTGCCTTTTTATTACAAGTATAATTTCATAGCTGGCTTCTTGCAAATGTAAACATACATCCTTGAAGTACTATAGCAAGCTTCTTGAAGACCACATTCCACAGCAACAATTTTCTTGGAAATATTATTTTTATGCTTTTACATTTTATGATCATATCAGTTTCCTATGATGAAATTTAGAAGTAAAATAAAGAGTCCAGAATTGTATTGGACTGATGATATTCACTGATGAACTGAGTGAAACTGAATTGTTGGATTAAACGCTACACAAAATCATTATCACACAAGGAAGGGGTGGGGGGCAGAAAGCTAAACACTAAAAGAAAATCAAAAGCTAACTGACACAGTAGATGTTTCATGAATTACTAAAACCAATTAAACACATGAGTAGACCTTCACAAATAGAGCTGTGATGAATGGAAATGGAAAAGAAAAGGGAGTCATCATAAAGGAGAGCACCAGAAAGCCAGAAAGTACATACAAGATTTACCACATTTTTCATGCTGCTTCTTGCAGTAAAGTATTTATTTTCTACTGTATTTCTGATTTTGACATTAGATCTTTCTAAAAAAACACATCTGAAATTTTACTCTAAGTTATATAATATTTATAGAAACAAACTGCTTGCTTCCTTTCTTTTCTGTGCCCCCCCCACCCCCACCCCCCAAACTGTAAACACCTCTTTCTGGAGAGCTTGGAGAGATAGATGACAGCAGATCTGAGCATATGCAGCATAGCATCTAACTAAATTGACTAGTACAACTTAATATCATTGCCAATCTGTTTTTGTCAGAAGTAGCTGTAAGAAGGAGACCTAAAATATGTTTGTGGGAAAGACAAGTATCTGGCTAAAACAAGTGGAAAGTTTTGCAAACAAAATTATTAGGGATTCCTGGAAAAAGGACATGTCATTATACTAATATGAGAGACTTTGAGTGATTATAAAAAATGATGGCTTGCAAGGGCATCAGTTCATTCATTTCATAAGTTTCCTTAAAAATGACATTTATTTTGCAAAGAATAATCTTGAGTGGTAAAAAGCATGTCACAAAGAAAATGACTGAGGCAAATATTGAAAAACTCAAGCATTCATATATAAAAAAAAAGAAACTAATTTGAAAACTCATGAGCTTTTATTTTACTTAAACACTTCCTGAATTTTCAGGAAAATACTGTTGCATTTACCATATTTTTCCTCAATAAAATATGGTCTATTGTAGTGTAGTAAATTTGTTTTTAAAGCAATGTAAAGATTTGGATATACCCCAAACTTGGATATTTGAAGATATGTTAAAGATAATAACACTGAAAATACAGTGTTTTTGTCATAGCACGTGTACACTTCATTTAGATTTTTGAAATATTCTGAAATAAACAAACAGTAACAAAAGTTACATCATCATAGATCTTACACCATTGCCAGATTCTAATGGAACAATAATATACCACACATTCCCAAAAGTTAAGATTCCTGGAAACTCATTTATTTCCTGCAGAAGCCAGTACTGCACCCTCCAATGGAGCTAGAGTTGCTCGTAGGCAAGGCTCTCACTGTTTATGAAAGGTTCACTGTAGACACTGTGAACTGAAGCAACAGAAAACCCAGAAAACACGTACCCACTTCCCCCCAGTAAGACAGATTAAAATTCAGATAAGATCCAAACTCTTGAGAACCAGAATAATTACAATAAGACTATTTCAACTGATTTTAGGTCATACTTTTTATCAGAAAATACAAATTCAAAGGTCAGTACACCAGCCAGGAGCACAATATACAATATAAATAAACATCAAAATAAACTAAAATAAACTAAACTAAACTAAACTAAAATAAAATATTTTTTTTTTTAAATCTACTAGGTCTTCAAATAAGTGGAAATTTGTCATGCTATATTAGAAGGCAGAATAATCTCATTGGGCCTGGTTAGATTCAACTCGTAGCTTGTGTAAGACTGATCAGTCCATGAAAATGTATTTGTACTCAGTTTCCTGCGGAAGGTTTACACTTGGTATATTCCATACTTTTTTCCCCCTT
>JAVJGJ010000059.1:68884146-68923261 GCA_035590215.1 Microhierax caerulescens | reverse complement strand
CAGCCAGAGAGAAGAATAAGACTATGTGAGATAAACAACCCTGCAGACACCAAGGTCCATGAAGAAGGAGGGGGAGGAGATGCTCTAGGTGCCAGAGAAGGAATTCCCCTGCAGCCTATGAGACAGGTTGAGATGAGGCAGCCCATGGTGGTTAACAGGTGAGCAGATCTCCACCTGCAGCCTGTAGAGTACCCCACGCCAGAGCAGGTGGATGCTTGAAGGAGGTTGTGACCCCATGGGCAGCCCCTAGGGAAGCAGGCTCCTGGCAGGGTCTGTAGACCTATGGACCATGGAGAGACCAGAGCCCATGCTGGAGCAGGTTTTCTGGCAGGACACTGCAGGGGACCTGCGCTGGGGCAGTCTGTTCCAGGAGGACTGCAGCCCATGGAAGGAACACACACTGGAGCAGTTCATGAGGAATTGCAGTCTGTGGGAAAGACTGGTTAGAGAAGTTCATGCAGGACTGTCCCCTGTAGGAGGGACCCCACGCTGGAGCAGAACAGTGTGAAGAGGAAAGAGCGGCAGAGGCAACGTGTGATGAACTGACCAAAACACCCCATTCCCTGTCCCCCTGCTCTGTCAGGGGGGAGGAGGCAGAGAACTCTGAAGTCAAGTTAAGCCCATGAAGAATAGATAGGTGAGGGAAAGGCATTTTAAGATTTAGTTTTTATTTTCTCATTATCCTACTTGTCACAGCACTCTCCAAACTATCAAGCTGCAACAAGGCCTTTTACCATCTCATATTAGCACACTCTTCATGCCAGTCCCTCTGCTGCCTTCTCCTCGTCCTACCTCATCCCAGGTGTGCATCCTCTCTTCTTTTGCTTCTTGCTTCTCTCTTCACTGGCTCTCAACCACTTAACCAGCCACATCTGCACCTTATCTAAATTGGCCAATCTGCTGCCCCTGAAGCCAGCCCACAGTTGTGTATTATAAATTCTAATTAACCCAGCTTCATTCCTCTACACCTACTCTGATTTGTGATTTGATTTTGTAATACATTAAAATAATTTGTCCAAGTCAATTCTGTTTTGCTTATGACAGTAATTGCTGAGTGATCTCTCCCCGTCCTTATCTCAACCCACGAGCCTTTCATTATGTTTTTGATCCCCTGTGTTCTAAGAAGGGAAGTGATAGAGTGGTCTGGGTGGGCACCTGGTGTCCAGCCAAGGTCAAACCACCACACTAATAGGTACAAATTGATACAATTTGTAGAGCATGCAATAATGTGGTGTAGGAAGAAGGTGGCAACCTTTTGAACCACAGGCATCATTCCAGAGATACTAATTACATGTCAAAACAGTCAATTTTTTGGATGTCATCAGTGATTTTCAGGAACTTATATTTGTCAACCTATGTTTCTTCTCCAAATCCTGCCCACATCTACCATGACACCTTTACATTGGAGGATAGTGAAACAGGCAGAAATATGCTTTAAAGGCTTGATAGTTCATCAAACAGTAATTCCCAGCTCAGGGAAATGTGTAAACATGGTATTCCCTTTGCACAAAAGCATTAATACAGAGGAAAAACAAGTAATCCAGATAAACTTGATAAGCTGTCCAAGATTGCAAGAAAGATTTATTGAGTTTGGACAAATACCACAGCCATGCTACTTCTCCTTTCATCCTCTATGCTAACCTTAACTGACAGCACACCTGGATCCATCTCTGCTAATATAACCCTGATGTATTCACCAACCAGGTTTCTGTAATTTATTTGGAATAATGAGGCCTGATGGTTATAAAAATCTGACACTATATTTTTTAGCAAAAGCCAAAAACTCCTGATGAACAGTTTTTTCTTTAGAACAAAAGTGAAAAATATAGTCACTGTGTATTTCACAACAGAAGTGAAAATATGGGAGAAAAAAAAAAAAAAGGTGGTGGTGAAGACAAAGAACAGATAGATGTGATTGAGAAAAGGAACAATAAATAAATAAAAAACTTGTTATTTCATTACTTGTGGTAGTCTCTGTCAGGGAGTCATGTAGTTTAGCAACCTTAAATCAAGGTTAAAGAACTTTCTTGCACAAGGATTTATTTTTTTAAATGTATACCACCTAACAATAAAATGTAGCATAATAGAAGCAAGATGTTGAATTGATTTACTGTATCCAAGATGAATGTGGTAACAATATTAGATTTGAGGCTAGCTGTAGGGTTGCATCTAGCCTACTTTCCTGGGCTGCTTTATGATCTCAGGCATCCCCATTAGGCCTTAACATCTGTGTCATAATTTGGGTGGTTAAGCGCCCCTTGACCATACTACCAACTTTTGCATGGTTGAGGTGGGAAGCTGCACTGGCTGTACCAGAAACTTCCCTTATATCAACACCACCACCACCTGCCAGGCTTGGAGGATTCCTTATCTGGAACATGACAGCCCTAACAAGCTTGAGAACACTATTATGACTCCAAGTGGTGTGATACCACCACAATGGAATTTTGAAAAAAATTCCACTAGTTAGTGACTCAGATTGCAGCCAGGGAAGAAAATTACTGATGATTAAAGACAGTCATCTCCAAACCTGTAAACAGCAGCCCTAAGTGAAGCCCTCTGATCTCTCCTGGACCACAGCAGACTGCGAACACCATCTCCCTGAGTGGGACACCTCTCAGAGCTCACAAACTCCCAAGTTTGTAATACAAGAGGGACCACTGCCAAAAGCTGAGAGCAGGGCCTGGGCTGATGTTCCTGCTTAAGGCTCAACCCTTCACCCATTGAGAAATGCAAAGGTATCCGAAGTATTTCACTGAACTTGAGGGGAACTTTTAGCAGGTGTGGCTTTGTACATATATATCTGTATTTATTCTTTTGTGTCTCTGTGTACATGTGTGTGAATTGATTTAGTAACTTCATAATAAGTATTACCATTTTTTAATCCATAGTTAAGCCACTTCTAGAATTTAAATAAATCCTATATTGTTCACTTTGTAAATGATAAAATAGTCAATTATTTAAGTGCTGCTAAAATTCTATGATCAACCTTAACTGAATATTCCTTATATCCTTTAGACATAAAATGTTGAGACTAACACTGGATCTAGCTGCATCTAAGCTCTATTAGGAGTTTAGTAAGCGAGGGGGTCTGCTCTGAACCTCATGACTCAACAGAAGGGTTCCCCTTACCCTCTTTTTATGTGTATATGTTTTCCTAGTCTCTACATGTATCATTCCAGTTTAATTTTCGTTTGATTCCTCTTTGTGTGATTTATCCATGTAGTACGTAATAGAGTGAACTTTGTCATCAAACTCTGTGAAGTTGCATTTCCACAAATTCCTTTTAAAACTTTTTTGTTCATGTCTTTGATGGTGATTCTTTAATCACTTAAACCACTCATTCCTGACACTAGCAAGTTAGTTGGCTCAGTGTTATAATATCTGTCTCTCCAGAAATGCATTAATTTTTTACTTTGTCATGACAATTTTTTTGATCATGAGTAAAAACTCCTTTATTCTTATGCTTTTCTTTCTTCAGATGTCAGCCTCCAGCATTCAGTCATCAGGAATATTCAGCATGAAGCATTCTCATCAGTTTATAAATATACAATATACACATGTTATATATATATATATATATATGATGATGACATTGGCCAAGACTGCAATATAGGTGTTTTTCATGTTTATTGGCTAAAACCAGCAGCAACTAGAATTTAAAGACCAAGTAATTCCTGTTTAAATAATATTAACTTTACATATTCCTATTATCTGTTCCAGTCTCTGTAATTAACCAAAAATTCACTAAACTAACTACAATAGTTTAGAGGCTAAAAAGTTGTTAATTTTTATCATTGTCTCCAGTCTCCCTGAATACAATTTTTCAGGAACTGACTTCTAGATAATTTCAGGTCTTAAATAAATTTTCTTTTCTCTATTGTATGTGTACAGGCTGATGATTTAAATAATGTGAAAGCCATTGAAGGTAAATTAAAACTGCAATGAAAGAAAACCTCGTGACAGGGTCCATGAGGTGATAGTCACATAAATACCAAAGGAACAATTTCACTGCAATAAATAGCAGATGAATTTAAATTGCTGAGGCCGTTAATAAATATTTTACTGAGAAGTATATGAATCTGGCATACTCTCAGCTTAATATTACTAAGGTAAGCAGGCAGGTGACCAGGCCCTGGCCTGAGGTTCAGCTGATGGAACAGACCAAGAGAAACTATAGTACAACAGGAAAAACTGCTGGACATAACAAGCAACCAGCGGGTGTTGGAACAACTGTCCCTGCTGGGCCGGAGGCTTCAGCACAGATGGAAGTTCAGATGGTGGGTAAGGCCCTGCAAGTCCCAGGCTGCAGGGGGTGCCTGGGCCTCTCTAACGGTGGGGGAGATGGCCTCCTATCATGCAGGTGCAGGAGGTGTGCTGCCTTTGAAGGGTTGTGCCGTTAAATGGAGGGGCTGCAGGAGGAAGTGAGGGGGCTGCACAGCATTTTCAGAGAACATGAAAGAGAAACAGCCAGGATCTTCTTAGAGATGCAACAGCTTGAAGAGCCTGGGGCCCCAGCTGCAGTGGGGACACAGGCACTATCCATCCCCAGTGTAATAGTAATGAAATCTGTGGGGGAAGTGAAGAATGGAAGCTGCCAACTTTGGGCATCAAGAGGTCTCCTTCTTCACCTCACTCAAAGCTGAAGAGGAGTCAGATAGGCTTTTAAACCAAGTGTCTGGGCCACCTCACTCTAAACCATACAAGACCACTGGGAGGAGCTGGGATAGTGCCATAAGGGTCTCACTGGTGGTTAAAGGGCAGTTAGGCCAGAGACAGCCAGTCTCCCCAGGCAACAGAAGGGAGTACTGTGGCCTTTTCAGGAACAGACTATTGCAAGGCCAATAGTGCCTTGGTGATCATATCAGTAATATTTGTCTGAGGTGGTATAAGACCTAGGTAGCAGTATCAGAAGTACCAAATTTAGGTGCAGAGGTAGCAAATTCTGGGACTGACAGGAAGGAATTAATTAGAGGTGGGTTGTTGTCTGAAATGAGGCAATACTGGAACAGGCCTCACTGGGCAGGATCTCAGTAGACAAGCAAAGATGAAGGGAGCCTGGACTATTTCATGGTCCCCTGCAGTCACTGTGCTTTACCTTGAATGAGACACAGTGGGATTCACATTGCCTAATTTTAGGTACATTTATATCTAAGCTAGTCAGTAGAAACTTTCCATATAATCAAAGATGAGAAAAAAATATTTTCAAGGCACACTTTATCTGACCTATTTTAGACACTTGTTCAGGATGAGATGGGCCATAGCCTGAAAGAGCCCTTTAGAAAAGCTTGGATGGGGAAGGTGGCATTTATTTACAAATCTAGAAGTTGATTTTACCCACTCACATCCTTTGTAATAGATTTCATTTTCATATACTTTTATTCACATACTCACAGGCACCAGCACTCAAGTTTGCATGTCTGGCCAGGATCAACACTCTGTGACAGAAAGGTCAAGTGACACCAGTATTGAGCCCTCATCATGTAACTGGGATATTTCTTCTTAGGTGGTGACAAATGTGTTAATGTCCTTAAAGTGCCATTATTTGTCTTGAAGAGGTTCTTTCCCTCAGAATCTTAATTATATATATATTTCATCTTCCACAAGTCTTAGCCAACTTGCCTGTTTTACCTTGTTTGAAATACCTTTGTGCTTGAAGTCTTCCTGGAAACTGGGAAGGGGATGGTATGGATGGTATACTGCAATGTTGTTGCCATCCTTTTATTGTCAGCGCTTCAGTCTTCTGCTGATGGGTCATTTACACTGCAGTCGTGAGAATACAGGCCTTCCTGGACATCACATAAAGGATATCATCCTCAGTTTTTCTCCTGGGAATGATAACTTAGGAAACACACCGGGAATGGCATCCATCATTATCAGTATAAGCCAGGGGTCCTCAAACTTTTTAACCAGGGGGCCGGTGTGCGGATTAAGTGGCAGGCAGTCATCTGTGGCTGCTTGGTTTCCCCCCCCAACCCCCAGGGGGTCAGGTGGGGTGCAGATTGAGGACCCTGGGGGGGCATATCCGTCCCGCGGGCCATAGTTTGAGGACCCCTGGTATAAGCCATTCTTTCAATCCTTGTGCCACTGTTTTTTCATGTATTTTCACACACACATTTCTATTCATCTTTAGTATGTACCAGTTTCAAAATTTCTGGTATACATCTTTGTGCTATGTCAAAACCATCTCAATTAAACAATACATATAAAATACATACCATCTATACAGCAAATTCTTTTTTTAACCAAAAAGGATATGCACATTTGTATAAATTCTTCTAATAATTAATTTATATATTGAAGCTTTCTTTTTTTTTTTTTTTTTTTTTTTACAGAGGATTTTTCTTATTAGAACACAATTATTCCACTTATGGTTTAAGTAAAAAAATAACAATTCAATTAAAATGGAGAACATATTTTAAAATGCATCATGTACAAAACTACCTTGCATATTGTTGTTGCACAAGAATAAAAAAGTATTTTCTTAAAATATATATCCATTTGAGGACTAAACTTTCACAGAGGAACAAAGTGGGATTCAGTAGTTGAAACACAGGTGTCTAATGCCATCCTGGGAAACAGGTGTCAGAAGAAAAATTCCAGGTACCACACCCAATGTCAATTTTTTTTTTAAATTTTTTTCTTTAAAGTCAAAATC
The DNA here is from genome assembly GCA_035590215.1 of Microhierax caerulescens. Taxonomy (NCBI): domain Eukaryota; kingdom Metazoa; phylum Chordata; class Aves; order Falconiformes; family Falconidae; genus Microhierax; species Microhierax caerulescens. The sequence continues at coordinate 68,916,603 of JAVJGJ010000059.1, read as the reverse complement.
CATTATAAACGTGATAGCACCTAGTCCTTATCTGTCTACCTTTCTCTCTTGAGGGATAAACAGAATTTTGGAACTGTTTGTCTGTATGTGAAAAGGATGGCTAGGAAAGATCCACAAGCTAATGTCTGTGCAAGGCAGAGAAGCTATTGCTTCAGTGAGGTTCTGAGACTGACCTATGGAGAATCAGTTTAGGAATAGTGGCTGATACCATGAGGATATTTCTGGTGACTGAAGAATGACTAACTAGTTAACACATGCCACAGTTAGACCTCAGTACACATGAAGTTTGAAAAGGTGTTACTAGCACATACAGCTGTGTCTGTCTTACGTACAGTAGCTAGGCCAGTCCTTGAAAAAGTCAGATTCAAACTTGTTTTTCATCTCTCTGGATAAATATGAACCTAGATTTCTTACTTTTTGAGAATCTGAAGAGTTAAACAGTCTATGCGTTCCTTCATTTAGCCATTTTTAGTTTGCTAAAAATATTTTAATACTCATTAGGTTAGACAAAAAATGTTGCCATATTTGCCTTCTAATGTAATTTATGTGGGATGTGGATGATTCAATCGTCAGTCCCTTCTTCACATCTAAATTAAGAAATCTCAAATTCATTTGTAAATGGTGCTCTCCATGGAAAACAGTGATTTATAATTGATGCAGATTTTGGGTCTCTATCATATTAAAAGTTTGGGGGTTGAGATTCAAGCAAACTTCCAGATTTTCTGTTGCTATTAAGAACTTTTTCATGTTTGCTCACAAGGGTCTATTTAGTCAGCTCTCTATATATTTGAAAATTGTTTTCCTATTTTCTTTAAACCAAAAACATTCCCTTTAAAAAAGAAATAAAACCTTAGGCTATAACTACCCACAACTTACAGACATACTGTACTGCTTTCTGAGAGTTAAAAAAACCAGCCAAACCACCACCAAAGATTAATTTTTTATTTCCTCAGCTTTAAAAATAAGATAATGTGCATTTTGGTGCTCAAAGTTAAACTTCTTAGAGCTTGTTGTATTCTAATAATGACTAACTTGGAGAGTCATCTATCTGTCCTTAAAGCAGACTTGTTTTAGAACAAAACTAACTCAAAAGGGCAATTTTTCTGTTCATCTATCAATGTCTGCCCTATCTTCTAAATAGTGCTGAAAAGAACCACAATCTAGCTCACTGGTATGTATGCACAGTGAGAGGCAGTAGATAGGGTCTGTACCTTCATTTTATATAAAAATATAAGGACAAATACCTATCTACTAAGAAAGAAAACTGTAGACAGCAATAGCTTATCAGCTATTTATATATTTCCTGTATATGTTTTACATTTAGGTAGATCTCGTTTTCCAACACAATTTAAAGGGATTGAAGGTGGGGTTTTTTTTTCTTATTTAATTGTACTTCTACAAAAATATGCAGGTTTATAAGCATGTATCTGTGTATGGGAGTTTATAAGCTTTTGTGTGTAGAATTTCTGCATTGGCTCTGTTTTTTCAGTGCTAGATGAACAGTCTTCCACAAATATTGCCAAAAATGAAGTGCCTAGGCTTTCTTGTGCCATGAGCTACCCACTGCCAGAGTCTGGATTACTACATTTCACTCATTAGGTCTCATATAAAAGGTTGGTTTAATGATGGAAGGTGAGAAAAATTTTTCTTTTATCTTGACTATACTTTCATCCTGAGCTAGGCAATGGCAAATTACTTGATGAAAATTAATGATTATCTCTCCTTTTTTTAGAATTGACTTAATTATAAGTTTTATAAATAATGGATTAGCAATTCATTACCTAACAAGCTGTTGAAGTTAGCCCATTAGTGTACCTTCTGTTATGGTTATAGAAGCCTGCCATACATAGGAGTTAAACTTACAGAAATATATCCAGTGTTGCAGCAGCACTCACTAGAACTGTGATGATCGAGCTAAGGTCCATTTAGCATTTCCATTATAAACCACATTTTTCAGGTTATAATTTCTCAGCTGTTTCATAGACTATTTGGATCAAAATTGCTACAAAATTTTCACACTCAGTACCTTCCCCTTCTCCCTTTCTCTTGCAATGAACAAAACAGACAAAACATGGGATTTTAAAAAATATATTTATCTGTATGTATTTTATTTGCAATGCTCTTGAGGAAGACTTAGGTGAATATGAAATAAGTATGTACATATTGATCTACATGAGGTTAGCATAGCCATTTATGTAATATGAAATAAAGAAAATTTTGAATTACTACAATGTGTAATTTAAAACTTTGCTACCATACATGTACAGTTGCATTTTCACATCTCTTTATCAAAAGTGTAATTTTCACTGATACTGTTCTCACAAATAAAAAAATTACTTACATTTAATGCTTATGTCACAGGAGATTTCAGATTAGCTAATTAGCAATGATTCTACAATTGCAATTTTAAGATTCAATGAAAAACATAATCCTTTCAGTCAGACATTTATACAATTTTAATAAAAAGGAAGAACAAGAAAAAAGAAGTCATTACACTCAGATAAGACTGAAAGTGGGTGTAAAAAGAGCATGTAAAGATAAACCAGTACATTAGTACATAAACTTTTTAAAATGACTGGTTTCGGAGCTTGGAACTTTGGAAGCAGGTTAGCTGAGACATGGCTCAGAAAAGCACTTTTGCATTCAAGTAAATTTACTAATTGGTCCAGTGCAAAGATACTAAATGTACCACTTTCAACTCCAGCCTTTATGGGGCCAGATATCAGTATATTTGTCAATCATGAATGAATATTTTGCCTGAATTATCCTAATATTTTCAAGTGTCTTTTAGAACTCAATACATCTTATGCTTTCTAGGGGCAAATGTGATTTTTTAGCCATCCCAACAAATAAAGTTCAGATTGTTAATTAATGTATTCATTTCAACCTTCGAACTCAAAGTCAATTTGTATTACTATTAATTACACGAATAAACAGAGACTTTTTATTTATAAGCTATTGTTCACGTCAAATCAAGGAGACTTAGTCCATCCTCAATTAGGAAACCATCTGTAACGACTTTTTTTTTCCTTCAAAAAGATTTTGATTTACTTTGAAAGTTTTCTACAATAATCTGAGCCACAGTTGAAGCTGAAATGGAGAGAATTGAAATGTGGGAAATTGCTCATTTGGAGGGAAAGGAAGCATGCTATACTGTTTTCACCACAGCAGAACTCCTTTATCTCCTTAAATTCTCATGTTAGTCAGAAGTTTGAAAGCCCATCCAAATATTTCTCATACAGCTCAAGTAAGGCTTAGTTTGAGGAAGTTTTATAAAAGAGCTCTGTTCAGGACCCTTGAGGAAGCAGAGCAAACAGTAAGGAGCACTAGCTTATTTCTTATTTCTCTCAGTATAAAGCAAGTCAGTATCAGAAGTTTAACTCACTGAAATTGGATTAAGAAGGTTTTGGGCCTTAGGTATGTTCATTTTTCAGAGTATGGGGACATGCGATTAAAACTTTACATGTATACTAACAAAAAAATAAGATTAAAACTATAAACATAAATTTCCTACTTACTTTTGTATCAGCATCTAAAGCTGGTGAGAAATCAACGTTGTGTAAGGATTTAATCTTAAAGATGCTAACATAGTAGATTATTCCTTATGAAAGTCCAGTCATTTGGAAAAATAAATGAAGAAAGAGTATAGAACACAGTTCAGAGGCAGTCCACTGAAGAATAATGTACAGGATTTAAAAGCCATATTTATACTGTTTTGTTTTTCAGAAGCTATTTTATCAATTTTTTGTTTGGGTTTTTTTTTTTTGAAGATGTGTACGTTGACTTTCAGATAAATAAAACTGGATATTTTAGGTGTAATGCCAAAGTGAGTAATAGAAATACATTTTCTTTTGGAAATATACTTGTAGTTTTGAGTGTTGTTTTTTTAATGAATATTGTCTATTCTCTCAAATACATAATTAACTGTCTGTAAAATCAAAGTAAATATATATTATTACCCGCAGGGAGAGAAAGACTGTTTATTCAACAATGATATTAATTGCTTTCAAATACCTGTAACTCCTAGCTGTTATTTTACGTTTATTGACAATCAGATTTCTCCAGTGTACTATAATGGACTTGTCATGAGCTCAGTGGATTATGACTAATGCTTTAGTAATAACACATTTAATACTAACTGCTACATACAAGTGGCCACAAGACTTATCTATGCAATAGTTTTTCACAAGTGATCTGGTCCTTACCTTGACTGTATTGGATTTAACTACTTTTCAAGAAATTTGAGTTATTACAAAAAAACTGAGTTGCACTGTGAAAATGAAAAAAATGTTGGTCTATTTATTCCTATTTTTATTCAAACAAATTCAAACAACAAGTTTGGTGAATTCAACAGGGTTACTTCTCAGTCTTTATGACTCTTATTTTGGTGAATGAATAGAACAAAAGTCTCCAATACCTGCTGTTTCAGTTATAATCACTCACCTGAGAGCAAATTAAGTGGGGAACTTGATTTTAATAATTACTAATCATGCCAATTGACCAAGATAAGTCTATTGCCAATTCAATAAAACTGATACCAGTTTATTCAATGAAAGTCAGATACCACCTCAGATACCTGAGGTGGCAAGTACCTCATATAGTGTATGTTCTGATACATGCTCTTGGACAGATTTGATAATGAAAACCATGTGTATGGGCAAAAATGGAGAACACTTTACATGCATAGCTCTCCCTCCCCTTGCACAGACATGTCAAACAGATGATGAATTTTGCATGCAATTAATTGATACATGTTGACCAAGTCAATATGACTAAAGGCAACATTCTGCTTCCTTATCATTGTAGTTGAAGTAATTTTTTATCTGTCCTGCAAACTAAAAATCCCAAAGAGAAAGCTTCAGAGATATTCTGAAAAGAAGTACTTCCTCTCCAATGCAGCTTTGCATGAGCATTTTGAATAAGAATTAAAAGTCTGCATTCATCAGTGTTAGGCTTTGGGATTCTTCATATGTGACAAAGGGAATTATCAGAAATTATTCTATTTGCACCCCTTTTGCTGCAGTAATGCAAACAAAGCTTAGGAAGCTAGGAAGTGGATTGCTGCCTCTTAGGCCAGTAAATATTGTTTTGGAGATTTACTTGAAAAATGAAAGTACCTTCCAGACGCTTGGATTTTTTAAATGTCATAGGTTCTTCTAGAACTAAAGGATATTTTAGGGTTCTTCATGAAAGTGAGAGGAAAGTTTAGGTAATTCCTAAATATTGTTTGGTTGTTTTCTCAGCTACCTAGCTGAGAAATTAATTCATGTCAGGATATCTGGATGTTGAAAGAATCTAGAACTGAATCACTGGCCATTCTGTCACCTCAAATTTCTCTAGTGCAACCTGCAATTAGTGTGATGGAACAACTGGAGTCAGAATAAGATAATTCCACATAGGAGAACTTAGTGAGGGCAGAACTGTCTTATGAATCTGTCTGTGCAGTGTCATAGTCAATTCAAAACAACCCAAGCAAACAAATACTTCAGACACAATTCCAGATATGCTTGTAAATGAGCTTTTTGAGAACAAGAGACTGAAAGCTGTTTTCTGATGCCAGCTTGCAAAATGACCTCAGAGTAGAAATAATATATTTCCAAAGTTATCATTTTAGTTACTGTATTCCTTAATGATTAGATATTAGTATGTTATAAACTCCCTGCATTTTGACTGAATTTTCATGCATTACTCAGTATTAGCTAATTTTCAAAAATTAATTTTCCATTTCTTCTGTGTCTGATATAAAGTGCCAAAAAAATGCTCAATGCAACAAACCTTTGAGTTATACCACACAATTTTACAAGCTGGCAATGTTGTTGGCTATTATACCCTTTCTTACAAGAAGCTTTGAAATGAAAGATTTACCCTTGTCAAGAACCCTCTCTATTGAGACACCGTTTACACAGCACTATTGTGGAATACAGCTTCAAAAGAAGACAGAAAAATCAATTCACACACTACAGTTCAGCTAACAAAATCAGAGCTTTATGTCTCTTGAAATGTCAAGGAATAAAAATTAAATTTCATGTAATAAAGTACATGGAGAAAAAAAATACTAATATCTACTGAGAGTAAGTTCACTGACTTTTACAGGCATTCCTTTTATAACGTTTTGTGCCGCTAAGGCACATGTAAAATGGTACATGTTGGTAAGTTAAATGCTGCACCTTTTGAAGGGCTAGTGAGGTAAACAACTTTTTGTTAGTAGTGTTGCCATAACTGTCCTAAGGAATCTCATTGTGTCCAACAATGTTAATTGAAACTACTTAAATTAGGATAACCGAGGTGCAACTTACCTTTGCCTGTGCCACCTATATAGGTGAACATTTTTTCTGTAGGTTTTTTTTCTTTTTGTTTTGTTCAGGATGTGTGTGTGAAAGAGAGATATTATTTTTGAGGTCTGAGTTTGGGGGTTATCTTTGATTTGGTTTTGAGGAGCTTTTTTTCAGCTTATAGGAAAGTGTACGCTTAAGTGGAATGTTTTCTGATTTTGTCTTTCAGACCTTAACCTAGCAAGGTACTCAGATCTCCTGATGAGAGCTAGGGTGCGTAATGTAAGTATTTGTTTCATCTAAATTCCATTTCATTAGCATGGGTTATCAGTTTTGTCTTCTTAATCAAGTATTTGTAATTCCTATCCAGCCAATGAAGTAAAATCTGCCAACAGAGATGATCTAGTCCATCTAATTTAGGCAGCTGCCTCTCCCTGCATTGGATGCCCTGAGCCTTTGTTGTAAGGTATGTAACTTCATATATACTTGATTGCCCAACCATTTTTGTTAATCAGTTTAATTATTTATACTATAACAATGATGCTTGTATTATATAATGGATTTGTGATAATTTCAATTTAATTGCAGTTTTATATTAATAACTATGTAGCTTATATAGCTCACTTGAGCATTATCATGGTGTTTTATTTTCTTGAGAAGATTCTATTATGTAAATGTCTTCTTATCCCAATTAATAGCCCATTCTTGTTTGATGTGGAGGGTAATTATATGGTATTAAATTAACTTTAATAAAATCAAATATCAATTTTTCCTTGCATCCATCTGTATATCTATGTAATTAAAATGTCATGTACTGTTTCTGGAGGATAAAGAAGAAATAGCCTATTTCAGTGTACTGGAATTTTAAGTAAATATTTATATCAGATGGTGCATTCAATAACAATAGGATTATCATCTTCCATACTGTGTTGCAGAAAGTCTTTCATTAGCAGCTTAAGGAATGGAGTTTTTCTGAAAGGGCTATGGAAAATTGTAATCTGCTCCAAGGCACTTTAGCACTAATTAATTCATAAGGTGTAATTCGTGACCATATTTGTGTTTAGCGGGGGATTTCAATATGTTCCTTGCCTCCTTCTAGCTACCTTTTAATGGTTTGGTTCTCCTAAATGGGACAAATGTAAATTCAGTCCTTGCAATGAATACTGAACATGAGACTGATCCAGTACCTTTCTTCTCTTGACATTTCTAAGAGTTACATATTATGAAAGTAATGTAAATTAAACGTATTTTTATTTAGATGTATTTAATTCTTTTATAAGGCAAAGGAGATGAGAAAAGACAGCAAATGTCAATGGATAAAAATTATAACTGTTCATTATATTTTATTTCGCTACAGCTTGCTTAGCATTCTGAGATACAAAAATCAAAAATAAAAAAAATACATTTATTTATTCCTACTAAAAAAGAAGCAAGTTTCTTCTAAAGAACTTTTGAGAAGGTTAAAAAAGAAGTAGATCTAGAGAAGTTTGTTTGTTTGTTTGTTTTAAAAATGTACTAATAAATTGATTATGAGATGTCAAAATTAGTTTATAGGCAGTTTTTCCATTTTAAGACTGAAAGTCAATTAATTGCTCTGGTAGCTGCTTCTAATCCAGCAAAGGCATCCCTTACTGTCAAGCCTAACCTTTCAGAAATCAAACTGTCTAACTTTCAGCTGATTTCTGATTCAATTAAACTCTGCTTCAATTCAAGGAACAATTTTTCAATTAATAAAATGTCATTAAAGAAGATAACCAAGCTAATGGACTCTATTTAGTGATGCTTGCATTAATATGCATGTTAGAGACAGTACTAATGATGGTAAGGTAAACAAAATTAGGGCTATGGAATGGCTCAAAATTAAGCCAACCATGGGATAAGAAAACTTTTTGCCTATTTTCTTTTGTTTTGAACAAAGTGATTTGTATTTCTCCTGAGCAAAAGCACAATAAGCGTGTACCAGCTGAGAAACCTGGTAGAGTTTTAACAGCAGTTTTCCACAAGTGTGTGTGACTCCAAAAGATGACAAAATAAAGGTCATGGAATAAAAACTACTCAAGTATTTTTAACATGTTATTTCTGTATCTTTGCCCTAATTTTCTTTCAAAACTCAGTGATACTTATTTGCTTCAAATAAAAGGAAATTAGATGAAAGGGCTGGCAGCAACATGAAATCTTTCTACCTTGATTATTAACATAGGCTGTACTAAGAAATCAAAGACAAAGTGGAGTATTATTACTTTTAAAAGTCCTAAAAATCACTAATCTGTAAGCATACGGGAAGAGATCATGCACATTCTTAACCTAGAGTAAGCATGATGTAAAATATATGCGCTCAATCAAAAAGATTTAAGAAAATTCATCCTGAATTTGAAAAAGTATGAAAACATATATAAAGTTACTGAAGTTAAGTCTCAGTTCCTAACCAGAGAACTAACAAAAAAGCATAATTAATGAGATTAATTGTTAGTGTAATCTTTATGCATATTAGATTTAAATAAAAAACCCACATATATTTAAAATTAAAAGACTTAATAGAGCAATTGTCTGTGTTTGACATCTCTCATAACATGACCCACAGAACTTTATGCAAAATACTGTGTTCATAAAGTTTTGCTGAACTAGTATTTTGGCAGCACATTTACCAAAATTAACTCTAAAGTCATGAACACCACAGCTTTCACTTTTCTCACCAGTGTGGGCATCCATGCTGGGAATCTGGCCGCAACTGGCAACCTGAAAATGATACATTAGTTTTCCTAATAAATGCAAAATGGACTAGCTTTCTCTTAGGCCTGCTTCTCTTCCTTCATTTGGCATCAGTAATTTGAAAAAAGTTAGTGAAAGCAAAATGGGTACCACATATTTTGTACTAGTTTTCAAAAATTATGAAGACAAATCTGCTCTTAAAAGTGATAAATGAAAGGAGCAAATATCTTTTAAACTTTTTAATAGATGTGAACTACTAAGCGTTAAGAGAGGTACAGTGATCTCTTTGACCTCATCAAGCAGCTAAGATGCAGAACCTGATCTAAAAACTTAAACCATTCACTTTACACTACAGTACACTAACTTCAACACTTCACAAAAGCATTACTAACACATGTCAAGAAGAATAGCCCCTAAGCTCAAATGCATCACAAGAATTTCAGACGTCCCATTATTCCCTGATGCTCACTATGGTGCTGGAAAGCATCTGAGCCTACAGTTAATCTTAAGAGTGTTCAAGCTTGATAGTATGGTATTGTGTAGTATTAATTATATTCTTAATTGCTCTGGCTGTCTAGCATTTGTACTACACATTCTTTTCATAGCTTGGCATACTTTAATTATAGAGTCAGGAGACTTTCGAGAACAAAGATATTTATTTTTAAAGATTACATATATATATATATATATATATGATACATATCTGCAGAGAAACTTAGGTTTTAGCAATTTTCAGAAGTCTGTTTCAGATAGACACACAGAGACAGACAGAAAGAGTATTCTGTCTTTTTCTCTTGCTAGGTATCCTTGAGGAAATCACTAAAAGAAGTTTAAACAAATATGTTATTTCTCTACTCCCTTGGGTGTACACTTTTTTTGCTTACAGTTTAGAAAGAAGACACCACAGTACATTTTGCCAATTAATAGGCATGCGGTTTGCTGCAAGAATTGGTATAATTCCAGTAGTGTGAGTTCTTGCTGCTGATATTTACTGAAAATGTTTTCCTAAGAAATGTCATGGCTTGAGGATCTGATTTACAATGAGGTAGAACGCAGCATATAAGACATCTAACAAAACAAAAAAAAAAAAAAGTATTTCAAAGCACTGATTTTATTCTGAATTGTCATTTTGGGGGAAAGATATAAAAAATTAAAGTAACACTGGGCTATTAACCATATTAAATTGTTAAATAATGTTTCAAAAAGTCAGATTGAATATCTTTCTGCATTTCTACTGAACTTACATCAATTGTCTTTTTTTTTTTTTTTTAGTCCACATCACATTTCATGTTTTCTGTACCTTTGGACAAAACTTTAAGTCATTTGTGCAAGTCCTTTGTGCATGTTTTAGCCATGGGCAGGGACATTTTTCAATAGTTCAGGTTGCTCAAACCCCCATCCAACCTGACCTGGAACACTTACAGGCACACCTTCTTTGGGCGACCTTCTCCAGTTACCTCACTACCCTCCCAGTAAAGATTTCCTTCCTTATGACCAGTCTAAGCCTTTCCTCTTTCTATTTAAAACCATTGCCCCTTGTACTATCATTACAGGCCCTGGTAAAACTTCTCTCTCTGTCTTTCTTATAAGCCCCCTTTATATATTGAAAGGCTGCAACAAGGTTTTGCTGGAGCCTTGTCTTCTCCAGGCTGAACAAGCCCAACTCAGCACTTCTTCACAGGAGAGGGGTTCCAGTCTCTGATCATTTCTGTGGACTTCCTCTGGACCTGCTTTAAGAGGTCGACCTCTTTCTTGTACTGGAGACCTGAGAGATGGAAGCATACTCCAGGTGAGGTCACAGAAGAGAGGAGTTAAAGGGGGAGAACCACCTCCCTTGAGCTACTGTCCATGTGTCTTGGATTCAGATGGGATGGAGTTAATTTTCTTCTTAGTAGTTAGTACAGGGCTGTGTTTTGGCTCTGATGTGAGAACAGTGTTGATAACTGCACTGATGTTTTCAGTTGTTGCTGGGTAATGTTCATACTAAGTCAAGGACTTTTTGGTTTCTTAGGCCCTGCCAGCGAGAGGGCTGGAGGGGCACAAGAGACTGGGAAGGCACATGGCCATGTCAGCTGGCCTGAACCAGCCAAAGAGGTATTCCAGACCATGGGACGTCATGCTTGGTATAGAAACTTGGAGGGTTAGCTGGGGGAGATTGTTGCTCGGGGATTGGCTGTGCATCTGTCAGCGGGTGGTGAGCAGTTGTACTGTGCATCACTTGGGATTTTTTTCCTTTTCTGTTTTCCTTTGGATTTTAGCCTACTTCTCCACTTTTCCATCCCAATTGTTATTTTTATTATTGTTATTGTTATTAGTGTTGTTCTTATCTCTTTATTCTGTTTAGATTATTAAATTGTTCTTATCTCAACCCCTGAGTTTTACATTCCTTTCTGATTCTCCTCCTCACCCTTCTGGGTGGGGGGAGTGAGCAAGTGGCTGCGTGGTGCTTGGTTGCCAGCCAGGGTTAAACCACAACACCATGCTTCTTTTGATGCAGCCCAGGATATGACTGGCTTTCTGGACTGCAAGGACACATTGCTGGCTCATGTCCAATTTTTCATAAACCAGTATCCCCAAGTCCTTCTCCACAGGGCTGCTCTCAGAGTGAAAAGCATTGTTGTAGTTCCGTAATATTTTAATGAAATACTTTGAATTTAGAACCCATTGGACATAAATGCTACAACCATATATTACTATGTTTGGCCTATCATTTGTTATTTGTGTGCTTGTTCCAGCAACAACTATATTAATAGTAACCAATCACATTAAAACATTAAAGAATATAGGCAATTATAATTAACAGAAATAGCTTAGTACTAAACTCCCATCTTGCATTTTAATAATGCAGGTCTATAATTTGTCCTTTTCTGCTGCTAAATATGGTTTGTTTTCAAGGACAGAAGCTACATTATGCTTGTCAGAATTTATTTCGATACTGTTAAATAGAACACATAGCAGTGAATATCTGAATTGCGCTTTTTTTGTTGTATAGAGTATATCTATCTCTTTCCTATTTGTTTCCCCCAAGAATTATAAAACTTTCAAGCAGAATTAACACCCGCATCCTGGTCTATGTGATTCAGCCAGTATGAAAGAAGAGAATATACATTTTATTTGCAACATCAAACTACATCTTTGTGATGCTTTGAATCTCCAGGTTCAATTATAAGGTGGATTATACTAGAAAAAATGAACAGCAGAAATTTACTTAAAATGTTTTAAAACATTACAAACTAATAGTCCCTTGAGTACTCAGCAGTTTCACTTTTACAAAGATGGCTGATGACAGCAATCTGTCTGGGAGATGAAGCCTGGAAATGACCATTTCTGTGGCCTGCAAGCACCATCCTCAATATCAGCTAGAAAGGCCAGCATAACCCTTCCAAGGGCTAAAGCACACAGATTAAGGAGTGGTCAAACGGTCCAACCCCAGGAGTGAAAAAGCAAACTAGTTTAGTTCCCATTAGAACGCTTGAAATAGAGTACAGGCTCATCCACTTTCAGTCAAATCTAAAGGGTATTAAACCTTTTGTATAAGGAGTACGAATCCTTTTGTCTAGGTCTTCAGGGACCAGAAATTTTGTACAAATTTTGAGACAGTAAATTAACAAGAATGAGACATAATAACCCACTTAACTGGTGCAAGTTTTATGGGCATTTTATGGGCAATAACTTATTTCTACTGAGGGCTTTCAAGTGAAAACACAATTGAAAGTAAAATTTCCCAATGGAAGACAAAATCTGAAAGAAAAAAAGAAAATAAAAACCACCATGCAATAACTAAAGCCAAGACATCTATAGTGTTTCTGCAACAAGCTAAAACTACTGGGAGCTTTGAATAACTTTTACACTTATGACCAGAGAGCTCCAGACTAAATAAAATGCTAACTACTAGCCAGATATGCCCCCAGGGTGCTTTTCTGACCTTAACCTTACACCTTCTACAAACAGGTGACTGTATGAAATAGGGTGAGTACACTACAAGTTTCAAAGCTTTCACTCCAGCCCTGCAAAGAACTACACCATGACATTTACCCTTATAGCAGGCAAAACTCAGGTCTTATGAAAGGAAGTACCACACTAAGGTAGCATCATTTTATGCTAGGCCTGCAGAGAGACATTAGGGAATCTCCAGGTAGTGCTAACTGACTAGGGAACATAGCTACTACTGATGTTTGACAGGCCCTATATTCCTAAATCAACTCAATATATTTTGAAAATTTCATTTCATATACTTGCTTCTTTGTGTGTGTGTTAAGAAATATTTTATCATGGAGACTATGGCAACAGCTGCTGGAAGAATGCATTAACATTCCAAAAGTGTCTTCAAAACATTAAGTTTTTAAAGTACTAGAATATTTATTCAAATTCAAATAGGTTTCTAAAATAAATTAACTGAGAGAAGAATATGTTTATTGAGTGGTTTCAGCTATAATACTAAACTGAATTCTCTTCCTACTGATTGTACTTCTTGACGTTTCTTCTTTAGCTTGCAGCACTGAATCTTCAATATTCGGAATGAATGCTCAAATGTGGGTGAAACTCAAACTGGGTGAAATTGAACATGAGTTCAAGCAGCTAAAGAATGTATGTGTTTCACAGTGTACTGAGGATTCATACCTACAAGATGACAGTACTCTAGGAAGTCAGTATTGTATTGTGTGGCAAACTAACATATGTTACACATAGTCCCCTAAATTCTTTTCTTCACAGTGATTAAGCACACTTTTTAGTCCTAAAAAAAAAAAAATCTCTGTATTGTTAGACGTGTGAAAAACTCCCTGTAATATAGAGCTACTTAAAGCAGGTGATACTTAGAGAAGACCTAAACTTAGTGCCATAGATTGTTCTTCAGTGGAGATTTCAGGAGTCTCAAATTTACTGATTCTTGTTCATGACCACAGTGCTGGTCTTAGAAGAGAGCACTGGGTTCAGAAGAAGCCAAAATAATTATCTTAAAAATAGCATAGCACATGGTTATTTACCTTTTTGAACAATGTTCAGAGTGCATAGGTATTACAGTAATTTTAGCTCTTAGCTAAATAATTTCATCATTATTTTGAGCTCAGCAACTAATTAATGTTTTGAGATCTAATGATCATAATATTAATGAACTTTCAGTTTGTTTTAAAATGCTAATACTAGAGATCTACATGTTTCTAAATAATTTCTTTAAAATATTAGAAGCCTGAATGTTAGGTAGTTTTCTGTGTTTCAAAAGACACAGTCAAAAGAGAAAACAAGATTTTCTCCACTCTAAATATGGTTGTTTCATAAAGCAAATAGAAAATTCTTCCTTGGTTTTGTTGGCAATAACTATACTTCAGTTAAAAAAGTAATTTTTATCTCCAAGTAACCTGTTCATGAATGGAGTAGAGTCAGATGGATTGGGTAGGCGCCAAGAATAAAATCCCTCTGCTGGAAAACTGATATTAAGAGTTTGCAAGTTATTTGCTCACCTCCCAATTACCACAGAATCCTAGAAACCTAGAATGGTTTGGGTTGGAAAGGACCTTTGAAGGTCACCTTGTCCAACTCCCCCTGCCATGGGCAGGAACATTTTTCAATAGTTCAGGTTGCTCAAACCCCCATCCAACCTGACCTGGAACACTTACAGGCACACCTTCTTTGGGCGACCTTCTCCAGTTACCTCACTACCCTCCCAGTAAAGATTTCCTTCCTTATGACCAGTCTAAGCCTTTCCTCTTTCTATTTAAAACCATTGCCCCTTGTACTATCATTACAGGCCCTGGTAAAACTTCTCTCTCTGTCTTTCTTATAAGCCCCCTTTATATATTGAAAGGCTGCAACAAGGTTTTGCTGGAGCCTTGTCTTCTCCAGGCTGAACAAGCCCAACTCAGCACTTCTTCACAGGAGAGGGGTTCCAGTCTTTGTCACCCTTTGACATGAAGTTATGTTTTAGACTGCAATTCAAACAAGGACTTTGTAAACAGTTTTCTTCTGGCCACATTGAAATAAGACCGTAGTTATCAGCTTGATTTGAATGCAGAACAGTGATGGCTTTTTTTTTTTTCTTTTTTTTCTTTTTTTTTCTTTTTTACCTCATTCTTTGATGGAAGCTTGCATAGAAAATGTACTATTAGGGTTACACTCTAATCCTTATTCACAAAAAAAAAACCCAAACAACCAAACAATAGAATCCTCACTTTAATATGACTGCTAGCAGGTGAATATTCAGGAAGATAAAGGGAAGTTGCACCTCTCCTTCAGAACTCAGCTTGTCTTGGAACCATTTGCTTTCTCAACTGCGTCTTCAGACTGTGTTCAATGTATTTGTGTTCAGAGCCGCAGGCATTTTAAGAAAGGCTAACATTTACTATGAGTAAATACAACAGTTTTTCTTCAAGTGCCCATCATTTTTAAAAATCCTTGCAAAATTTTTAATAAATACATACTTTCACAGAAATTTATCAAAGAAAAAATACATCATAGATGTACTTTCTTGTCTGTATTTCAGTTTCTCTGGATGTACAGTAACAGAGCACATAGTCAGGGAAAATAAGCTTTGCATGTTACTACACGAGAAAGAAGTTCTTAGAGTATAATTTTGTTCTATAAAACTTCTTTATTCTGACATATGACTTTAAGAGATTTTTTTATTGTAGTAGGGTGATATTTGTTTATATGAAAACTACCTTTCCCTCTTTTTATAGTTACATAATAATAATCATAAACAACTTTTAAATTATAAACATTCTGTGTGAAATCTAAAGACTGTTTTTATTTGTGTTATATCTCAGTACATAAAAATATCTCTAACCTAAAACACTTCACTACTGAAGAAAAGTAGAGATTGACAGCCACCAAATGATATGGATTCTTCCAAAGTACCCTAATTACAGAAAGGAACTATACAAAAATAGCTTTGTTCTGAGGCACTGGGAAAATTTCTGGTGTTCAACAGTCCTGAAAATTTCCCATTCCTTACCTGTCGTGGGGTGATGTAGTGGCTGCACATTGAGATACTGGTTCCAGACCTCTGTAAATACAATCAGAGAACCTGGAAACTGCATTTGTGCTTTTTTATCTGTTGGCATTTTTTTTTTCTCCCCCAGTCTTTTAATTAGTATTTTAAAAGTATTATGGTTAAAGCTGTATTATATTTAAATATGTGGTCTAGAAACTGGTTGGGATTTGGAAAATTTAAATATAAAAATGTGCTTGTAGTAAATCCCTTTGGCTGCGCTACAATTGCTGTTTCTAATTGTCCAATTACAAGCCATTGCACCTTTAGTAATATTTGGCAGAAACTTGAGGACATCATTGAACAGGAAACTTCCATACTAGCTTCTAGTATGTTCTCCCAAGGAGTCTAGAAAATCAGAAGCCAGCAGCACTGTTTTTAGTATGTCCTTAACTACCAACGAAGCTCACTGCTGCAAGGGTGACTTCCAAAGCCTTTTTATGCCCTTACTCTGTGCAACACGGTGATGGATCATGCTTATTGGGAATGTCCCTAGCTTAAGCTAAGCAAAGGAATTGTTAAAAGGGTGATAGGTTCCCATGTTTAACAGTAGAGATGATGCACTTACAGTACTCAGGACCATTTCCACTCACTATTTCATTTACTAATATAGACAACAGGAACACCTACCACTCCATTTATTATGCCAATGTTGTGGTTTAATCCCAGCTGGCAACTAAGTACAATGGAGCTACTCACTCAGTCCCCCACCTCTGGTGGAATGGGGAGGAGAATTGGACACAAGGTAAACCCCATGGGTTGAGATAAGAAAAGTTTAATAATTTAATAAAAATAATAACAATAAACCAAATAATAATGAAAAGGGATACAACAAAAAGAGAGAGAGAAAAAAAAAACAACCAAGACAAGTGATGCAGAATACAACTAATTGCTCACCACCTACTGACTGACACCCAGCCAGTCCCTGAGCAGTAATCACCACCTCCTGATCAACCACCCCCAATTTATATGTTGAGCATGACATTCTACAGTATGGAATATCCCTTTGGCTAATTTGGGTCAGCTGTTCCAGCTCTGCTCCCTCTCAGCTTCTTGTGCACCTGCTCACTGGCAAAGCATGGGAAACTGAAAGGTCCTTGATTTAGGGTAAGCACTACTCAGCAACAAAAGCAAAATAGCACTGTGTTATCAACATTATTCTCATACTAAATCCAAAACACAGTGCTGTACAGTTACTGGAAAGAAAATTAACTCTATCCCAGCCAAAACCAGGACAGCCAACTGCATGGTTATTTCAGCAGTACTGTGCCTGACAAAAGGCACTTTCCTTGTCCAAGACAGAAATGAATGCCCTGTCATATTTTTCATGAGAAGATATTAGGCAAGTTGCCAACACTGCAAACAGAAAATGCCTTAGCTCCATGGGGACCAAAAAATAAATGAGGCCATGAAATTGGCAGCCACAGCATCACCACTTGTTCCCATAATTCGTCTTTCCCAGAGAGCCCATCATTCCTTGTTTACATATGAGATGTTTTACTGCTAGGCATGATATTGGCCAGCCTAACCTATGTCCACATAAGATAAAAGCTATTGGAACCACCTGGGTTATTCCTAGGTAGGAGGTAAACTTACCCCAGGGATACAGGCAATTTAGTACTCATCTTCTTGTCCTTTCCTACTGCTGTGCCCTAGTCACAGAGCAGGTCCTCTCTCTGTTGCAAGTTGGCCCACCTATGCATTGTCTGTTTCCACATAGTCTTTCTCATATGTGATACGTACTTGCTCAGGAGGGCTCTAGCAACTCAGCTGATATTTTCTTGTGGGGATGCTTGATGGGGAAACAAGGCACAAGTGAAATATGAAAATTTGCACCGGTCAAGAAAAAGAAGAGACAGGCTTGGTACTGATCACATGATAAAAAGAATTCCAGTCACTCCTGTCATTGTTTAAGCCCAGCTGGCAACTCAGCACCACACAGCTGTTAAATCACTCCCCCCTCCAGTGGGATGGGGGAGATAATCAGGAAAGTAAAAGTGGGAAAACTTGTGGGATGAGATAAATAAATTTTAACAGCTAAAAAAAAGCCATGCACAAAAGCAAAGCAAAACAAGTAATTTATTCACCACTTTTCAACGGCAGGCAGGTGTTCAGCCATCTCCAGGAAAGCCGGGCTCCATCATGTGTAACAGTCACTTGGGAAGACAAATGCCATTACTCTGTACATCCCCTCCTTCCTTCAAGTTCCCCCAGCTTTATATGCTGAGCAAGATGTCATACGGTATGGAATATCCTTTGGGTCAGTCGGGGTCAGCTGTCCTGGTTGTGTCCCCTTCCAACTCCTTGTGCACTCCCAGCCCACCCATTGATGGGGTGGGGTGAAAGGCAGAAAAGGCCTTGACTAACAGACTCCATTTCTATACTTCTCTGACCCTGAGAAATGCAATTTTGCATATTTTATGGCTACCTGGCATGCCAAAGTAAAGATCATTGTCTTGGTCCATTCCTTTGATCATGTAATGCAGGTCAGTGCAGGTTGCTACAAAAGGTAATGTGCTGATTTTTCTTTTTCTGGGGTGGACAGCTGACTCTAGGGATATAATATATCTATATGTGTTAGAGACTGTGTTGCTATGATTCACTTGCATTATGTTTGGGGTTTGGGGTTTGGGGTTTTGTTGGTTTTTTTTAAAGATATGCCATTCTATATAAGTATTGGAAAGTGAAAGAAGTAATAAAAGGATGATGTGATACAGTTTTCTCAACTCCTTTCTCCACTTTTTTTTTTTTTTTTTTTTTTTAAACATACAGCAGGGAGAAGTAACGTTACAGTGATTTTATTAGAGAAAGGTAAAGATAGTCTTCAAAATCATATTACCTAATAAAGTGTATACAACCCCCAGGCTGAAGATTGAGATATAATAAAAAGAGAGTAGAGACTTTACATAAAATTATAACTGAGGACTGCAAACAAAATATAATGACTAAGAAGGGAATCATCATTTGAGGGAGCTGTGTATTCGACAGTGACAGCAGATTCTGGAAAAATAATTCATACTGCACCAACTATAATAAGCATAAGACATAAATTCATATTTCAGGTTTCTTAATTTTAGTATAAGGATGCATAATCAAATTGTTGAACAGTCTAGTAAGAGGACTCATGCTTTAACAATCCCAAGTCACCTTCCACTAGGAATATAGAAGCCCCTACAGACACAACGAAAGCAGCCTGATAAAACCCTTCCAGAGCATCCAGCTTGGGATCCTCAGATGTTACTGCTATAGACCCTGGAGGTGCCCAGAGGCTCTGTGGGGACAGTTCTTTTCCATGCTGCTAGCGCTGCTATTCAGGGCACATGGTGCTCCAGTGACTATATGGTACCCACGGTGAAGGAGCTCTTTACAGTATGATACCTCCTTTTTTCTCTAAATTGGTCTCTGAAGATGTGATACCAAATCTTATGAATTTTGAATTTTTATGAATTTTATGTGATTTATGAATTTTATGTGATACCAAACTTATGAAAGCCCATGGAAGACTCCTAAAGGAAATTAGCAGATTTATGTCTTTTATATATCAGAAATTATTGCTGAGCTCACTAATTAATTAGATTTAGTCCAGTGTTACAGCTAATTATAATAATCTGTAATATGTAATGGGAAAACATTTTCTATTCTCAGACACGGGTAAATAATTTTCTCCTGCAACGTCTTGGTCAGTCCAACTCAGATATGCTGAGCTGAATATATGAAAGAGTGTGTCTGAAAAACTTTAGTAAACCAGTTGAACCACAGTATTGGAAAAAAACAGTTTTCAGGAATGGCTTTCTTACAGAATAATGCCAGAAATACTCAGCCACTGAAATTTGAAATCAGAAATATTTCTGATATTTCATAGTTCAGAAAAAAATTAATGGATCAAATCTCTGCATGACCTGGCAGATATGACTGATCTGGCTCTTTGTCTAATATATACTGGTGAAAAAGACAGAATCAACTGAAAGCATATTCTCAAATGACAAGCTGGACAAAGCGGGAGGGAAAAGACACTAAAGGGCTGCTTAAGTCATTTGAAACTAATGGTTTTCCAAAGGCAGTTTCATACAAAGGAAAATTGTGGCATTAGCTGCAAAAAGCACTAAAAGGGTGCCTTTTTACTCCAGAGCAATGAAGTACAAAGATAGTAAAGCAAACCTGAATTTAGACAAACCTGGAACAGACTGCCATGCTACTGAGTTCCATGTGCTTCTGATATTTATGATAATTTATTTTGAATTAGCTTGGCCTTCGTTATAGGCCATGGATTTATGCCATTTAAAGCAGCCCACAAAAGAGAAGTGGACAGCAAAGGAAGTAGAACAGGAAGTTTGCAGTATGCACAAACTGTAACATATAATACAAAGCAAAGCAACGTTTTGGATCTATTCTGAAAATATGAAGTGCCAAAAAGCAAACGAGTTGTTAAGAATAACCTACACAGAACAAATGAAAGAAGAACAGGAAGGACACTCCCACAGTGTAAGGACATGTTTTGGGGCGCTTATGTCCTATTTCCAATAGGCTTCTGGATGTGTAGAAGGCCACACCTGCCAACTTCATCTTTTCAGGTAGAAAAGCACCTAGAAAGTTGGAGACTTCTGTTTGTTTTAGTTTGGTTATTTTGTTTGATGTTCTTGTGTTTCTTCCTACAATGCAGAAAAAGGCAAAGGAAAGCAATGAAGCAAAACTAATTGTCTCATTAGATCCTGAGCAGATATCCCATAACATTCAGAACTGACACTGAAATAGAAATAAAAAGCATCTTTGAGTATAAATATAAGAACAAGTTTAGGTCATACCATGATATAAAAATTGTTTGCATGGGTAAGGTTAGCTCTAAGATTGGTCTATAATGTAACGTATTCTAGGAGCAAAAATTCTGGGACTGAAAACAATCAGTGTACTCAGTAAAAAACCTGGACAAGATTTTCATGTATGGAACTCTTAGAGCAAAAGATACTGCTATTCAATTTACTTAATTTGAATGTCTGAACATCAATTATATAAATCTCAGCTCACCACTCTGAAGTCTTTTTAAAGTCAATGAAGGGATATAGGTTATTCACTTCAACCTAAAGTGGGTGTCTAATATTGGAAAAATGAACAGTCATCTTGAATAGTTATTTTAACTATCTTCATTTTAGTCAATCAACTTCTGAATTGTAATACTCAGTAAGATGAATCCTATTAAAGATTGTTTGCAAGATATTGGTGTGAAACAAGTTTTCTACAGAAGAGCTATTAACAGTAAGTCCAAAAATGAAGATAGAATTCTAGCATGTGGCATAAATAACAGAAATTAAAAAGATGGAAGAACCTTCAAAATAAATTAATTTGATGATTGTAGGAGAAGATAATTGATTTGGATATGCAGATGACTAAATAGAAAGCACAAAATATTGTAGTGATGGAAAAACACTTCAATCTTTCCACAGAAGATGCATCACCTAAAAATCTCATTGACAAACCTACTCAATTTATTAGATTCTCTTTCTGAATACAGACAGATTAGATAGATCAAAACAATCAGCAAGCTAATTACTTTAAGTGCAGTATAGAAGAATCATGCTTCATGATGCTTTCTAGAGGAAAATCTCTCTAGTAAGTACTTTTTGTAAGAAATGGTCTAGCAGAAAGATGTAATATATACTGAAAGACCTGATTGAGGCTGAAGTCTTGTCAGCGTGTTTTTTGGTTTTGGTTTGTTGTTGAGTTTTTTTTGGGGTTTTTTTGTTTGTTTGTTTGTTTTTTAATTTGTATCTGCAACAAAGATAAACACAACAGAAGAAGATGTAAGAAGGACAGAGAAATCTAGAGTGCAACCTGAAACCAGATCTCAGCAAAGTGCCAGTCAGCTTTGCAAGAATGAATTGCTTTAGTCACTTCTTTGCAAAAGGACACATCAAATCTAATCTAAAGAAAGCCAGAGTGCTAAAGAATTTTCTAGCACAAATCTCCAAAGGAGAACTGGGCACTACATTGTGTAAAATCCTTGGTAGGACTTGTGACATTCATGTAGTTTAAAGACGCCATCTACAAATAAAGGCCTCCTGGAGGAGATTCAGGTGCCACATCTTGGCAGGTAACACTTCACTTCATGTGATCTTGGACCATGTGGACATTTGGTAACAGATATGAGCCATATGTTCCCTTCAGCTAGGGGCTGCCGTCCTGCAGGATCTCACAAGAGATATTGAGCCAGCTGGCTGCTGAGCAGCCAGGCTTGACACCAGAACCTCAGTGCCCTCACAGTGCCATGCCTACCCTATATGCCTCAAACAGCTTGAACAGAGTGTTGATCCTCTCTAGCAGGAGCAGCAAGAGCCAAATCAGGTCCTCCAGTCCCTTGGTGCCCAGCCTGGCCTTCCTGACCCCATAGGACCTATGGGGTCACACATAGAAGTGTGTGACCATCTGCACCTGTCTGCCTAGAGGCCAGCTCCACTAGAGCAACAAACACGACGGATCACTTTCTTTTACTGTAACAGCAGCTAAAAATAGATCCTTCTCCTTTCTGATCAGCTGTTGTCATCCCCACACTCTTCTCTCCATCCCTGTTAGCTGTCTCCATCCCTGGGTCTGTTAGCTCTGTCTTGCTGCACAGTGCAGTGTCAGCCACAGCCCCTCTCTCTTTCTGGGAGCTTCATGTCTTGTTTTCAGCTATGCTTTCACTCTTTGCTCTTTCTTTGCCTTGCTCTTTTCCAGTTATGTCTTTGTTCTTTTCTTCTCCATGCTCTACACAGGCAGAAATTCTCACAGATTTATTTTCATTCCTCTGTCACAGACAGATCACACTTAGGGTTTTGTTACCTCTAGTCTTATTGGTTATTCTTTCCCAATATTGCATTGTCCTCTGTACTCATTTCATCTACCCAGGCACGTAAATATCCTTTAGTCACCAGGCAACAACATTAGCAGACAATATAAACCTATTGCAAGGTTTACTGTATGAAACTTTGGCACTCAAAGATGGATTTGAAAGGAAAGAAAAGTAGTTACAAAAGGAGAGGGAAAATAACAGCATAGGAAAAATAAATAAATAAATGAAAAGGTGCTGTGCTGCTTCACAAGTCCTTGCCACCACAGGTATTGTGGATGCAATATAACATGTGGAGCCCCAGGACAGAGTCCCACTTTAAGAGAGGGTTAGATCCAAGTAGATTACACAGTCAAGGAGACCTGAAGGTCCTCCCTGTTCCTCTGTTACTTGAGCTACTCCCGCACATGGGTGACATCAATAGCCCTCTGCAAGAAGGTCAGCTGCAGGCTACATTGGCTCAGCCTGTGGTTCTAAATAAAAGGATTGCAAAACTGTACTGATGGATGCTCTCATGCAGGGTGGCTACTGTGCTTCCCTAGATGCTTTTCAGACCTTATCACTAGGTGTCTCTGTGAAGTCCTTCCTGGCAGCTGGGAACACATGGCACAGTGCACAGTCTTCTGTAGGACCTTCGCTGTAACCACATTCATTGGAAGGCCAGGTCCACAGCCATGTTTAAAAAAGTCTGAGTTGGACCCATTGCCGAAGCTGACGGAAAAAAAAAGGGAGGAGTTCTGTCATCGTTTAACCATGGCTGGCAACTAAGCACCATTCAGCCCCTCACTCACTCCCTGCCACAGTGGGATGGGGGAGAGAATTAGAAGAGTAAAAGTGAGAAAACCTGTAGGTTGAGATAAAGGCAGTTTAATAGGTAAAGCAAAAGTCGTGCATGCAAGCAAAGTAAAACATGGAATTCATTCATCATTTCCCATCAGCAGGCAGGTGATCGGGCATCTCCAGGAAAGCAGGGCTCCATCATGCATAATGGTTACTTCGGAGCTAAATGCCATTACTCTGTACATTCCCTCCTTCCTTCATCTTCCCCCAGTTTTATATGCTGAGCATGACATCATATGGTATGGGATATCCCTTTGACCAGTTTGGGTCAGCTGTCCTGGCTGTGTCCCCTCCCAGCTTCTTGTACACCCCCAGCCTTCTTGTTGGCAGGGCCTGAGAAACTGAAAACTCCTTGGCTTAGGGTAAACATTACTCACCAACAACTAAAACGTTAGTATGTTATGAATATTATTCTTACACCAAATCCAAAACACAGAACTGCACTAGCTACTAGTAGGAAAATTAACTCTATCCCTGACAAAACCAGGATAAGTTCTCAATAAGATGGCCCTAATAATCTAGTGACTGTGTTCCAAGTGGTGGGATGGTGGTGTCCTGGACTCAAGTGTAAGAACTAGAACATCTGAGTAGCAGCAAGCGGGAGCTGTGGGCAAGGAGAGGTGGTGTCAGTTTGGGTCGTTTGCTCTCAGATTAATTCTGCACACATTGGAGTTCCTTGCTGTCTCTTTGTAGCCTGCTTTGTATGGGAAGGGGATTGAGCATGTGGTGCTGCATGAGAAAACTTAACCAGTAGTGCTGCAATTGGAGAGTGCTTTACAAAAGAATGGAGAGGTGCTGGCTAGTCTGCTATGTGTTCTTTGTGCTGTGCTGAGGCCCAGTCAGTTACAAAAGTAGTCAGGCAGGGTTTCTGTGATCTCAACAGTCTACACAGCTGGCACACTTATACCGGCAATGTATGCGTTACTGTAACACAGAAAGGATGCCTAGTGTCCCAGAGGAGCTGTGATGACATTTTGTAGGATCACTATCAGAACCACATTGCCTGGACCCAGAGTCTGTCCTATGAAAGGAACCAAAAGATGCTTATTTTTACCCTGAACGCCAGACGAGGCACAGATTTTGTGTCCACAGAATAAGAGATTAAATATGGTTTCTGCCAAACTCTGATAGGGCTGACTTGGAAATGGGCCATGCTCCTGATTTCTCCAAGGCCCCAAAGAAACTCAGCAGATAAAACAGACCTGTGTCATGAAGGGAGAGGAGGAGGACAGGGAAAGTTTTGTGGCTTAGCATTTCTTTCAAGTGTGCGTAGGCTGAGTTGGGCTCATGGGAGATGGGAGATGCAAGAAAAGAGCAGTGGTGGCAAGTTCCTCCAGATAATGCTTCATAAATGAAATGACATTTGGTAACAAAAGCTGCTTTTAGGAATGTGGAAAGCCTGGCTTTTTGGGGGGCAAGCAGTGTGTGCAGTGTCATTTTTGTAAGTAGCATGGCTTCTTTTTCCCCACACAAAGGACAAACCATCAGAGACAGTCACATGTGTGGCCATGTGTGGAGTCCTGACAGGATCTGTCTTGTTCAGGACACGTGAGTGTGTGACTTGCTCTGCCGTTACCACACCACATGCCCTGTGGGGTGGCACTCTGCTCTGAGCCATAGCTAGCTGCTACACAGACATAATCCATGAGCTGACGATTTTTTCCTTCTTTTCCACTGAGTTGCCATGGGAGACTGTCAAACTGCAGCGATGGCAGGTTCACCCTCCCGCAGGCATCCTTCCTCTCTGTATATGTCATTCTCAGTGTCACTAAGCTGGAGATTCCCCTTCTTTCCTCCCCTGACAAGAGCATAAATACAATTTATGCTCACTAGTTCTCACTCACTGAGTTCTTCCCCCCGTCCCTGGATTTGACAGTGATAGCAGCAGCGGCAGGGCAGCGTAGGCAGGTGCCTGCCCTTGGCACAGCTTAGCAAAGGGGTCCTGCCGTGGGGCGCTGGGCGGCTCCTCTGACAGAGGAGGGTGCCGCAGTTGCAGACCTTACAGCCTGCTGCTAGGGAAGGCAGCAATCTGGCCTCTCAGCACTCGCTGCAGGGTATAGCATGCAAAAATATAGAACCATAGAATCGTATTCACCTTCCTGTCCCACCTGGTCAGGTGAATCCCACCAGCTCCCTGCAGACCAGGCTTCTCAAAGGTAGATTCATGGTCACAGAAGCCATAACCTTGAGTACAGCACCAGCCATACAATCAAGCATTCACCAGTCCAATTCATCTCATCCTTTTTAAACCCTTTCCTCTGACTGAGGGGATAGAGGAGAAACCACCTGTGTGCCAGATACTTTTAATATTGCTTCAGGGGACATATAGTCTCTCTTGATGGTTCTGAGCAGCCTCATCGCAGTATCCTGAGACCCTACATGGAACAGTAGGAGCAGACGATGACTTGCAGGGTTCACCAGGCTCAGCAGCCTCTTGTGTCATGAATGCAAATTCTTGGTAGGCACTTCAGCTAGGCAGCTTCTCCATTTTTTCTCCCACAGTGGCTGGCACTCCCTCACCACTGCCTGAGCAAAGGCACTGCGGGGTCCCCTGACTGCAGCAGTTTTTGGATGCGATGGGCTGTTTGTATTGGTGTTAGATCCAACTGGAATCAGCTGTGCCCAGCACAGGGCAGGTCATTGCCACCTCCCATGCTGGGCATCCTACCACCCCACATCCCCAAACCTGGCAATTATGCTTGATACAAAAATCCAGATAAATCCCTTTGACTTCTGGTTCCTCTTCCTTGCAAATGGTCACCCTGTTGGGACCTTGCATCTCTTCACTATTTCCCCAGTTGTAGGTTAATAAAAGGGCTGAAAAGGAGCACTTCAGAGGGGAATGTTTGTAGTACAACAGCAGAAGTGGGTCTGCAAGGACAGAAGGAAAGGACATGTGTAGCCTTCCACTATATCACTGGAGGACTGTGACTGAGTGACACTGATAAGGTGATATGGCCTCATCCATGCCATGTGACTCCATTCCAGGACCAGCAACAACTGGCAGGCATTGCTTAGCACTGACACAGTGCCAACTGGTTTGGACCAGAACAATGTAGGAGACAAAGCTAACAACCTAGCAGTGCAACCCCACACTGACAAACTTCTTCAGTGATCAGAATGATAGGACAGAGTTCACCCTCAGCGAGTAAAAATGTACAAATGACATAAAATCAGGAAAAGGATTGACAGACCAGAGGGTTATGCTGCTGTTCAGGAGGACCTCAGTGGGCTGGAGCAACCAACCAACAGGAAACTCATGCAGTTCAACAAAGGGAAATGCCAGTCCTGCACCTGGGGAGGAATAACTCCATGCATCAGTACATGCTGGGGGCCAGCCACCTGAAGGACCGAAGCAGTTTTGCAGAAATGGACCTGAGGATCCCTGTGGACAACAAACTGAACGTGAGCCAGTGCTGTGCCTCTGCAGCTAAGGGCAATAGCACCCTGAGGGACATTAAGCAGAAAGCGTTGCAAGCAGATTGGGAAAGCTGATCCTTCCCCGTGCTCAGCCCTGGTGAGACACATCTGGAGTGCTGGTTCAGATTCTGGGCTCCCCAGTACAAAAGACACAGGCATAATGGAGTGAGGTCAGTGAAGGGACATGAAGACAACATGAAGGGGCTGGAGCATCCAACATAAAAGGATAGACATCTAGAATCACTTTCCCTGGAGAAGAGAAGGCTCAGGAGGAACTGATCAATGCATAGAAATACTTGATGAGAGGAATACAGAAGATGGAGCCAGACTTTTCTCAATAGCACCCAGTGAGAACATATGAGACAAAGGGCACAAACTGAAATACAGGAATTTCCATTAAAATATAAGAATATTTATTTTTATGCTGAAGGTGGTGAAACATTAGAATAGGTTACACAAAGAAGTGTGGAGTCTCTATCCTTGGAGATATTGAAAACTCAATTGGATGTGGCCCTGAAAAAGCTATTCTAGTTGAACCCAATTTGAGCAAGGGATTAGGACTAGATCGTCTCCAGAAGTCCATTCCAACAGTAACTATTCTGTGTTTGATTCTGTGATTTTCTGCTTTAATTAATTTACTGCTACAGATGTAGCTGTTGAGAACTAGAGTCCTGGTTGCACCATGTAACACATCCGTAATAAAGTCAAGATGAAGCCAGAGTTGCAAAGTATGAAATAAAGAACCAGAATTACAAGTAAAGTAATTTCCAGATGTTAAGTTATGATTGATTGCTTGTACATAGAGAAAATTATAATGATTTTATATTGTTCCTCTTAAATATCATCAAGAAAAGGAATATCCCAGGTATATCAAGTCTGGCAGTTGTAGAAATGGAAGCTTTGCTGATGGTGCTCTGAATCAGAGTGGGTCTATATATAGCTTTATATATACATTAGCAGCACCATACTTGAGTTGAGAAGCCTAGCATGCTCTCAGGACTTCTAATGTTGGGCAAATAGCCATATTTTGGCACACTGTACAAACACTGGAGATGGCTCAGGCTAGCCACATCAGAATATGTTTTGTTCTTCTTTTGTAAGTCCACTTAGACATGCTGTAAGGCCAAGACATACGCTTTCAGTGCTAAGCATGGGAGTACCTTTAGGCAAGTATTTAAAAGACGTGTTAAGAAAAATCTTTTTAAATTTCATTATATTTCTCCACTTAAAAGAATTTTCTATATCAGGCAATACTCCAGAAAATTATAATAGAGGAAAGGAATGAAGGATAGACCTGAACATTACTAAGCTTTGAGGGTTCTTCAAAGATGAGAATGAATTTTTGTGAAGCCTAAGAGCAAAAGTTCTAAATGTGAACTGAGCAATAAAGAAATATGAGTTAAGGCTAATCCAAACAAGTATCTACAGAAAAACTTCCAGTGTGACTGTGCAGTAGTAGACCCTCAAAGGTAAGGAAAAAAGGGACTGTGTTTATATTATATAACCTAATTAATTTTTTTTTCTTGAAATTAGATGTGTTTATTGAAAGAATACTACTATAATATATAAAGTAATGATAATCCCATGTGATGTGAGTTCACAGCTGGCCTCCTTCAATTATTGGGGAATATACCTTCTTACCCCCTTGACTGCTATATAGAAGTTTAGCAAAAGAACAATATACCACAAATAAATATGGCATTGTGAGGGCCTAAATTTCCACACTTCATAGCAAAGTTAATCTAAGTGCTCTGCTTCACTGTACCTTATGTTTTCCTCATTTTCAATCATCTCTTGCTAAACTACTCACAGAACTCCCACTGAGATTCCATTCTTTTCATTAGAAATGCCATATATAAAGTGGCATGGAATCTGTCCAAAAATTAATAAGCCTAAACCAAACATAATCTGTTGCATATCTACTCTATACTTCGAGGGATTTTGCTAGTTCATGCAACAGTACCATTACTGTGCCTTTTAAGACGGAAAGGTCAAAGGCATATGGACGAATCTTCCTCATTGTTACAGTTAAATATATAATTTCAAGGGTCAAATTGTATGAGAAGGCTTGGGAAAGAAAGCAAAATTGTCACAAAGACCTAAAAGAGAGATGACTCATTAATTAGTGTTTTGTGTGCAGATTAGGAGAAAAGTAGCCATCATTTTAAAGCTTCTGACCTGAAAGAGGTTAGTGCAGAAAAAGCAATCATAATACAAATTAAAAATATGTATTATCTGAGAAATAAATAGATAAGCCAGTGAAAGCTTTTGTTCAGATTTTTAACTTCCTAACCTACTTTTTCACATAAAAACCTGTAAAAGCTATAGCAGTAAGCTCTACATCCCTCTCAGTTTTCACAACAACGCAAAGTAAATTATAAACATTTTTCCTTTACCCTTAAAATAATGCTTGTATTAATGTAAGGTATTGCACAGCATGATATGGTAAAATTATACATTTCTCAATGTATTTAATCTACCAATAGTGTGCCTAATCATAAGGACACATCATCAAAAGAAGGTTTTTTTTAATGTTATATATGAAGTCACCTAAACGCCAGTGCTATGGACTGGTTTTCTTTTGGCTAGGTGCCAGATAAACATACAGTCTACATATCAAAAAATCCTTGGTTTAAGGGGATGACAGAAGGGGTTTTTCTACTCCACTGTTACTGGTTTTGAAACAACAAAATTTATTTAATTCTGCATTGGGATGAAGGAAGTGTTAAGTGGTGTAAGAGAGTGTGACCACCAACTCCAGCTGACACAGCCCGGGCCCTCTCCAGCCTGTGCTGAGTCAGGCCCAGAGGCCCAGACACCCATGGCTGATGCCCAGGTTGAGGGATAGGGCTGGAGCTTTCCTGGCTGCAGGCTCAACCAGTGAAGCTGAGCACGCATCCCAGAGACACACAGAGACACGTACGCACACACGTACGAGACATTGATACAGCCAGTCCCACAGATGGCCACAGACAAGGTGGTGCCTTCAACCCACATAAAACATTAATATAAACAGCTAAGTGCCCTTCCTCCTCTTCAGCTGCCAAATACCGAAGTTCACTAGCGAAGATTCACACAAGACACTCTCCAGGCTCACAAGCACACATTTGCAAACCACTCGAGTACCAGCATGGCCCCTCTGTGCCTGGCAACCCTGATCAGATCCTGGGCCTCCTTACCCACTTCATGGGTACCCTACTTGCTGGCTAGTCCAGCTTGATGCTCACTAGCAAACACACTGCCCTCACATTCTTCCTTCATGCACTCCACATTCACAAGTCCCCCTGAGCACACCAGCACAGGACCCCTGCCTGCCTGATACCGCAGCCCAAATCCGAGGCCCTCCTGCTTGCCATCTACTCCAGCTTAAAGTTTGCTACCAAATACAGATGCACTCACACACATACATCAGGACTGTGGAAGGTACAGAAACTCACCCTGCCATCAGCCAGCATCAAGCACAATGACTGTCATCTGTGGTCCCCCTCTAGCCACTGGTGCAGAGCCCCTCACTCAGCTCACTCATGCCAGACCACCTCAGTAGTTGTTTCCTGGGACACTTTCAGTTCCCATTCCAGTGGCTGAACATTAAAGAAACCTACTTGCTCCAGTAGCTGGCACCACATGCCAGGGCTGCTCACACCCCCAGTCTGACTCCAGTAGCTGGGACAAATTTTCACTCACACCAGCACTGGTTTTGCTAGTAGCTGGCACTTAGTGCTTGCAGCACACACACACTGGGCAGAGAGCAAGAGTAAGCAAAGAAACAGTTAAGAAAAGATTTATTAAGATATAAGAGGATAGGACAGACTGCAGTCATCAGGCACAGGGCTAAGCCAGAGAAGTGTATTGACCAGCCCCACTTTACATGGGACCAGACCCTTTTATACCCTTTCCTGCCCAGTTCCACTCTGTTTCTCCCTGTTCCTCCTTCCCCTGCAGGTCCCCCATGGATTTGTACTATTCCATGATTCCCGCACACTTAGTCCAGGGTTTCTCCTGGTTTATGATCTTGTTAGTTGCAAGCTCCATGTTGATCTTCCTAGAAGTAGCATTCGTGGCTTCTCAATAGCCCATCAATTGGTATCAGTGGTGAGGCTTGTTTCTTGGCATTATCTCCATGTTTGCTTTGTCAGGTCTGTGTCTTCTTGTAGTTTGGTTACTGGATGCCCCCTTTCCCCTTCATTTCCCAGTTGACAAGATCCCCGGTCAGATAACCTTGCTGGAATAAACATTCTCATACTCTCACATGCCCTCATCAATTAATGTGACTAACCAGGTTTGGTTCTCATCACTGCCTCCCTTAACCTTTGTAGGTTACGTTTATGTTGCCCTTGATGTCCCTGGCCTTCAGATAGATTTAATTCTATCAAGGCTTTAGCTTTCCTAACCTGGCCCCTTCCTGCTCAGACAATTTCCCTGTATTCTTCCTGGGCTACCTGCCCTTACTTACACCCTCTGTAGGCTTCCTATTTGTGTTTCAATTTATCCAGGTGCTCCTTGTTCATCCATGCAAACCTCCTGGAATTTTTGCCTGACTTCCTGTTTGTTGGGGCACATCACTCATGAGCTTGGAGGAGGTGATCCTTGAATATTAACCAGTTTTCTGGGGCCCCTCATCCCTCCAGGGCTTTTTTTCTGTGGTACTCTACCAAGCAGATCCTTGAAGAGGCCAAAATCTCTCTCCTGAATTCCAGGACAGCTTGCTGTACACCTTCCTTGCTGTCCTAAAGATCTTGAACTCCCCCATTTCATGGTCACTGCAGTCAAGGCTGCCGTTGAGCTTCACATTCCCCATAAGCCCCTTGTTGGTGAGAGCAAGTTACAGCATAGCACCTCTCCTTGTCAGCTTCTCTATCACTTGGGGAAGGAAGCTATTGTCAATGCATTCCAGGAACCTCCTGGATTGCTTATGCCCTGCTGTTTTGTCCCCCCAACAGATATCAGGGTGGTTGAAGTCCACCACAAGGACCAGGGCTTGTGAACATGAGGCTGCTCCTATCTGTCTGTAGAGGACCTCATCCACTCAGTCTTTCTGGTCAGGTGACCTGCAGCAGATCACCATATAATATCACCTGTCCCTGCCCTCCCTTTAATCCTGACCCATAAGCTCTCGCTCAGCTCCTCATCCATCCCCAGGCAGACCTCCACGCACTCCAGCGGGTCATTGACATAGAGGGTGACACCCCCTCCTTGTCTCCCCGCCTGTCCTTCCTAAAGGGCCTGTATCCTTCCATTCCAAGAGTCCAACTGCTCTTGTTTATTCCCCATGCTATGTACACTTCCACAGAGGGATTTAAACTGGACCCCAATAAAGCTGACTTACTGGATGGAGCAGCTGGAATTCCTTTGTGCTGCTCTTCAGGTGCTCTCCTGCGGTCCTTCTCCAGGCTCTGGGCATCTCTTGCTGA
>JAVJGJ010000059.1:68860297-68884003 GCA_035590215.1 Microhierax caerulescens | reverse complement strand
AGCAGACCAGGTTTCTCAAAGCAAGGCCCATGGTCTAAGTATGTGAACACCTGGCTGTGGCACCTGTCCTGCAACCATCTGTTGATTCACCAGATCTGACTGCCCCTTTCAAACCCTTTCCCTTTGACTGGGAGGGAGGATTGATGAAAAAAACACCTGCACTCCAGAGTCCCTTACTGCCACTCCCAGGGCTCTGTATGATACTCCTCAGACTGCTCCTGGCTGTATCACTGGTCCACACATGAAACAACAGCAACAGGTAATAGAGGAGGCTGTATGAGGCAGGCAGGTGTTCAGTCATCTCCAGGACAGCAGGGCTCCATCACACATAGTGGCTGCTTGGGAAGACAAAGACCTTAACCCTGAACAACCCCCCCTTCCTTGTTTTTCCCACAGGCTTTCATTGCTGAGCACAACATCATACGTTCTGGGGTACCCCTTTGGTCAGTTGGTGTCAACTGTCCCAGCTGTGTCCCCATTCCAACACCTCGTGGCACCCCAGCCTCCTTGCTGGTGCAGCAGAATGAGGAGAGACGGCCTTGCTGCCATGCAAGCACTGCTCAGCAGTAACTAAAACGTCAATGTGTTATCAACAGTGTTTTCTTCACAAATCCCAAACGGCACCATACAAACTGTTATGAAGAAATTTAACTCTACCTGAGCCCAAACCTGTGCATCTTACTATCCCTTTTTGCATTGAAAAAGGTCTTTCTTTGACCAGATACCCTTAAAGGAGTAGACACTTGCCTTCAACATATCCTTTTAAAAATCTGCATCTAAAAGTCAAATAAAAGAATAATTAAGTATCTAGGGAATTTTCCTGAAACGTGGTAAAGTATTCTTAAAAACACTTTAAACAAAGAGAGAAGAGATTTGTCCCAGAATGAACATCTAACTGCAACACTTGCCTGTTGCACAGGAAATTGTTTACTTTGTGCAACAAGTAAACAAGTGTAACAAGGAACCTGCATTATAAGTCTGGAGTATCAATCCTCCAGGTGAATGCCCTGAAGCTTGAAGTATTGGCACGTCTGTGCTAAGAGCTTTCTGCCTTTCTAACTTTCTTTTTGTTTGGTTTCTTGATTTTGTAATTTTTTCCCGCTCTCTGAAAGGTTTACTTTTTATACACACACACACAAACACGCACCCTCCCCATGGAAAGATTCAGATTTAATGAGCTGGCACATCCCAATGGAAAATTCACCTGTTTTTCACTAAAGGCCTGAAGTAGTTATTTTCTAGAATTGATTCTTTATTCAGTTTAAATTCACTGTCATGCAATAACAAATCAGGTGTATCTGCAAGGGCACTACTATATTTCTGGGTTTGGTGTGTTCTTTTTCCATTGACTTGTAGAGGAAGGAATCAAAATATTAATGCTATGTATTATTGTATTTTTGTACATGATGGAATTTTTTTTTTAGCTATTAAAATTTGTTATCGGCAAATAGCATTAGAGATACAGTCAAATCACTAATTTCCTAATTTTTTACCTTGCCCAAAACTCTTCTCTTCACTGTTATGAAGAGGTTCTGACACAGTGAGGACAATTTATTTCTCTGTGGGCTTACTATTACAGCAGGGATTTAAGAACTATCTCATGAAGCAGTTCCACCTAGTTGTGATGACACTTTTTACCATCAGCTTTACAGCACACATGAAGGCATTGACTGTCCCATTTCTTTTTATAGTCTAAGTATTACTGGCATGTTACTGAAAATTCTCCATCTCCCTAGATGAGTAGTATTTCTCTTGTCTGTTGTGGAGCTCAGCATCAGAGGAGCTGCTTTTTATTCTGCTGAAGTGATAACTTAAAAAAAGAAAATTGGAAGTATGAAAGCAGGCAAGTGCCTTCTAAATGAAACTTGCTAAAGACAGAATACAGAAAAGTAGTGAATGCACACCAGATAAATAAAAGTCCTTGAGGGAAAAAAGGCAGAAGCAGCAGGTGTGACTTCAGATGATTGAGGAAAGGTAGTAAAGGGTCAGAAAAGGAAGGACTAAGAGTCTAAAGGACAAGGACTAAATATAATAGGATTTTATTTATATATTTTCAGTGCTTGGGGACAAGAGAAAAATAAAAATTGAAAAATAAACTGACCAGAGAAAATAACAAGTAATGAACAACTGCCATCTTCACAGCTATCTTGAACTGGCAGAAGCTGGATTCCTGACTCTGTAAAAAAGACAGATTTTTAAAAAGAACAGAAAGAAAGAAAAACCACAAAACCCTCAGATTAAGCATCTTTTTTCAGGACCCAAAATTAAGGATACTAAGGAAAAGGACTGATAGTTCAGTTACTTCAGAAGGAGGGAAAAAAATCTGATAAGGTGAATAGTCTATGTATTTCAACTGTTGAGGCCAAAGCTCTGAAGGTGAAAAAAATATTCTTTTTGTACTATATTTTCTACGTTGTATATTAAATCTTAGTCTTAATAATGCATAAGGTTGACTAAAACTTCGAGTCAATACATATTTGATAGTGTGTGTCCCTTTGATTTTATTTAAAATTAGAAATTTTATCAAAGATTTACTATAACAAACATAAAGCAGGAAAAAGGACTGAGTCATATTACAAGCAGCCTCTGTAGTCATGATAGACAGAAACTCACACAAACATTTCTGTGCAATTCCAGAAATCCACCAGAATCCAGTTATCACTAAAAGTATTACTAAAAGTAATTAGACCACTTTAAAACATGTGTAGTGTGAACTCTCCACAAACTTTCTTATGACTGTAAACACTGAAAAATAGCTAATGGCCTCAGTACTGAATTTTTCTAGTCATAATTAAAAGGAAAAGTAAATGCCAAATTGTGTAAAGCTACAGATTCCTGATAAAACAGGAATCCCTTGAGTATATTCCTCACCACCAGAGACAAAAATAAAGTACTTACAAATTACTGCTCTTAATAACAATTGAACGTTTCATCATTATCTGAGTCTCAGCCCTTTCCATCGTTTGCTACAGGTACTACTATTTATTCTTTAGTTTCATTATAAGTAAAGAGTACTTACTATAACTTGTGGAACAGGAAAAAAAAGCCCCAAAATCCCACAGACAGTCATCCCATGTTTTATCCAGATCTGTTGTATATTAAGTTTGAAAGGAAAAGTGTTCCTATTGCAATGTCTTTTTTCCCTTCTTCTTCAGAGATGAACATTTATGATTTTATATGCAATAACACTCAGTTTGATTTTCTACTGAGGTCTAATGACACTTTGTGTGTATTAGTGCATTAATGCACTAACAATCCTGCATTTGCAGTGCTGTCATGCTAAAAATTACCCTTGCATTATAATGCCTCAGAGGCACCATAAATAAAGGCTAAATAACAGCTTTTTATTTCCAAGCTACACAGGAGTAGGGAGAAAAAATGTGAATAAATGCAGGGAAGTGTTGCTTCAGCAGAATACTTCCTCATACACACAGAAAAATTCCTCTGGGCCTGAAGAGGATGGGTGAGGCAAAATACATGACACCTCTCCACGGAGCCATTTGCAATCTCTACCTTAGCTTTTGAGCAATAATCTGCTTATTCCTTCAATAAAACAAGAAGTGCAGGGACACTACCAGCTAGGAGCAACATCAAAACATAAATCCTGACAGAGCCACCTTGTAACGTTTCCTTGCATGGACAGGGACCAACAGCCTGGTCAAGAAGAAGCTGTAGTCACCTGCCTAATAAAAAATAAAATGAGAATTTCAGCTGTCTAAGCACCAGAAACCTTGTTATGGGATTGCACACATTCACAGTACTAAGCATGCATTTTCCACCTAGGCCTAATCCTCGGCCTATCCCAATCATTTGTAAGTCTTAAATAAATCTTGTAGCAAGGACAAGCATTCAAGACCTCCCTGTTCCTGAGCAACACCACAATATCATTACCATTGCCTTGTTCTTCTCTTCTTTTGATACTAAACCCTCTTATTCCAATTTAGCACAGAAATCGAAGAAACTTAAAAGACCAATTGTCTGCTGTGAAGTTCTGGAGCAGCTTGGATAGAGCTATCTACTTGCTGCTCTGCCCTATAAAACTGTGCTCCTAAGAGCATAAAGGATTTAGTGTTTCCTAATGAATAAACTTGAACATCTTCCTAGCCATCTAATCGGGTTTAATTTCCTTTCTGAAGGACGTCTGCTACTCATTACACATCCTATGGACAGTGTGGGCAGTGAATGATAACTTTTCATTGGACCAAAACCAACAATGGTTAAGACATGGCAAACTTGATGTCAATGAGGAATTAATTACTACTTACATTTCCAAGATGTTGTTACCTTAGCTTTAAATTCTGCAAAGCCTCGGTTATGCAAGGAGTGAAACACATTTTAAGTGTACATATTCAGACTTAAAAGGAAATTCCTCTTTTAACATAGATGAAACCTGTATATGGTATGATAAAGCCCTTTGCTCCGATTTTTATCTGAAGTAGCATTGGAAAAGAATTTTTATAGCACATGAAGGAAAATCCATTGTTTATTTTCAAATAATAGAAAGGATCATTTAGGTTGGAGAACTGCATAGTCCAGATGACTGGTAATGAGATGAGACTTGGCTACTTTTTTGGTCTGAATTACATAATCAACATAAAGTGAATGTAAGCAGCATATTCACATCTGTAGTGTAATGGAGTGAGATTTCTGGAAAAGGAAATAGGACATAAGCCTGATATATTCAACACCTGTTGTGGCAATGTTCACCCAGCACTACCTTCTAAGTCCTTAAGAAAGTATACCAAGGTAGAACCTATTAAACCACATAAAAATGCAACACAATTAATAATCAGGGCTCTGCATAAAAAACAGAATAGGTGAGGAGAACATGCCCATCTGTTCAGAGGCAAGAGACTTGGAACACCTACAAAAAGCACTAGATGCTTCCAGAGTAACAAGAACCCTTGGCTGAGATACATGTTCTACTACTGACTCACAAGCATGGCTGAATTCCAGAAAATAATCTGTTTAACCTTACAAGCCTGTATGTACGTGTTTGGATCCAGGTGGCCACAGCACCTGCTCACACAGCTACTTACAAATAATTTTCTCCATCCTTGGTATATACACAGCATTTTTACTGTGGCCACAGGAACATGAGAAATGTAAATCACATGAACATGAACACTTCTTCCCAGCTTCTTCCCCACAAATCATCACAAAGTTAGTGATTACTGAAAATAACAACCCCTGATCTTGTAATTACAGTGTTCAGTTTACTTGTTGGAAGTTCTATATGTTGCATAGTTAAGTTAAATCATAAGCAATGATACAAATGATAAATGATGGATTTATGCAGTTCATAATTTTATGCTTTAATGGTTTTGTATGATTTACTGAGGAAGTTTTATGAGTCATATCTGTAATGTCATTGGTTATGCAATACTTAATCAATTAAATGTTTACCAGTTAAAGTCAAGTGTAAATCTATTGTTACAAACCCCACATTTGCGTTAAAATGTACTGTTCATATAGCACAGAACTTAAGGTGTTTTTTTAAGATAAGAGATTACTGAAGCTAGTGTTTAGATGTTTTAGCAAGAAGCTATTTGTCTTAATTTTAAGTGTTCTGATTTTTTTTTTTTTTCCATTTGGGGCAGGATTATTTTAATCTAATTTTTGTTAGAAGATCATCAGCTTTGAAAAATATAATTTTCAGTGATGGTAACTGACCAGCTACGACATGTTCTCCAAATACCAGTTATACAGCCATATTTTTACATACCTAAAGCAGTAAAAATGCAGTCATACCAGAAATCTGATTGTCATTGTTGGTATAGTCAGCATGCAGCTGTGGAACATACCAATGCTGATTTATCAGTAGCAGAAGTGCTACCACAAACATCTATTTCTGAGGGCCGTGGTATTCCTTAAAGAAGCTGGGTTAGCATGAAATTCCAAAGTGGGATTGCACAAGACTTAAATATGCCTCTATCAATAAGAAGTGAAACTGATTTTCTAGGATATGAGTTAAAAAGTAATGGCTTTTTGATACAAACTTCAGTTTAGCAAACTCAAAGACATTTAATTTGGTTGATAACTGTTGTATGATCCTGGGGTAGGAATACCTACCTGAGGCTTGCTTCTCATTGATCGACAGTTTTAGTTATTTACATAGTCTTCTGGAATCTGTCATGTAATGCAGTCAGACTCTAATTCAGTTGAGACATCTAGCAGTTCAAGGTACTCAGCAGCTTCTCTTTCAGATCACAGTAACTGCTCTCAAAATAGGAATCTCTGATATTATGTTTTCATATCACTTAGCTGGCAAAAGGAGAAATTGTTTTTACCAACCTGGATGAAATACTTTCAGTCCAGCTTTTCCATGTTACAGTCTTCAATTGTGACTAACAAATGTTGAGACACTTGTTATGGAAAATCAAATGATAAAGAAATAAAAACATGGTAAATGAAAAACCAATGTAAATGGCAAATATTATCTGCCTCCTGCCCAAGAAACATATGGATTTTTTCTACCCTACTCTATCGCAAATTCATCTCCCTTAGTTAATCCTGTGCTTCCCCAAATATTTATAGTAAAGTCTAATATATATCTGAACTAGAATGCAACATAGATATGGTCAGCAGCAGCCTGTGGGGATCTGAAATACCAGCACCAGTTTTCTTTACTTTACTTAGAATTGCTGTCTCCATGCTCTTTTCTTTAGACTCTATTCCTTGGTTTCACATGCTCCCAAAAGGCAAGTCATATGTGTGTATTTTATATTATGTTAGTTATATCACATTACATATAAATAATATATTAATCTATACAACTATTATCTAGATAGATACCTGTGTGTCTAATACATATCTATATATTGCATGGTGGAATCATTCCAGTGCATGGAAACACATGGAAAGTTCTACCCACCGAACAGGACTCCAGACTCCTTCACAATTAAATCAGACCCAAAAGCTTCTAAGAAATATTTTTTTAAAG
This sequence comes from Microhierax caerulescens, assembly GCA_035590215.1. Classification (NCBI taxonomy): domain Eukaryota; kingdom Metazoa; phylum Chordata; class Aves; order Falconiformes; family Falconidae; genus Microhierax; species Microhierax caerulescens. The sequence continues at coordinate 68,877,060 of JAVJGJ010000059.1, read as the reverse complement.
TACATAAATAAACTGTAACATTCACAGACAAAAATCTTAGTAGCCATACACTGGCCACATAAAGGCAACAACTGTGACTGTAAATAATAAATATTCTCATTTTCTCATGTCTAAAACCAATACATGCTGAAATACTCACTGACTCTCATGCCCTGTGTATGTAACATCATATATAAACACATAAAATTCCCCCACAGAGCAGAAATTTTATTTTAACTGCCATTTTATCACAAAGTCTTCTCTGGTTCATGAAAAGGGAGAAGGACTTCCAGATAGTGACTCATCCATTTAATCCATTCAGTAGCCATGGATAACATCTAGACAATTAGTTTAGCTTAGAGTTCTTACAGTTCAGATGGTTATATTGGAAGGACTTGATCTCATTCCAAATACCTCATCCAAACAATACACTTTTATTTGTGGCTATTAATTAGGAAAAAAATAATTTTACCCTTAGAGTTAGGCCTATTGAGAAATCTATCTGTTCATGGGGACTTCAGAGAATATGTTTAGCACAGGAAAGAAATTGAAATATTTCAAAAGGATTTAATAAAGGCTACACCTAGGAAACTATAACTACACTCAATTTCTTTCTAAAATTGAATGTTTTAGAGACAAAATGAAACAGATCTAAGAATAAAATTAATGCTAGAATACTAGGAACTCCAAGAGCAAAAATGCTGTTTCAATAGTTCCTCAAAACTCTACAGCTGCTTTACTTTTTTGTTTCATCTTTAAAGTTGTATTTATCCAATAGTGGTAGACTTGACAGAAAAAAAAAAAAGAAAAAAAAAAAAGAAAAAAAAAGACCCTCTTTTTATCCACAGACCAGTTGCAGTATGGGCCACATAAGTAATTGTGTTCACAGGGTCCTGCTATTGGCCTCAAAAGCTCAGAAGGCTCTTTCTAGAGGTGAGAGAAAAATCTGGTCATTTTCCATTTCTTTTCAATGCTTTTTATCCCTGCTGAAACTGCCAATTAGTTCCACCTCCAGCAGCACTTGAGTTCAACAAGACCAGAAGGAAACCAATATTTCAGCAAAAAAAAATCTTGTCATGCTATAAAACAACTGGGAGATGAATAAACAGCAATTATTAGTAGTTTGGTTAAACTTTGACACTTCTGATCTTACGGATTCTTACATAAATTGTACAAAATCACATTGGAGATAGCTAAAGTTCTCATAGTTTATTTTTTAAATAAAATCCTTTTTTAATTTTGCTTTCACTGTGGTTTTAGCATAGCACTTTTTCCTTGCAGTTCAGTCAGAAATAACACATCTAGACTAAGTTCAAATTTGGAGTCACAGCCTGAGACTGATATGCATATGCACATCAGTAGGTACTAAAGATCAGTCAGGGTACATATGTGGAGTAAAATTCCTGGTGACAAGTATATGTTGTTCACACCCACCTGTGAAGGGTTGACCCTGGTCAGCTATGAAGAACCATCAGATGCTCACTCACTTCAACCTCCTAACGGAAGCAAGAAGTCCTGGGTCAAAATAAAAACAGTTAAATAAGTGAAGGTAAAATATGGAAAAGGAAGAAAAGAAAAAAAATTAGGCACAGACAGTCACTCATCATACCGTACCAGCAGACCAATGCCCAGCCGGTCTCCAAGATCCAGCTACTTTGGGAAGAATCTTCCCCCCAGTTTTATTGCTGAGCATGGTGTTGCATGTTATGGGGTACCTCCTTGGTGAGCTGGGGTTAGCCCTCCTGCCTGTGATCCCTCCATATCTCTTGCCCAGCCCCAACCTACTTGCTGGAGGAGACAGTGAGGAAAAGAGAAAGTCTTGCCACTGTGCAAGCACTGTTTAGCAATAGATGAAATGTTGTTATCAACACTGTTTTGGTCACAAATATTAAACACAGCACCGTAAGGGCTGCTCTGAAGATTAACTCCATCCCAGCCAGATGTACAAGTACAACACTTCTTAAGATTTCTCCAAACATTCCCTTGTTTATTTTAGTCTGTAACTTTTCTGTCTGTACCTCTTTAATTCTTTTCAGTTGTCCTGAGGTAGACCGGTGAGGTTCACACACACACATGATTACGCACAGGTTGCCAACAATACTCACCACCTCTTGAGCCAGTCACTTTTAACTGAGAGCTTTTACTGAAAATTTTGTATCAAGGTAGAAGTAGAAAATATTCTAACAAATACAAGTTTCTTTTGGGTGAATTTTCCCAAATATAGCAGCACCATGTGTAAATTGAAGATGACTGATCTACATTACCGTTTATACTTATATGTATGCATGTATTTAGACTTGTATATATATGATACAGGGTATATGATATGTGACATGTGAGATATTACGTGTGTGTATGAATATATATATGCATATATGTATTAATATAAAAAACCTGCAGAATCAGAGAATGGCTAACGTTGGAAAGGAGGTTGTCTAGTCCAGCATTGTTACTCAAAGCAGGATCAACCAGAGCAGGTTTCTTAGGGATGTGTCCAGTCAGACTTTGAATATCTCCAGGGATGGAGACTACACCATCTCTCTGGCCAACCTGAGCTAGTGTTCCAACATTCTCACAAAGAAAAATATTTTTTTAAAAAAAGCTCTTATTTAATTTTAAAAGGAATTTCCATTATTTCAGTTTGTGCCCTTTACAGCTTGTCCTTTCATTGCACACCTTTGAGAAAAGTCTTGTTTTGTTTTCTTTACTCCCTCCAATCAGAGATTTATACACCTTGATCAGACCCCCCTCAGGGCTAAACAGTGCCAGCCCTGTCAGGACCTCTTCATATTACAAATTCCCTAATTCTAGCATATGCAGTATGTGAAACTGCCTTCATTTAACCCAAAACCATCTCTTTTCTGTATGTTTGCATCACAATGTATGCACACTGAATTACAAGGCCTCAGTCCCATAGGTAGGTGAACCAGCCAGAACTCACCATTGCTGCCTCTGGCCTGTGTGTCAGGGTTTCACCCTGTAGAAAACCAGGAAAGAAGGATGGGGCAGATGCCACACGTGGACATGGAGGTGGGACACAGCCAGAGCCCGGAACCAAGAGGCGCTCTCAGATCCTGCAGTTTAGTAGCACCCTACTAAATCAAACCAATTTATTGCATGACACAGAATAGCATAAATGCCTAGCAGCACTTCACTGTAGTTTTTTGAAGCCCTCCCTCAATCTTTCCTGGTCCTGTGGGTTTAATTCAAACAATGTGTCATTTTCTTAGCTTGTCAAGCTTCTACAACTATGCACTGTCCAACAACTTCAATGTCTTGTAAACCAAAGGGTTTTCTGCTTCCAGTTTTCACTTCTTACTTTTGCTGTTATCTGTAAGGAAAGACTCATTATTTCAAACCTTTTACAGGGCAGATTTTTAACACAAGGGTTTGTGTTTGGTTTGGGGTTTTTTTTTTCTTAATTTCTGTTATTAATAAGAGGTAAATTGCATTGGTTTACAGAAGCATCAAATATGAACACTTTCTAGCTACTCTACTCTTGGGTATACTTGTGCTTTTAAACATCAATGCAAACTTTTAATTATGGGAAAGGAAATGAAAACACACAGCATTTTGATTTATAGCAACTACATGGTACTTCTGGAGTTTGAGAAAGTTATTACCCTAGGGCGTTTCAAACACCTCACTGACACTTCTTATTTTCTAAGAAAAATAATAATAAATATTGGCACTAACTAGATTTAAAAAACCACTTTCTTCTCTCTCCTTTCTTTCAGCTGGTCTGAGCAGAGCTTTGGTCCAGATAAGCAAGCAGGTCTCTGTTTGGTTCAAGACCTTATTAAAGCCACAGAGTAAGATTTACATCCTCTTGTGCATGGGGAGAAGTAAGAATGGGAGGGAGTGGAGGCAGTCTGCCCATGAAAAACCAGCTACACTCGTTGCTGCATCAGTCTGCTCCACACCTGCTCACAGAGGCAGATACATGCTAGAGCTGCGGTTCTGTCAGGCGTGATGTGGTGAAAAGCACCAAAATGCTCCTGGCCAACTTTAGATCTCTATTCAGCCTTTCAGCTGGCAGTGGCAGTGTTTGTTTTAAAGAGCCAGGCATTATTTGGCTGGCCCTCCTTTCCCTCAGCATTGTTATATGTGCAATAGTTACCCTTCTGGGCACATACCATCACATTTTAAGCTACTACTGTCAACTTAATTTGGGTTTATAAAATAATTTCGTTAGAACCATCTCTACTAATAAAACATTTATATGAAGAATCAATACCTGTTCCTCTGAGTTCACCTTCTTTCTATGAGTTTTAATTTCCCCTGTGTGTGTAAGTACGTGTATGTCTAGAGCTGCTGGAACTGTTTTGGCCTGCAGGACTCAAGTTAAGCAGCATTACTAAAAGTTGACTGGGTCTGGATTAAATGTGCACTTCAATACTGGCCAAAAGGTGTATAACATTGCCTGGAGTTCAAACTTCCCTTCTGCTGGTACACTGATGTCTTTCTCACAGCTTCTGGCAATTCTTTTGTCTGCTTCTCTACCGGGAAATAACATATGTCTTACAAATACAAAAACACACTTCCAACAAAGTAGATTTGTATATTTAAAATATTTTAACAGAGGTAAAGGTTAATATAAGGAGGACTAGGATTTAAGGAAAAATAAGTTGGTTTTAATTCCCTGCTCTCAGACAAATATTTTCTGTGCCATTAATCAAATCATTTAGCTTTTGTGTGCCTTACTTTGCCCTTTGTGATATAGAGATAACATGGCCGTGTCCTCCTAAGGATAAACTGCATGTTGGGAGAATATACACATTAAATTATTGTAGCAATTATGATAATAAAGCTCAATTATTAAGATAGTTAAACTATAACCTAAGGCAGAGAAAATACAGATCTTAATAAGATTTGTGCTTCATAACTTATTTCAGTCAAAACACTGCATTCCTGAACACTGAGGTTATACCTAAGCACTTTACCAAGGCATTTTACAAAAAAGAAAACATATTTTTTAAGAGTTTTGCTCCCCAGAAGAAAGACACCAAAGATAAAATTATAATTTTATCAGTAGTGAGGACTCTGTTGAAAGAATTAGAAGGATTCATATGAAACAATCCAAAGTAGTTGCCTGCTTACACTTTTTTATCTTCTTCACATCTCTGTAAACTCTAGAGTGCAGCCACTCTAGGAAACATACGGAAAAAATAAGTCCTGACTACGTATTTTTCCACATCTCTTTATTCACACCTTTATATTAAAAAAAACCAACCAAACAAACAACAAACCAAACAATTCTCTGAATATCAGGAAAACTTTCACTTTTTAATATACTTGAGATCAGAGCATTTTCTTGGGGTTTGAATCACCTCAGGAGATCTCTTTGCATCCTGATCCTACTAGGTAACTGCCTGCAAAATAGTCACTTTGGAAAGCACTCTGAAACAAAGGTGTGGGGAGCACTAGTGATAGGTAAGGAACTTCAAAAAGAAGCATGGCCTATCATCTAACTGGGAGTGGGCACTGACTATGAGAACACAAGAGTGGTCACACTGGTTTAGTCCAAAAATCAGCCTAGCCCCATATCTTCTCTCCTAATGTAGCCAAAGCAAACAAGTACAGAGAATTAGAACAGGACACACATACATAGTACCTCCAAGTTGTGAGAACAGGGATGCTTGACACTTCTGCCTAGCCAGAATATACATACATATGGATATATGCATATAAATGCATATAAAATATAATAAACATACAAATTATAGAAATTATATTGGTATAGGTGTGGATATTTTTAATAAGTTTTCACATAGTAGCTGAACATGATTAACTAGTTAGGGTTTCCTTTTTAAAGAAACCTTCCACAGCTTCACTGCTGAAAGGATTGGTTCTATCTGGAAGTTTTAGCTTGTCTCCTTAGTTTCTGTAAGCTAGAAGGAATTTGTCTGGAGTTGTGTAGCCAGGCACATATGGAAAGGTTTCAGCTAAACAGAGGGATCCCCAGGAATTTTATCATTTTCCAAGACTGGCTAGCCACTTAGTAAATTTAAGTGATTTTTCATTTCAGTTGCAGAATGTTTTACATTCTTTTTTTGGCAAGGTGGTGGGGGGTTTTTTTGGGTTTTTTTGGTTTGTTTTTTTTTTGTTGTTGTTTGTTTGTTTTGTTTTTGGTACTAATCTTCTCCAGAGAAAACTTAAAAGTCTTTTTAGACTTGTAATACTAAGGTGGTCTGTTAAATAGAGATAAGTCCCGCACTCTTCTGTGCTCAGCACACCTGGCATGGAGTCCCAGCCTCTCTATGAAATGTCGCTTCTTTCAAATTAATTGAATCTCCTTGTTTAATAATATCTCAGAATAATCTGACTCCCTTAGTACCACATATCTCACACATCTTCCACTTTCCAGGGCACAAAGGAACACTGTGAACCTGTCAACTGAAAGTGAAGAGGGGCAGCGAGGGGAGTAACGGGGAGGAAAAGGAAAAAAAAGGGTTTCTGTACTTCAAGAAATAGCTGATAAGCTTTGTGGTTTCAATTATTTGGTTTATGGATCAGGGAGTTGGTGGTGGTGGTGGTTGGTTTGTTTTCCTTCAGCACAGGAATTGAAAAATGTACCTGATAAAAATATACCTCATTTCTCCTTCTAACAGCATACATTTGGTACTTTGGAAATATACAGCAGAAAAGCAAGGAAATCTTCATTTTTATTTCTTCAAATAGAGTTTGAATTTATTAGGTTATTTCTTGTGCAATACAGCATACTTCATACGTTGCAGAAACACTCTATTTTTAATACTTCCACACAACATTTAGGAAAATGATGATAAATATCTTGTTTCTCAAGCTTCAGTTCAGCTATCCAGGTTACATATTTTGTTCATTTGAACTTCAACTAAAAAATGTCATGATTTATTTTATGATATTAATTCACTGAACTTAATAAAAATTAGGGGGTGTTCCAATGTTTTATTTTTGTATTTAATCATCTCAGTACTCTGCAAAATTGTAACTCGTTAATCTTGAATCACATCATAACATATTACGTATAACATTTGAATTTGTATATCCACATGATCTTAGCATTCCATTGTTCTCTTTGTGTCTCAAAACACTTTCTGATTATTTTAAATTCATACATTTTCTCATTTCATTCATTTGAACATTTTCCACTCCTATCGTCTTTTAGACCAAGTAAATATAGCATCCTACTTGTTCAATATACTACACAGATTTTAATAAATAATTACACACTTATCCAAGAGAGTTGGCTGAATAATTCATGATGAATCTTTCCTATTCTTCAATTTACATGAATAATTACTAGGCTGTAGACTGTTCACAAATAGTTTATTCTGAGTATTCACTATTTAAAATCCCAAATCTGTGCTGGTTTATTGATGTGTAGGTTATATGCAGGATGTGGAATATCATATTTTGCTTCCCTGAAGACTGAAATTCTTAACTTCAATGCAAAATAATGAAAGAGTTAGTATGCAACTCGATTGCAGAATAGGGGAAACTTTTATGGAGAATGGTCTATCAAGTAAACATGTTTGTCAGGCACTGAAATACCAGATGTGGCAGATGAAGAAAGCTATGTAAATGTCAAACGTAATGCTTGATAACATATACATCATGTCATACTAAATAAGTATTAAATGCTAGTAGTAAAGTTGACATTAACTTGTGCAATAACTGTGTGATACTGGCTCCAATACTGGTCATCAAATTCATTAATAATCTGGATGATGGGGTGGTGTACCCTCAGCAAATTTATAGATGACACAAAACTGGGAGGAGTGGTTGATATGCCAGAGGGTTGGTACTGCCATCCAGAGGGACCTTAAGAGGCTGGAGAAATGAGCAGACAGGAATGAAACTCATGAAGTTTCACAGGGAGCAGTGCAAAGTCCTGCACCTGGGGAAGAACAGCTTCAGGCACCAGGAGATACTAGAAGCTGGCCAGCCGGGAGGCAGCTTTTCCTCCTCAAAAGGACCTGGGGGTTCTGGTAGACACCAAATGGAACATAAGCCACAAATCTGCCCTTGTGGCAGAAAAGGCTAATGGCATCCTGGGCTGCACTGGGAGGTGTGTTGCCAGCAGGACACGGGAGATGATCCTTCTCCTCCCTTCAGCAGAGGCCACACCTACAGCACTTTGTCCCATTCAGGTCTCCTCGGTACGGAGACACAGACATACTGGAGAGAGTCTAGCAAAGGGCTACTAAGATGATTAAGAATCTTGAGCAAGAAATCACAAAGACTCAAACAGCACACATTTGCTGCTGCTAAAGACATCTCTCAGCAATAGCAGAGACACGAGCAGGGACTATGAGAAAAGGCTGAGAGAGCTGCGACTGTTCAGCCTAGAGAAGGCTCAGGGGGATCTCATACATATCTGAAGGGAGTGTAAAGAAGATGGAGCAGAGATCATTTCACTAGTGCCTAGTGACAGACAAGAGGCAAAGGGCACAAAATGAAACACAGAAGGTTCTGCCTGAACAGCAGGTGAAACATTTTTTTTACTGTGAAGGTGACCAAGCACTGGCACAGGTGCCTAGAGAGGCTGTGGAGTCTCCATCCTTGAAGGTATTCAAAAGCTATCTGGACAAGGTCCTGGGAAACTGGTTCTAGGTGTCCAGGCTTGATCAGGGAAGTTGGACAAGATGATCTCTAGAGGTCCATTCCAACCTCAGCCTTTCTGTGACTCTGTGATTCTGTCAGCTTGCTGGTAGATTTAATAGAACAGCCACCATCAGGAATCACAATCAAGTAGCAGTGTTTCTAGTTGAGGTCCATCAAGATGAGCCTTCTGTTTTCCAACATTTTAGCAGTGATCCAGAGTAAAAACCTCAGTGCAATGCTGATGAAATTTACAAAGGAAAAGATTGGCAGAAAAGAAAAAAAAAAAAGAAAAAAAAATGGTCAAGAAGGACAATATTCCTAGAAATACGGACTCCTTAGTAAACAAAACATATTTGCACAAAGTAGGTTTTAATATAGCCATCTGCGCAGCTGAGGAAGGGAAAATTTGAACCTAATGATTCTGAAAAGATCTAGGAATGGCTAAAATAATATTCAATGACATTATCCATTATAACTGTGACAGAAAATACCTGTCCTTTGACTGAAAAAAAAAACCAACCCAAACTCTAACAATGAGTGAGAATAGAAAATAACATTATTTGTGCTTTTAGCATATGGAAACTGATTTTTTAATTTAGAGTGATGGTTGTGTTTATATACTTAAACATGGTTGTTGGCAAATTAAAGCACAAATATGCAAAACAGGAAAAACAGGACTGAAAAATTAGAAGACTAAATGCAGCTGAGAAGCTTTGAGAGATCTATTTCATTAGCTTAGCAAAGAAAGCACTGAGACATAGCTTGTTTGAAGTAGCTAAAAGAAACTCAAATGCAAAAGAAATGAAAACATTATCCTTGACAACGAGCAGTATAGAATATTCTGACTTTGGTTTTCTTTTTTCTTTTTCTTTTTCTTTTTTTTTTTTCCCCCCAAATACATGTTTCTTTGTGGAAACCCTGAATTTTCTGCATGACATGAAGTGTTCTTCAGTTCCTGAATGACATTTCTACCACAGGCAATATGGATTGCTTCATGTACAGGTCATCCTTGGTGACATAAGAATTTAAGTTTCTAGTCTGGCTGTGATGAAAAGCTTGAATCATGAGAGCACTTACAGCTGGACTGTTGTCCAAGCAGGACCTAGAGTCTTTCACAGTCTAATTATACCTATATTTTTAGAGATTTTCAAAAAACTTAATTTCATTCTATAATGGCATTAAAACAAATTTTAAAGTTTCAGGATTTCTCAAAATTGCATTCTTTTTATTCCTTCTAACTCACCTTAAGAGTTAACTATTGAAATAATTGCCAGAAGAACTAGAAAATCTTTTCTACTTTGCATTGTAAAAAAAATTTAAAATATGCAGTACTGCTCCTTGGGGTGGGAAGAATTTTCCAGGAACAAATTATTGCTCTTCATACAAAGACAAACAAATGAAATGCTTAAGTCACACAAGAGGCTTGTTTCATGACCAGATGTTATTTCCTGTCTTTTTAATCTGTGACTTGTTTTTTGGGGGGTTTTTTGTTTTGTTTTTTTTTTAAAAAAAAAAAAGCCTTTATAAAAAAAATTCTTCCCAAAGCAGCAAGAAGTTTAAGGAAATTGAATGAATTGTTTCCCCATTTTGGAATGTTTTGTTTTGGAAAGATTTGTAACAAAAGCCATCCCATCCCTGAAACAAAACCAACAAGAGAAGGCTTGCACTCCTATTGCACAGTTTCTGACTGTTTATTTACCCAAAAACTTATTGACCAGGGCATTCATCCAAAGTCCATGACAGAATTCCTTTGCTTTTCTTCAGGGATCTCAGCCAAGATATCCAGTAAGAATACTCTACTATCTTATAGTACACTTTGAGAAAGGATGCTGTCAGTCTCTCCTAGGGATGCTGCTCTGCCTTTACTAAATATTTAATAGTCATTGTAGTAAGGTTTGGAAGCTAGGTATAGATCTAGACAACTGAACTAGAGACCTAAGCTTTTTCTTGATGTTTTAAAGAAGACTTAAATATTTAATGTAGAGAAAAACAATACCAACAGTAGAGACTAAGGTTTGTCTTAAAATGCATGGTGTTGTAAACGCACTTTGGCTATGGCATAAAAACTGAAATGTTTTCTCTCTTCTTTACTACGAGAGAAAAAAAAACAAATAGATTAAATCCATAAAGACAGATTCTACATCTTGCTTGAGTTTTCTGACCACTGCCATACTGTACAGCGTAAGAAATAATTCCACTATCCATTGTAGTTTCTAAGTTCACTTTCATTACCTCTACTTTTATTAAAGAGCTATTGGAACATTTCAGACATTCAAAACCATATTTAAATAATTTCATTTTAATATCCATATGTGTTTTTCATTACTCACACACACACTCAACTGCCAAAAGACAAACAAAAAGTAATTAGGGCATGACTGAACCCGAGTTTATTCTTGGTTCAGTCCACAAAGCAATCAAATACTGATAAGGATAACCTGTAACAAAATTATGATACAATGGAAGGACTAACATTTCCCTTTTTTAAAATTAATATGCAAACTAAATTTATTTTTGTTACTTGACTTCTATCTATTTTCTTTTATTTTCAGTTTAATCACAAATGCTTAGCAGTCTTGTTTATATACCACTGCTTGTAAGTTGGTCAGAAAAACTTTGCATGCTACTGGACTTGTTAAAACTAGTTCATCTTTATTATAGGGCTGTCAACATATATTTACATTCATATGAGTATCCTGTGTTTGTGTACATTCTATTTATCATAGGGAGACTCACTCTGCATGTGGTGCTAATTACTAGGTTGCCAGGATAGCAGCACTGAATTATGTTTAGCTAAGGCAGACACAAATAGACTGGAAGCCTTGCCATCCACAGCCCATGAAACAGACCCACCTCTACTAAAAAGTCCAGGAAAAACCCTTTCCCGTAACAACAGCATACAAATTTTACCATCATCCCAGACATTATTTTCCCCTGCAGTTGCTGAACATCTTCTGATTTTGTAGTTAACTGGAAAATGACCCGTGCCCTATGAAAGGTTAAGCAGTGGGTGCTGGAATATCAGCACCATATGAATAGTGTACCTGCAGTGATGGACTGTAAATGGCCTTGTGCCCATAGTAACTCTCAAGCTGTTTTTCTGCCACATGTTAAATCTGTTAGGTTTATATTTAAGTTGAAAATCATTTAATATCTGTAATCAGTGAGGATCCTAGAGGGACATCTAGCAATTCATTTTATCAGCCTTTGGTGTAGCAGCAGAATTGCTGGATGTCTTTTGATAGCCTACTGTATGTATCAAGATGTCAAGCAACTTAGCAGTATGTTTTTCTGCCACATGTTAAATCTGTTAGGTTTATATTTAAGTTGAAAATCATTTAATATCTGTAATCAGTGAGGATCCTAGAGGGACATCTAGCAATTCATTTTATCAGCCTTTGGTGTAGCAGCAGAATTGCTGGATGTCTTTTGATAGCCTACTGTATGTATCAAGATGTCAAGCAACTTAGCAGTATGTTTTTCTAACAAGGAGACAGCAGTTTGCTTTTGCATTTCAACCCCTTCAAATTTTTAATCGTGAGCCACCTGCTGGTAAATGAGTTAAACCAATTGTAGTGATTACTTGAATAATAGCAAGAACTTCATAATTAGAAAGTCATGTTATTGATCTTGTTATGAACTGTTTTCATTAGAAATGTCTAGAAATTACCATTCCCCATGAAAATAGTTCACAAAAATAGAGACACGCTTAATTAATTCTAATGCAAGGACAAACTTAGTATTTTGTTTTAAAATCTGAAACAAACTCCAAATTGAGACTTCAGCTTTGTTTTTTATTTATTTTAGTGATGCTGAAAAGAACTGAGCATTAAAATAAACAAGAAATATCAAAACCAACTTTATGAAAATGGAGCTTCTACATATTATCATTAAAATAAATTAATCCACAGAGGGAAGTTATTTCTCTCCATATGAATATGAGAATTACAGCCAAAGTCTTCAGTGGCTTTTATCTTTTATGGGAGTTACAGGAAACCAATATATATTTTTTTTAAAAAAATAATAATAATAATATTTTACAGTAAATATATTAAATATATTGACCCTTCACTTTTCCTTCTTTTCTTCACAACCATAAAGCAGAACATAATGAAGAAGCCTAATTTTAGCTTATATCATGAGAAGGTCGTAGTGTGAGTACTTTCTCTTCTATTTTCCTTTGCTTTTGTGGAGTGAATCCTGATTTGACAGATAATAATACCACAGATACTCAGGTTTAAGTACCCAGTTGCACAGGGCACAACTTTCTAATGTCCATGTTTGCACAAATGCGACTCTTTCAGCTTTAATTTTGAGACAGCTAAAGGAGAAGAGATACAAAAAGGTAGTAGTAAAAATCAATTATATGGACTTTCTAATTACAGATTTCAGGAGGACAGTGTCTCAGAATAACAAGCAACGACAGACAGCTCATTGCTTGATATATTGTGTACTCCAATGCATAACTCAGTGTTATGAACTGCAGATGACTTCTGAAGAGGCTCTTGAGCATCCCCTTCATCCCACGCAGACACCCAGAACACAGACACCTGTGGCTGGGCAATTTCATAAGCTTTTTTTACAGACAGGAGTTCAACACACTGGCAGGAAAATATTAATCTCACTTTAACGAACACTTAAGAAAGTCAGAAAAATCACCCATTTCCTTCTATGACCTATAAAGGAAGTCAAACGTCGTTTGTAGACATCAGCAGAGATACTGACTTCTAGTGTTGCTGTTCAGGCTGAGGTAAATTTTGGTAGCTTACAGGGCATGTGAGTAAAAACTGCCCAAGGCTGCAATGAATCATCGAAAAGCAGAAGAAGAGGGGTTTGAATGCCTCAGTCAAGAAAAATGCAGGTCCAGCCTATAAAGTCCCACTGGGCCAGGCTGGGGTGCCAGGGTGGCAGTTTCCAAGGAGAACATGGCTTGGCAGCCCTTACAGCAGGGATGTGGCTTGAGACCCTGAACCTTGGGCAAAGCCCAAGGCTTCCTGCAGGATGAGTCCTGCTGCACACACCGTGTCACAGCTGTGCGACACTGCCCATACACCAGCCTAAGAGGACCCTCTGGCATGGCCAAGTGAGCATGCAAGACCCGTATGTGTCTGATTTTGTGTGGCTCTAAGTCAGTGTCCTCCCTTGAATTGGGCACATCTTTTCCGTGTGCTTCAACCGTCTAAATAAAATGGAGTGTAGTGTGTCTTTAACTGGTTACTTCTTTGGGTAACACCAGTATCACCCTGGAGACTCGCTGCCTGAAAAACGCTAAAAATAGCCTCGTGTGTCTTTGGAGATACTGTCAGCTTCCAAAGGAGCTGGAGGTGGGGGGAGAGAGAGAATATATAGAAATAAATTAATGGAGAATTGGGAACTCTGTCAAAAGACGTTTACGCTACTGAACTTCTTCAAGCTCAATAAACTCAGCACAAATGGAGGACTTTGAGCAACACACACTTTGGGGAACAGCATGCTTCTAATACACCATCCACTAACCTGCTGTGGGAAAGAAGTAGTTACACTTTCTGAAAGGATGCCTTGGCTACTAAAATATTAGTAAACTGAACAGCAGTGGAGCATAATCCTGGATGCTGGAAGCCAGCATTCTGTATTGTTAAATTGCAAGAATGGTCCACAGACAGGCTTCAGTCTGTGCCAAGTAGCTCTCCCACCCCAGTTCAAGTCATGGCTGGAGTGACCATTCCCAGAAAGCAGTTTGTGTGCTCTACATTTGTTCCAGTCTGGGAAAGCCCAAGCCAGGGAGATTCAGTGTTGTACCCGGAGCGAGACGAAGATGCAAACGAGGTCAAGTGCCGCCAATCAGGGATGTTTATTGGAGCAGAGTGCTGAAAAGAAAAGAGTGATAGGAAAAGGAAAAAAGGATAGAAAAGAAGGAAACCCAGCAAGCAATCAGGATAGACTTGGAAGAGACAGTCACCACCATGGATCCAGTGGCGTCCCATTGGTCCATAGTCTCATTGTCCATGTGTGGGGGGCGCTCTGGACGGCGTCCTCACTGATCAGTGGCACAGCCTACTGTAGGGCGTTTCGGGAGACCATTTCCTGACAATGGCACACACCGCCTGTCCGTGCACGCTCTCCACCTCAGCACGCTGGTTCTAAGGGGCACACACAGTGACCGCATGGTCCTTTGTCATGGACTGTGCGTGCCTCAGCGGGCTGAGGTGGTCGTTCATGTCTGGACATGTCCCCAGAAATGATGGGGCTGCTTGACCCTGGCTGAAGTCTGGTGTTGGGCGTCTGTTTTCTCCATGTGTGGTCCACAACTGCCAAGTTCCCACCAGGTAGCTTTACACCAAGCTCAGCAGGTACACAAACAAGTTATGAGCCCGTCAGCTCACAATATGATCTCCCACACCACCCCTTGTCTCAAGATTGTCACCTCTTCGTCCATGGTGGTGGAAAGGTAGAGAAAATAGTAAAGTGTGGAAAAGAGCATAGTTTTTGTTAGGGTGCCAAGTGGCTGGTCCATAATACTCGTGCTACATACTTCTCTGCAGTAGTATTACCTCACTGACAAGTAAAAATAGCTATATTAAACCCTTTATCCTTTGCCACAATACTGATACATTTGTGATTATCATATGAACATTGTATCTAAGTACCATTGGGTAGCTGAACATGGATCTGATACCATTGCCCTTATACCTTGAACAATTACGAGGTTTACACTGTGGTTCTACAATTGTAACCTAGTGCTATAAATTCATTTTCCCATCCATGACCCAAGATAGCAGGTCGGGGGTCTCCCAAGGTGTTAAGGGCGAAGAGAACAGTCAACCCAAGCAATGGCTGTGATAGACACTATACATCCTATGAACATCAACGAGGCTGTAACTACCGATATTATACAAGAAATCATGACCAGCATCTGTTTCTTACAGTGAAAGTCTCAACTTTGTCCCATCAGCTTCATCTGTAAAAAGGAAGGAAAAAAGAACTCAGTCCCAAGGGAATCAAAACTGAATCAAGATTATTAGGATGCAATAATCCATCTTATATTAATTTTGTTCTTTTCCATGGGCATCTTTTGCCTTCCAGTAGTATTTATTCACAGGAGTTTCAAGTACCGATGGAATGGTCCCAACAGTGGGCAATTGTATCAGCACTGGTTGGCCTGGCAAGTGAGAGGGGTTCTGGGGATGGTATACTAGCTGGTCAACCATCCCCATAATACCACGGGGATCCCCCCTTTCCAAAAGGTTAAGACCCCCGGCCCAACAGGCTGCTCTCTGGGTCAGGCACCAGGCTGCACAGTACTTGCCAGTGGTGGGGGACACTCGCGGCCCCCCGCAGCCCTCGGCTCCCTTTTCCCTCAGCAACGTCTGATCCCCCCAGACAACGACACTCTCCAAACAAATTCAGTCTCTGACTCCTCAGGAGTACGGCCAGACGCCTTTTTCAATTTAGCCAGTTCAGTAGCAGAATATGGATTTTCTTTCCTAGTCACTCGAGGAAATTCATCTTCACTATCCTCACATTTAAACTCAGTCTTGGCCAAGGATCGCAGAGAACAGATGGGGACATCCCGTTCGCCCAGCGTTGATTTTGCTCCCCTTAATCCGTTACTGGGACATTCGCTATTTTTTTCAGGGAGCAAAGAGCTGTCCTTGCCCTCGATTAGTTGCTCTCTCAGGGCCGATTGTAAATAACCGCCCCGGGCTCTTCCCTCTGCCAGCTGTCCCTTCAGTTCTCTGCTCGGCCGCTCGCACCTTGCAGGTGACGGCGTTTTCCCGCGCGCGGCACGCGCGGGGAGCCCCGTGTCTCTGCAGCCGTCGCGCAGCGCCGCCGCCCCGGGGCTGCCTTGTCACTCGCAGCGACAGGCGGGGTGGCGGCCGGGGGGGGCAGCTCGTTCCTACACACACGCGCAGAGACGCGCCCCGTCCCCGCGAGGTGACACTTTTCGTCACAGCCGGGGGCGCCCGCACCCCCGCGCGCCCGGCCCGCGCCGCCAATTCCAACGTCCGGGCCGGGGCAGCGCGCGCCGGGGCGGTTCCGCGCGGTGCCCGCAGCGAGGGGAGGCGCGAACGAGCTCAAATGGCGCCGGCCGGGGCCGCGCGCTGCAGCGGCGCGTGGGGAGGAGGACAGCGACAGGAGGCGCGAGAAATGGCGGCGGAGCGGGCGGCCCGGCCGGCAGCGGGGCAGGGCTGGAGGGGACAGGCGCCGCGGGGATCCAG
>JAVJGJ010000059.1:68823144-68860197 GCA_035590215.1 Microhierax caerulescens | reverse complement strand
GCGGCCGGTCGTGTCCGGACGTGGCGCCCGGGACGCTGCGGGCGCGCCTGGGCCCGGCCGGTGCCCGGTGTCGGGCGGTGTTTGCTCCGTGTCTGCTCCGCGACGGCCGCGTCCCCGCCGGGGGCCCGGGGCCCAGCTCGGCCGGGGCGTGAGCCAGCCCGGGACCGGCGGCGCCGGGTGGGCTCCCACAACGTTGTGCTCCCAGATCTAAAGTTTTATTACTAATGCTGGGCCAGTCTGTGCCTCGCTTCCTGGGCACGAATAATTCACTGCTATGGATACAGCCCACGAGTCTGCATGTCCTAAACATAAACTGTCACCCTTGCTAGCAGTGAGTGTCGGGGTACTGTTTCTGGTTATCACAATTACTGTGCATGGTTAGCCAGAATGATTATAATTACTTTGCTCCTTTAATGAAACCTAACTTCAGCCTTGGTCACACTGCCTGTGTAATATTTGCTATACCAACCCAATGTTAAACTATGTTGATAAAATATACTTTTTCTCTTCCCTAATATGCAGCGACTTCCATGAGCAGTAAAAACAGTAACATTTTAGAAACCGCAAACATCTTTGGTAGTGGCAAACTAAGCTAGATTAGTGACAATTGGTTAGAGATTGCCTTAAGGCACTGTTCTGCATTTGAGTTGGTGCACGAACTACTGAACTTGCAAGAAGCTGCGGAGTAAGTACATTGAGTTAGTCAGACTGCCCCTCTTGAACCCACCTCCTGCTCTGGGACTGCAGATACCATTTACAATGGTCTTGCCCTTTTTCCTTTAGACACTGATAGGTACATAAGGAAAAAGTAGGATACCACTTCTGTTAGAGATGTCTCTGCCTACTCCTTGTTCTTCCTGTGTCTTGGAGGTGGCAAAAATTACTGGAGAATATTATGATTCTGTGATTTGCAGTATGTTAGGGCTAGTCATACATCAGAGCAAAATGTTACCCGGCAAACAGTCTTTTTCTGTATTACTGTTTCATTGATAGATACAGTCATTCTAAAAAGAGGCAACTGAAAAGAAGCATACAAAAAAAGAAAAGCTTTATAGAGGTGGTAATTTTCCACCTTGAATGCAGATGGCATCCCCACAGTAAATAATTTCTGTCCAAAGTACAGCTGTTAAGATTTGGGAACATAATAGTGTGATGTTTAAAGACTTCTTTTTTCAGGAGAGAGAATATTTCTATTGAGAGGAAGAACCACCATAAGTATGAATATTCAAATCACATATTGCAAAAGTTTAATTACAGTAGATGTCATTCCAGCTATTGGTAAAGAAATGAGAAAACAAGAAAAAAGCCTTGTGCCTTTCAAATATAATCAGTTGCAAGGCCACTTAGACTTCCTGAAGTCTTTCATATGTCTCCACGAAAGCAATAGAAATCTTTGGGTTGTTGTTTCCAAGTTCTGTCTGGGGCGTCAACATAAGACAATGCTGCAAAGATATCCAAGGCCACTCTTGCAGAGTAAGAAATCCATGACAACCAATTGTTCCAGCTACTATGATTGCGATGCCCCTTGTAACTTCGTCATTACACATATTTTCTCTTTCACATATATGTACAAATATTCACACTTAGGCATTTGCAAATCGTAATTTTAAGTACCCCAAAAATGAACTTGAATCGTCTCTAATAATCTCTTAGACTAAGTGACTAATACCTGAAACAAAACAAAGCAAACAAACAAAACAACAGCTTTCAGAATAACAAATGACTGGATGAATAATGATCTCTTTAAATTCCCAGCATCTTCTGATATTGCCATTTAATTTGTCTAGTAACATGTACAGCTGGTGCTTCACTATGTGTTATTCCAGTTGTGCTATTTTTTATTACCCTATGCAAGCTGGCAGGTGAAGGACCTTAGATCTCTTTAGTTCTTCATTCAGATTATCAGGAAATTTTCAAATAGGGGTTTCAAAAATTGAATATCTTGCAAGGCTTGTAACACAAAGGTAAAATACATAGTTCATCTAAAATATTACTGTTTCTCTTTGCCTTTTGCAGACATTGCTATCTTTACATTTAAACTGTATGTACCTTTACTAATATTAGTTTTACTCTGCGCTATGTCTGTTTCTCACAGAATGATCTTGACCAGCTGAGACCCAGTAAGGAGGCAGGTCAATTAGCTGAACTGGAAAATATACAGAAAAAAAAAAAACAAAAAACAAAAAAAAAAAAAAAACCCCACCATAATTTTAAAAAGATGACTGTAATGTAAGAGAAAAAATAATAAACGATTCATACTGAAGAAGGAAGATTATAAACCAAATCATACTGAACATGCTGAAGCACTAGAACTGGTTGCCCAGAGAAGCCGTGGGACCTCTATCCTTGGAGATTTTCAAAACTCAACTAGACCCCAGGCAAACTGACCTAGCTCTAGTCATAGTCCTGCTTTGGGGAACAGGTTAGTATATATGACTTTCAAAAACCCATTCCAGCCTAAATTGTCCTGTAATGAACAACAAACTCTTTGATAGAAAGTAATTTTCATCTTGCATCATCTTACTTTTATTTCCACACTTTGTTTTCTTAATAGTGCTCAGAGAAGTTTGATTTCAAAGAAGCTGAAGCCTGCTCATAGACTAATCCTTACTAAAAGTAATTTGGAAGATATCGACAGAGATAAAGCCTCCTCTTGAATATTTTGAAATCTGGCTGTAAACAGTAATAGTTTTTGTAAAAGAAAACCAAAATCCAAACACAACAGTATAAGTAAGAAATAAAACATAGCTAAGGATGTCAATTTGTCTCACAGGGTAAATTAAGAACAGCTTGTCAATCCTAAATTATCATTTCTGACAGCCAATGACAATTCCCTTAAGACACAGAATATATCTTTAAAGTTTTTAACATTGGTTTTCCATACTTTCTCACTGTCGTAAGAGTGCCAAATATGACGTCAGTTGCAAAAACAGCATCCTGAGCCTAGGAAAGAACAAAGTGTCCAAGAATTTGATAGATTCATTAACATTAGCACCTGTTGTCAACATATATTTTTGTCTCTATAGTATATAAAATGTCCCAGCTGAAATTTTTGCACAAACAATCAATAGCAAAACATCGTTACTGAATGTTGAATTCATATATAAATTCATATAAAAAATAGTCTATTTTAAAAAACTTAAATTGCATACAATATCAAAGAAACTAATTCATGATGCTCAGCTCTATTCATTCATTCAATGACAGAAATTTTAGTTTTTATGGAAAAACTTTCATTATTTTACCTGAGCAGGAAAAAATTGATTAGAATAAAGGAAACAATTTGTAAAATCATTTTGTCGTTATAATTCACAATCAAAAAGTTGTCAGTGTGACACTGCATTTTTTTGTCCTGTGTTGTTCATTTTACACTTTGATTTGCTACTTTGCATTTAGATCACTGAGACTTTGCACCCAGTTGAAATTAAACTAGAAATTGTGGGTACCTGCTCATAAGTTGTTTATGTTACAATCAGGGAAAGGCAACAAAAAAAAAAATTTTTGAAGGTAACTGAAAGAAAAGATTTTTTCTTGTCTGTGAAGCATTTGTTAAAATCTTTACTAAAATGATACTGTGAAGAATAATAGCGAGCTCAGGAATAGAATCAAGTCAGCTATTTCAAGTACAGCAGTCAATCAGCATTTATAGCTTAATCCTAAATATCCCTGTGGAGTTTGTATCTCTCATGCGTTTCTCCAGAGAAATAAATACTTTCCTATGGGATGGTGACAAAATCCAAACTGCAAACTGAAAATGTCTGGAAAAAAATGTCAAATCAGCAAACCAGTTTCTCCTCTTCCTGAGTGTTCCCAGAAGTATTTCAAGCTGTGACTTGAGAACTGGTGGGTAAAGCTCATACCAGAAAGGCCTTGTCACAAAGACCAGCAGTATTTTCAACTTCTAATTCCTCCTCAGTAATGCTGAAAAGATTTTGTATCTCCCCACCATTCCCAGCACTTCCTCATTAAAGAGGCTAAAAAAGACCTTGCAGACATGGAGTGTACCTCCTAGAATGCCTAATGAATTAGGGAGGAGAAAAGCATTATTCTTTCTCAGTGTTTCATTTTTTTCCTAGGATCTCCATTAATAGAGAATGTCTTGATCGGTGTTCACATTGGGTATTACTTCATGTCTTGAATGTGAATTAAAGCTGAAGCTGTTGTTCACCCACTATGCCTACATTTTGACTCACATTTGGTGAGAGTCAAAGGTTTGGGTTTTTTTTATTTAGATCTCAAAGTCAGAATTTCAACTGTGGTATCAAGGGCTATTGAGAATCATGCTCACAACATTCTGGCCTTTTTCATTATATTATATAGGTATTAAAATGGCAGCCAGAACTGCAGTCATGATAATATCTCATTCTCATGTTAGGGGCATAAGACAGTAAAACACAAAACCCAAATCTGTATTTAAAAAGTTCCCCTAACTTTCCCTGATGATGGGCTTCTGTATTGCCTAAGCTTGATTCAAAATCCCGACTTTCCCTTTGGAGGCCTCTTACTTCCATTTGGATTCTCCAGATTTTGAGCTACCAATAGATATTTTCTCCTTCTCTTCGTAAGCAAAACAAAGGTGATCTGATTCCAAAATCCTCTTTTCATGGACAGAGACAGATGGTCCCTGGTGACAACCAACAGTTTTCATTCATTCAGTGTTCTATCATGCAAATTCAGGGCAAATATGCAGGAAAAAAAGGACATTTTTTTACTCTGCAAACTCCCCACAGTATCTAGCTTCCTGAATATCTCCATGCTATGAGTGGTACTCAAGCAAAGGTAGGAAGGATGGCTGAATTTATGTAAATTTTATCAGAAAACCTACCTGAAATAGGTAGGAAAGAGGAGAAATAGTTGAGGTGACTTCTCTGATTTTCAGCTCATACATCATAGAATCATAAAATCATAGAATCATTTAGGTTGGAAAAGACCTTTGAGATCACCAAGTTCAACTGTTAACCCAGCACTAGCACTGCCAAGTCAACCACTAAACCATGTCACTAAGCGTGTCATGATTAGCTAGACTTTGCTAAGGTACTTTGCATGTCAGCTGTACACAAAATTGTTCCTAAGAGTCAAAATCTTCTGCTTACAAGAGAAGCTGAATATATAATGGGGCTGTAAAATGTGTATATTTGAAACTGGGAATTATTCAAGAGATATGTTAAGAAACAGAAAAGGCTAATTAACAGACTTCTTTCCTTGGTACTTAAGACAAATTATACATATATATATATATGTGTGTGTGTGTGTGTGTGTGTGTATATAAATTAATTTCATTATCTTGGCCCTTCTGGTCCTTCTTATATTCTGAATTTCTGAAAGCATGTGATTTTTTTGAAGCATTCTACATGAGTATACTTTAAATACATTTCAACTTATGGGTAATACAATTTCTCCTGATTTATTTTGTTTGCCTACAACCTAGAATTTCATTCTATTTAAATGTAGTCTTTTCAGACAATACTGTTCATTTTGTTTCTGTAATGGTCTACATCCTTAAAAACATCCAACAGATCAGTGGACTGCTGTTACATGTATCGTTACTTGAATATTTTAAAAGATAGGCCCAAAATTTTGAAAATTTTACTGATATTTACTAGATATTTTCCATTTTAACAAATATCTTTTTTTTGTTGTTTTTCTTCCCTGTAGAATAAGTCCTCCAAAAAGAAGCCCATGGTATTTTCCATGGAGCCTTTTCACTGCATCCATAAAGACAGATTCATTTAGTGGTCAGAGTAGTCCACTAAGATACTGACACAGAGAAATTTAGTAGAGTTTTGAAAGATGTTACTTTTGTTTCTCTGTTTGTGTTCTTCTCTTCAATTTCCGTTCTTTTATGTTACCACATTCTAATGTATCTTCGCCATGTACAGCATGACAGACTCCTCAGTATCACTGCCAAACCAGTCAGCACACTAAACAATGGTTCTTAGTTGCTAACATGTAATTATAGTAAGAGATAATTATTATAGTGGCTGAATCAGCTTAGGAAGTAGACTGGAAAACCACATTATTTGAAAGAAATGGGAGAGGAAAAATACCCAAGCACTCAGTACTTCAAATAAGAAAATATAGATAGAACAGATCTTGAATTTCAAAGAAAAAAATATATTTTTTTTCTGAATTGGTTACAGAAAAGTCACAAAAGAAACAGTTCCATTTTTTATTCTATTGTTATTTAAAAAGTGAAGTGTTGTGAACACTCACTAATTAACAGCATCTTTGCAAAGCTATTTCTGATTCACATTTTAATAAAATCCCATGGTTTATGGTTACAGACAGTAGTGGTTCTGAAGTGCAAAGATAAATTTTGATAACATCCGAGATAAAAGTAGCATATAAATTTTGGCAAAAACTGATCTGCAGGAAAACTTTGTATAACAAAACCTATGATAATAATTAATTTCCAAAGTAGTAAGGCAAGAGTAATAAACAGGGTTTTTCATGTTGAAAGCAACCAATGATCAGTGGTGTTTGTTTAGAATGTGAGAGACAGATCAAGTCTCTGCTCTGTTGGCAGTTTAATGGCTTTGAACCATCTGAATATTGAAACTGGTAGCCATTTCCAGGTGAATTGCTCTCCTGGGGTGAACAGAGTTCATTTCAAGCCTTGACATGTTTTACTTAATAGAATTTGTGTTTTCTTGCTTACCTGCAATGTGGCTCTTCTCCTTCTTTTATTGATTTCTTTTCTCAGGATCTGTTCTATTAATCCACATGCCCCAATCCTGCTGCTGTTGGGTCACTACCACATCTGATATATGTTGCTCTCTAATGAAGTTAGCTATGCCCTTAACAGTTTCTCTTAATGTGATGTTTTATATTCTGCTAAAGCCTGACTTCACAGAACCTCAACAAAAAAGCTAGGAATTTAACTCTTTGTTGCATTCTCATAAATTTTCATGATTTTAACCATAAATCTCTTATTATGTGGGATTTCACTGAAGTCTGAATTCCTGGTATTATTGTTTTATTTATTTTATTGCTAAAATAGTTACAGATTTCAGACTGCTTAGTCTAGAAAGTAATGTGTGTCTACACTGTTAATGTCTAATGAACCATTTTCTAATGAAAAGGATTCAGTGCCTCCATATTGTCCACTTGCCAAATTGTCCTGAAACATCTGTGTGACCCTGAAGTCTTCCAGGACCTACACACTCAAGTAGAGAAGACTTCAGTCTGAAGACCTTCAAAGATCTTTAACTTTTTCCATTGACTGTACCAGAAATTCAGGTCCCAGTACAGTCAGTTGGATTTCATCAAGTAACTAAAATTTTGGAACCTCCCAGACCAGAAGTGAATATGACTTTTATAGCACCTGCATTATGTCTGCCAGCTGTTTGAAGATGTCTCTGCTTACCTAGGTTGTCCCAAATGTTCTAGATACCTATATTGAGGCAACTGACTTGGAGTCTGGATGTTGTGATTGTGATTTTGATCTGACTCCCACTCAAGATCCCATCCTAATTTTTAAAAAAAATCTTAATTTGAAAAGACAGAAATTATGTCAAGATCATGTCTTAAAAGTTAAAACTCAGAAAGCAAATGTAACAAATTAAAACCCATTAATTTACTGACTTTTTCTCTAGCTTGGATTTGATGCTTCAGCACTTATTCTTCTACCCAATTTATAAAAGACATGGTAAGTCAAGCTAGGGAATCAATGAGTAGTTTTCCACCATAAAAACAGAATGAATTGAAGAGAGTCTTTAAAAAGTAATATAGAAATGAGTACGCTTCTTAAATTAGTAATAATCATGTAGTTATAGTAAATTCCTGGCACTGTCACGTACATTTGGAAGTGATAAAGGGTTTGGAAGACCCAAAGGGCAAAACTGATAGGGTAGGCTGATAAGCCTACACTGGTAATAGGATATAGACTCTTTATGTCATTACTACAGATCTGGGTATTATTAAAGGTCATAGCCAAAGGAAATATAACGCCCACCTTTAAAGTGAAATGGAAATATATTGTGTAAATTGGAATGGGAATGATAATTAGAGAAGATCATCATTCTTCCAACTCAGAGGAAATCACACTGCATAGGGAGGTGTAGAAATCTATTCCGTAATTGTTTTGTCTCTGGCATCTGTCAGCATAGGTAAGGACTCCCAAAGGGATTAAGAAGAAAGTTTTCCCATAATACCATTTAGCAAAGTATTTGCATTTGCAGCACGTTGGATGCAGCCACACAGCTGCATAATCCCATACTGAGATCATAGTCGCATCAGATGAAGTGTCTTGTCATTGTGATAAACATGCCTTAGCAAGAAAATTGCAGGAGATTAGTGAGGGTCAAAAGGAAAAAGTATTCTGATCTGATACAAAAAAGCAGCTCTTGTTTACATTTGTGGCTTCTTATTTCTTAAATCAATGTATTCCTCCTTATTTTACATATCTGAGAGAGCTGGCTGCACGAATACAAGTTTTCAAAGGCAAGAATAAAAGGTACCCACTAAGAACAAAACAAAACAGGCAATTAGTGTCTGAAACTTTAAAACGTCCACCTCTCTGTTGATGCATTTGCCCATAATTAGCTCATTCAAATTCAGCAGTTAATTCCTCATGTGCAAAACCTTATTAAAGCAAACAGATCATAGTATGGCATGCCTTCACTTTTTAACTATATTATTTCTGAGTACTTTATAGACTGTATTGTGCTAAGAAGTCAGGGAAGAAAATAAAAGACTTGTGGCAGAAAATGAGGGACATACAGTTGTGGGGGACAAGGACTGCCTATACAGACCCAGTGTAGAGAGAACATGTATTAGAGGATCCTCATAATAATAAAACAAAAAGTAAAAGCTTAAATATTGGACCGACATAAAGCCCTTACTACAAAAATTCTCAAGTCCATTGCTCTATTACTGTTCTCTTGAAGACTGCTCTGTTGCTGTAAACAAGGCTGGAGATGACTATGTAGTTCTACA
Organism: Microhierax caerulescens; assembly: GCA_035590215.1. NCBI lineage: Eukaryota > Metazoa > Chordata > Aves > Falconiformes > Falconidae > Microhierax > Microhierax caerulescens. Next base: position 68,851,260 of record JAVJGJ010000059.1, on the reverse strand, counting down.
GTACAGGTCTTTATCCTGCCAGAGCAGGTTCATTCTGTACCAGCATTCAGGTCACCATGCCCACAAGCCCAAACACTGCCACCCAAATCAAAATAAGCATCACCAAGTCTGACTTCTCTATATTACAAAGAGAGCTTGAATTAATCAGGCAGCTCTACAAAGAAAAGCTTGTTTGAGCCCTGTCATGATTTCCTAGCATATTACTGAAATTTCTGAGGCAAGAACTGTATCTCTGGGTTAACATCCAGAACATGTTACCCATTACCTCTAACTGGCTGTTACTCGTATCCTCTGACTCTACCTGACAACTGATCCAAGGATTAATATCCATCTCTTTCACACCCAGCTTTCCTCAATAAGGGCTCACTTTATTGTTCTTTCACTATCTACCTGTCATCTAGCTACACACCTGTGTATATTCTCCCTAACAGGATTATATCCTGGTTTGTATTATTCAAGAGTTGGCCAATGACCACAGGCAACAGTGGAGAACAAAGTGGGGAGTACATTAGTACTGAGGCATCTGTGGAGATAAACATTTTCACAAACTCAGTGAACTGTAGGAAAGGACTTCCTGAGAACTGTTGTCTTTCACTAGGGCACCAAATCACAATATAAGACATCAACAAACCTTTCAAACTCCTGACAAGAATGAAAAGTGGTGGCTTTGTCAAAAACAAAAACAATTGCCTCTGTTGTTAAACAGTCCATACACTGTCTTATAGGAAGACTGCAAGAAGCAATAGTCACATAACCTCAGTGGCTCATAATACCCAGAAGGCAAAACACAAATATAGGGCTAGGTTTCCTGAAACCCTCCAAAATCTTATAAAGAGGAAATGTGCCTAGGTTCTCTTGTTCTTGTGAGTCTCGTGAAAGACTAGTGATATAAAACCTCTTTGCTGGTGATCCTTCACTGATGTTCTCTGAATTGTGGCCAAATACCAATAGCATTTGCTTCGGAACACTGAATCCCTCCCCAAAAAAGCTGCACATTTCTCTGTCCTTCCAAACCAATCTCCAAGTTAATGCTCAGTATTTTCTGCACAAGCGACTCAGCCAGCTGAACAGGATAAATGAAAAACCACTGGTATATATGTCTTACAAACAGGAAAATCCAAAGAATAAGCAACTTATCCAGGATCTCTTAAAAACTTGTTTGCTTTGTAGGATTTTTTCCCCTTATTTTTCTGACCCAGCTAGAACAATAAACTTCCAAAATCAAAGAGAGATTTTTAGTGGCAAAGCTGCACAAGAAACAAGAGACGGAGGTGCCCCAGTATATGTTCTATGGCACTAGTAAAATCATTTACTCCCAGATAGTAAATCCAGCTTTGTTTAAGGCTTTCCCAAACTTTCAGTTTCCTCTTCTCTCGGTTTTTCCTGCTTCTTCTGAGAACTAGTGAGTAACCAGAATTAGAACTTTCTGGATTTTCATAAAATGACATACCACAGACAACAGGGTGGCACTAGAAACATGGACTTTATTTTCTGGCAATGACTGAACAGCAAGACCATCATTATCATTAAGGAATCTGAGTTTGTGTCCACAGAAATCAATGAATACATTGCTGAGCCACTGAACTGTAAAAGCAATGAAGCATCTGTTTCAGTGGAAAGACTAAAGAAAAAAACCAAAACAGATTTGTTTTCTATATACACAAAATGTTTCATTGACATGTTTCCATTTAACTTTGACAAAACTAAAAGTGTATTTCAGAGTGAAAGAAATAAATTTAGTAATTTTATGTGTTTTGATTTTCTATTAATTTTATCTTCTAAGCTGATACTTCTGTTTGAATCTGACCTGATTTCACTTAAAAAAAAAAAAAAATCCACTTCTGGAATCCATATATTTTTTTCCTATTTCATTATTTCATGCAGTTCCGTTTACTGAGGCAGTATATCTGCAGTTTGGTTAAGTCATGTAGCTCCACAATAACTGTGGTTACAAGTGGGCATCAGCTCCAGACTGAGACACCTAGGTGTGTGTGCCTACGTATACGAGTATCTAACCTAGTTATATATTCAGTTGACTAAACCAGATATTCACTTACTATACTCCACCAGGCCTCCAGCTCGCAATGTAAGTAAGCACAGGTTATCTATAGGTCTTATGTCATATATTCCAGAAATTCATGTGGCATTCACAGATGCCGTAAAAAATTTCAAAGGGCATTAGATGACTCTGTGGGGCAGATGAATTGACCTTTAAATGATTTCTTCAGAATGAGCTCAGTTGTTTTCTACCAAATATGACTCCACTGACTGATATATCCAGGTCTTCGCTGAGAGTACCAGAAGGGCTGACAATTAGTACACATGTACATCTACATTTTGACACAGAAATGTAGATGCCAGTCTGGAGACGAAGCCCATTTTGCCTGTCTGCTTGAAACTCCAGTCCAAGAAAGGACAGAAGCAACCTTTGATTTCACTGGAAATTCTGTGATTTGACACCTGTCATTACAAAAGGAAATTAAGAAATTTGTGGTTTGCTTTTTCACTATAAAATAGAATTTTCAGCCTAAGTTTGGGAGTAATTTAAAACATTTCATTCAAATAAAATTATACTTTTAAAACCTCTAGGATTTTTCAAACTTTTCCCATTGTAGTTTTGGTGGATAGAAGCATTTTCTGCCAAAAAGTCACAATTTGTATATGAAAGTAAAGAAAGTGTGGTATCACAGCAATGTGTCACAAATGGGCACTCAATAAATTGAAGCTGGAAGCTGAAGCAGGTGAATTTCCATGTAATAAGATGAAATTCTGGAATGAAATTTCAAGAGGATATACTGTACAGGCAATAACCTTCCCCACTTATAAAGACAGACCTTGATCAGATCATGACTATAGTCGTGTGTAAGCTTGAAAAGAAGTGTAAAAGATTTGTAGTGGAGAGAAGACAGAGCAGGTAGTGGAGCCACAGAGTGACCCCCTGCCTCTTTCTGGGCCTGGCAGTTCAGTGTCCCCATGGGGTGCCAGGAGCAGCCTCCCACCATGAGGGGTTTTGTGGGCCACTTCTAGGCAGTGGAAGTTTGACCCCCTTGGGGCTAACTCATTGTGGTGAGCAGCTGCGGAGTTGTAAGTGAGCAGTTGTGGAGTTGGCATGTAGGCACGTAGGGCTGGAGTACCCTCATCTTCACCAGGAAGGGGGAGTGAGCAGGGAACTTGTGCTGCTGGTTAGCAGGGAGGAGGTGGGGGTGTGTGTGCATCCATGTGCACATGTGTGCAAATCACATGGCCGGGGGGGGGAGGGGGGGGGGCAGTGGGTGGGGAATAGCCCTTTTGGGAATTAGATATATAGAGGTGTTCAGAACTGTGTAGCTGTAAATTAGCATTCTGTAAGTCCCTACTGCTGTGGTTTATCTATATGGCTGATACTGATCCTGAACGTACAGGTCACTGATTGCCAGTTAATTATGTGTCATTGATCAATCCATAAACTGCATCAATCCTGATTTGGTTTAAACTACGTAAATTGAGAATTTTTTTCGTGGGACATAAGTCTATAATAGCAAGAACTCAGCTTGTTGAACTGCGAGGTCCTTCCCAGAAAAAAAGTATTTATTTATTTATTTTCATGAATAATCTTCAAAACATCATTTGGCAGAAATAGCAAAAGATTTTTCTGGCTGAAGATACAGGCTCTACACTAACCTTTCCACACTTTGGAGGACATCAAATTTTTTCAGACTTAAATATTCAGATGATCCAGAAACATTCAGATTTGCCTCTAAAACAGGGTCCTAAGGATATTCAGGGAAAGAAATACAAGAGCATCTGCTATATGATGTGCTATCTGAATTGCACAAAAGAAGAAATGACCAGAAGCTGATTGTCTTGCAGATTACTGAGAGTAGATTATTCATGAAACAGGAAGGAAAGTGGCACTTCTTTTCTCAATATAAATAGAATACACAGGTAGAACCTAGACAGCACTTTTTTCAGTACCATAGCAAGAAACTTTTTCCTACTATTAAAGCTTTCTTTATTTAGAGTTTAAAAATCTATGCAATGGGTTATGCACTTATTACACAGTAGCTGGTTAACTTCCTGCAGTAGTACATCTGGCTACACTGTTTATTTAACAATGTGGTAATTAAAAGTGGTTTTCCGCGGTCAGGTCCTTCCTGCTTTCGTATGGAAAGGAACAAACTCAACTGTGATTATTTTCACTTAATTTACGTGATCTTGCTGTTATAGGATCACTGTCGTCATATACTGAAATCCATTTTTCTGCAGTACTGGGATTTGTGGGCTTAAACCTAGGCAATGAAGGCACTTCTTGACCTCAGAAGATCTCCATCATAGATATTAAGTCTAGCAAGTCACTGCAATCAAGCCTGTGTTCACCATGTTCCTGTTAGAAATAAATGACATTTCAGAGATTTTCAAACCTTTGAATAACACTTTTCAAGATACAGTGTTATATAATATCAGGTAAACCAAGTTTTTGTTTTATCTTTTAAATGAGTTTCTTCCTATAGGCTACAGCCTCTCCAGCATATTTTCTTGGGGAATACAAGCATGAAGTTTTCAAGTCATTGAGAAACAGGACCCTCATATTACTTGTTCCAAACATTAAATGGAATCCATTTCCTTTATTGCAGGGTTATTCCAACTGTATTCCTCAGTTCCTGAATAGCAGATGTTCTATAATGTATCTCTTTCAGTCATGATGTTCTTTTAGCTTCCACCTGCTGCCTCATTATATTTGGTAGCATGTTATATCTAGTTTGATGTAGAACAAATGATTACATAGAACTCTGCCTCAGTCAAGAATCTGAAAGGAAAAAATCTGTTTGTGTCAGAAAACATTACATTCCAAAGCGCTCCTTTACAACACTTCAGTTTTGAAGTTGAAAAACATATGGGTACAACTCCTGTGTTAATTTTTTGGCTACTTTTAAGCGTGAATGATTTCTGATGCTTAACCCAGCTTTCTCACTCTAATTTGAAATGCTTTCTACTGACTTTTCTAGTGACATTTGGTGAATTCATAGTATTGCATTGCTTGTGTCTACATTTCTGTAACAATCATAATAATGGTAGAGGATCTCTCTTCTCAGAAAGACTATTGTTTAATATAGTGGGTTGTATAATAAAAAACAACAATGAAAGGGTCAAATCTTTATCATATTGATATATGGTTTTAGTAGATAAATAAAGTATGTTTCATGGTTAATGTAATTTTATTTTTTTTCGGTTTGGTTTGGTTGTTTGGGTTTTTTTCTCTCTTTTCCTTTTTTCCTTTTTTTTTTTTCTTTTTTTTCTTTTTTTTCCTGGAGAACCAGATGAAGTACATGGTTATCACACCATATTAGAACCAGGGAAATTTTATTGCATTTTCCCCACACTGCACCTCCAAATAAGTAAACTACAGTGATGTCAAATTCCCACAGTTCCAAGTCTGGCCAAGTTACATAGTAAATGACAGATAATAACAGGTTTCTCCTACTACTAATCATGTTTTTTGGTTTTGTATTGTATATTGTATTGTATAAGCAGAATATTAAATTCTTAAATATAGATGGTAGAATACCCTCAGCGAAGAGACCCAGATTGTGAAACAGATTAATCAAGATCTTTAAATTCAGCCTTGATTGCCTTCAGAACTAGGACAGACTGATCTTTTCATCTTTCAGTTTTATTCAATTTAAAAAGGAAGATGGGGATGGGGTAGGAGGGAGGCTGTTCATTTTGTACCCAGTACTACTTTAGTTGTTCTGATAGTTCTAATAATAGAAACACTGGAGAATGATACTGCTCTGACAGACCTTTATCCCTCAGAATTGTCCACAGCAATGCAATCTCTGATGAATACCACACAATCTTTGCTGTGGTGTAGGTGTTCATGAGGATGAATGTAGCTTGGAAACTTCCAAGTGATATAAAGACTGAAATGAGGATTATACTTTCACCAAGACCACCTTAAAATTATATAAGGAAATAGTGAAAATTATGTTTATGCTACTTAATAGGAAACTCTTTTTCTAATAGCTGGTCTCTCACTTTCTCTTTCTCTCCAGATGCCCAGGGATTATTCTGTTCACAAGTATACCTTAGTCTTCTGCATATTGATTTAGAAGCCCCAGGTTTAGAAACAAAGGAGAGAAAAAGCAAGGTCTCCAACTGAAAACATCACTATATCTCTCAAAGCCCTTTCTTTCCTCCTGTGGGGGAAATCAGTTATATTTTAATACTGTAATATAACTTCCAGGGTCTGCAACATTCTCATGGTCCAGAAATGCCAGGATATTTGCAGTTATATACAGACTCCCAACTTAGATAACTGTAAGGTGTGTTGTTTCAGACTGTCTCTCCTGTTTCTGTGACCTGTTAGATTTCTATACACACACCTGCCTTGTTCATACACTTACACTTGGAGTTCTGAGGACATTCAAGAGCACATCTGCACTGCTGTGAGCAATAGCCAAAGGGAGAGAGCCTTCAGCAACCCTCAATACTATTTGTATCTCTTCTCGTACTCCCACAAAACGACAGCAGAATCTCCTGGTCCAGCTCAAGATGTATGAGGATGTGTGCTGAAACAGTTTCAGTTGTGGTGCTCTGCCTGCATATATGCTTTTTTATCTGTGTCCTTTTGAACATTGTGAGAGTATACTTTATATCTACCACAGACTACAGAAACAGTGAATGCAGCAATCTTTCACTGTTGCTATTTATTAGCCTAGTTTCCAAAGAAGCTAAAGCTTATTCAGCACAGTCACTGCATCTGTGTATGAATATAAGAAAGAAAAAGTGCTTCTCTAACAACTTCTGAACACCTTGTCTGATTTCAGCCAGATGTGACAGAAGAGGTGAAATATAAAGACAATTTGAAATATATAAGGTCTTTGTAAAAAATAGGCAGCTGCAGTTGGAAAGACCTTATGACTCTCAGTAGTTGTCACAAAACCTTTTCTATAGAGAAAGACTAAAATTAGACACCAGAGACTCTGTGACAAAAGCCTTATTGGTGTTCTGATCACAGGTATAGCTTCCACTAAAACACACAATTAACTAGGAGATAGAAATCCATAATGAACCAGACTTGATTAGATCAATGCTTACAGAACTAGCAGCTTGCACTGCAAAGGCAGTCAAAATCTCAGCCACGGATCAGGTTCCCATTTTCCTAATCAGTGTACAAATACAGAGCAGGAAGTCCATTCCCAAGGAAGTTTTCTATGTACACATCTCCTCATTAAGGCTGACCCTATAAACCACTTAGTCTTTTTTACCCACAGCAAGGGCACTTTCAGTGAATCTGCACAAAATTGTCAGCTTTAACAAGTTTCTTACTAAACCATGAACAGCTCTAATCTTATAAAACTTTGAGATAGTCAAGGTCATAGGTTAAACTTTGTCTTCCTTTAATGCTGTGCACAAAGCTTTAATAGGTTTCATGGTTTCAAAGCTTAAAGTCAAGGGGATGATTATACCATCTACTATGACCTTCATAACAGGGACTTTGTTTCTTTATGCTGTTCATTTAGTGAATGGATAACACGTGCAAGGCCAAAGAATGCCCTCCAAAAGCTTACACAGTCTGTGGTGTGCTAACATTTACGAAAAGCCAAACACCCACCCAGCTGCTCACTCACTCCCTCTCTTCAGGGGGACAAAATAAAAATAGAAAGCTCATGGATTGAGATAAAAAAGGGGAGATTTCTTACCAGTTACTGTAAGAGGCAAAAAAGAGTCAGCTTGGAGAAAATTAATCAAAAATATTAGTACCAGCTTTTCTATAGCAATCCTGTTCTCATTAAATCTTTCCTCATATCATTAAGATAAAAAAAAAAACAAAACAAAACAAAAAACAAAAACAACAAAAAAACCCAGAACACACTAACCAAAAAAACAAAACCAAAACAAAGCAAAAAAAGTCCTTGTTACTATTCTAGTCCCTAATGCTCACAGTTGCTCCTTGGGAGCTTATGTTCAGCTGCATGGCTGCAGCAGAGTTTTTTTGTCAGAATGGTTACTTTCAGAATATATTCCTCCATTGTATAAGATACTTTTCCCAAAAGGAAGGATTAAAGACATTTCAGACTGCAAATACCTTTTGTCTGTTTCTTTGCATATGGACCATTCCTTCTTTGAAATGAAGGCAATATGACATATTGACGAAATTTTTCTTACTGTCTGTTTTCTTAGTTTTGACTGTTACAATACCGTAAGCTACTGAGGCTTGTTCAGGACTAGCCAGCTAATCTGTTTTAAAGGAGACCTGTTTATTCTGTGAAAAGTTGAGTCCTAACTGAACAGGATTTAAAGTCAGTTGTGGAATCACGGCAACATGGTAAAACCTGGAGACCTTTCCCACAGAGAGCCCTCTGTTTAGGAAGTATTGACAAAGTTGTTGTTCCTCACACCCCATCTACAGCACCTGACTTCAGCTTTAAGAAGGTGATTAAGTGGGATAAGGCTTCTTGTATTCCTCCTAGAAAAGTGGTTTCAGGATGTTAAGCACCAGCAGCTCTTACTGTCATGGGTGCACTTGATTCATGTTTTCAATTATTCAGTGCCCCTTACTCACACACCCTCAAGACCGGGAAGAAAAGAAAGGACAAGGAAAGAATTTTTTATAAGAGCCTGTCAGGCCAGCTGCATTTACTGATCCCTACTCTGATACAGTTCTCATCACTGCCTTAGTGTGACTCATATATGGCAAAACATTTGCTCTTGCAACATTACTATGAGAAAGGAAAATGTTGCTTCTCCTTTTATACAAAGGGAGAACGGACAGAAAGGAAAAGTAAGTGACTTGAACCCCTATCTCCAGTGTTCTTATTATGTTCTTGGATTTGATCACCCATCATATTTCTCACCTGCTGGCAAGTAGAAAATAACAACTCCCTCTACTCTGCTTCTTAACCAGAATTATTTATGCTTCGCAAAAAAAAACCAGCAGGCTCAACCACACAAAACCCAGCTAACATAGAGACCAGGTTGCTGGTTTTCCTTTCTTATCTATTTCTCTGCCCTCAAAACCCGGAACAGTGTTATTAAAGCCTTTATTTCTAAAGCAGGTAAGAACAGAGTAAGAGTAACAGAAGTGTTGATCACTGTCTACACACTTAAGGTAATTAACATTTAATATGCATAATATTATTTCTATATATCCAAGGTCAAATTGTTACCATATTTTAAGATAAATAAAAATTTATTGTATATTTGTATTTGTGGTGCTATGTAAGGACAAAATTCTTCGTGTTTTATGCCAAGAAAGGGTTGGTAGATTAACAGATGGAGCAAATACTCTACTGTGTCTCCTGTCAGCTGTGTGCCATTATCAGAATGACACCGCATAATGGATAAACAGATTAATATGTTTTTGTTTTTGTTGTCTTATAAATGGTAGATTTTCTGATCAACTGTGAAACAAAACTGAGCTTCTCTTTGTACCACACATTTCAGAGGCATTGTTCTTAATTATTAAATCCCCATGGAAAGGTACACAGACTTAAAATTATTGGAGACTAACCATGTACTACACACACTGGGTGGTGAACGAGACATGGACGTTACAAATAATGTCAAAGCAGTTTGGTCACCCTGAGCTGTTTTATGAATGCCTGCCAGGCAATTATTCAGCTATGTTCAGGCTTTCCGATAAGAGGCTGGCATTGAATGATTTAATTAACATAATTATTTATATGAATTTTAAAAATATCACTGCAATCAAGAAGAGGGTGCACAGTCTGTACATTTGGTATTCATGTAGTCTTGGAAAGTGTTGATTAAACGACATGAATTTATATCTGAATTTATAAAGGGAAAAGGTTAAAACTTCACGTTACCTCACAGAGATACCACTTCGATCCAAATGTTACGCGGTTCTATGACAATAATAAACATTTTTAATAAACATAATTTCAGCACATATGTGCAGAGGAAGAACAAACAAGTGGTTAGAGCACGAGATTAGGTCATGCATGCTTCAGAACCCATCCATAGTGCTCTCAGATAACCTCAGGAAAATACCTTATGGCTAGATGCACAAAACATTTTAGTTTCCCATGTGTCCTGCATAGCCACCCAGCTGCCAGAAAATCAGAGCATTAAAACTCTGGGCCTTCTAATAAGCACCTCTCAAAGGTAGGACAGAACACATGCCAAGGGGGAGGAGGATATGCAAAGAACACTTCTGACTTCTGTCCTTCTCAGAACTTCCTGCTTCTTCCACTTGTTCACACCCATCTATAAATGTCTGCTCTGGCAACTATGTGAAGAATTTAACAATTACTGAGTTGACAGGATAAGACATAAGCAGATCCGAAAGTATATGATTTGTGGGGAAAGGAGAATGACACAAAGAGAAAAAAGGGTTTGAGCAAGAATTAAAAATATTCCAGAAAAAAAAAAAAAACAACCAACAACCCAAACCACAAACAAAAAAAACCCCAACCCCAAGTCTTAAAAGTTTGAGAAAAGTGTCATGGAACTATCTGAAAGACCTAACTGAGAATTTAATTCAAGATTGCCTTCCAGTCTAAACTGTCATTATAGTCAGTAGAGATCTGAGGTACAATATAATATACTAAAAATAGGTGTGTAGTGTCCTTTGAGATCATCTAGGATATCCCACTTGGACTTCAGATGCTCTTGTGGGTTGACAGGTCTCCTGTCCAACCTGTGACATTTGTCATGTGCTCAAGCAATTGCTTCACGTGCCAATGTAGTGACTGGAACCTAGAGAGCAGCCTGACTGACATGTCACCGAGGATGCAGAGGTGGTTGTGCAGGCTGTTACCAGTAAGTCAAGTAAGGGCTTAAGGTGAAAAATGAGACTTGCATTACTTCACAGTCTGGAAATGCCAACTCTGTACACACTGTACAGAACAGTGGTGACAGTACAGTGGAATACTGTGTAGCAGAAATATACTGAATTTTGTCGGAAAAGAAACAAACTACCAACCTGAAAGCAAGGGAAATGGTTATCCTTTTCAAAATGGACAACAGTACACAATGCAAAGCAATGACAGAAAAGGTGTTATTAGAGAAACTTTCAGACAGAAGAAAATGCACTGAACCCCCATCTTCCACTGTGATTATCTACACTAAAGAGTATGTGAATTACATGAAAATGTTAGAAAAATTTGCAGTTTATAATATTACTTCAGAAATCGTACCCATAATACACTGTAAGTATTGTCAAGCCATTAGAGGAAAAACAGTTTATTGTTGATTTTGAGAATACTTCTCAAGCATCAGAAAACTCTCAGATGACTACAGGCAGAGATGGTGGAGACTATAATCAGGTTAAAGAGCTAGGTAGATGTATCCATTGCTGTGGGAATCAGAACAAATAGAAGATTCACACTGCATATGCTTTCTAGTTACCATGGAAGAGAGAAAAAACACACCACCCTACCTAAAGAGAGAGAAATTCTACCAAATGTACAGAACAAAAATAATTAAGTAAAAACATCTTATGGTTTTACAATCTGAAATAATTAACATCCCGATAGAAGTTTGAGATGGGATTTGTCTTAATTTTGATGTCTGCATCTGAACTAGTAGTCATCTGGACTCCTTTATGCTCAGTGGAGCACAGCAAAGTAATTAATCTTATCTTAAGGTAGACATTTAAAGCAAGTCAAACAAGTAATTCTCTGAAAGTGCCCTTTTCCCTTGACTGACCATAAAAGACCCTACACAACTGCCTTTGGGATTAGAGCAGTTCCTCTACCTTGCAATTTAGAGACACATGGATGAAATTTAACATCACAGGGAGTATTCTAATGCAGACCAGGTATTGTAGGAGTGAACTACTGTTAGCACACTGACTGACAAGAAGACAGACTTTTTCCATCTCTTCTTACACAGGCAATTTCCCCTAAGATATTTTTATCAATCTGGTTTTACATTAAAACTTCATCAAAGTTATAAAATCCAGCTTAGAATTCACAATTTGAGAACACAGCGACATGGTGTTTCACAGGAAAATATACCAGATATTTAATAATATACAAAACCCATTAAAATTACATAGTTCATATTTTCATTTGAGGAAAAGCTGCAGAAAAGAGTTGTATCATTTGTCTTGGAGTTAAACAGTGCAAATATGTATCTGGCAGAAGTTTAACACTGGATACATATATGCCTGAAGCTATCTGCATGTGAGAAATAAGGATAAGGAACCCTTAAAATGCAGACATTTCTAGGGAAATATGTAAGCAATCTAGATGTCCAAATCTAGATTCATGAGAATGCTACTATAGAAGGATATCTGGTGGATATGGGATCCAAGAATCAATAAACAATTTGAGCAATGTGAAAGAGTTTGATAGTACAGCCCTAATTTTAACTATTTTGGCAGGAAATTCACAACTTAAGTTGCATACTTGTGATTCCAATGATGAGCTCTTGAACTGGTGCAAAGAAACAATAATCAAAATGGTTGATGAGTAGTTTATGTATTTTGAGCATTAAAAGTAAATAAAAATACCTTTAATAGGGAATTTCAATTTTATTCAAAGAATCGGATCAAACAACGTGATTAGCTGTAACAGTTTACCATTTACTGACAATACTATCGTATCAGATTCACAAACTGAATACCAACATGTGAGATGTGCTGATTGCAGACATTCCTTTGAAGATACTACTTTGAAGCATACTTCAGTTAAAGCCCAGATTTAGAATCTGTGTTTTAAAATTTAGTCACAAGAATTGAAAAACTGTCTGGTGTTGAAAAAAACCTGTTGACAGAACTGTAAATTCTGCATCTGAAGATAAGATCCCAGTTGCAACACTGCAACCCAAGTAATAGTTCCAATGTAAGAGGTATTTCTTTCTTAGATAAGGTTTAAAAGAACATGTACAAGACTAATAATTTGTTGGAGTACAATAGATTTTAAAGGAAAACATAACAAATATTTAAGGACTGATAATCTGTGGAAGGATTAACCCTCTGCCCCCATTACCCTTTTCATCAGCTCTGAAGTTGGTGTCACTGTACTGCAGTTCACCTGGTTAGTTTTTCTGAAAATTAATCTGGGGTGGGGACGAAATTTTTTTCATTCCAATGGGTGAGGTGACCTGACTTGACAATGTGGCCATTGTCACATTGACCTGGCAAGGTCCAGGGAGTTGGTTCAGGGGAGCCTGCAGGATCATACAGGAGCAGGGAGGGAGAAAGGAGGAGCAGCCTCAGTCACCCAATGGCAATGGCACTATCAGTCATGAAAGGATTCCTTGAGTTCCTTCCCAGAACTGTGTCAGTGAAGCGGGTGGGGTGGGGGAAATACAGTAGGACTGTGAAGTATGCCAGAGTTATGATAATAAGAGATTAATACTTAGATAAAAAGGTGAATATGATGTCATTGAGTCAGTCCCAAAATTAATTTAGCCTGATATTTAGTCAATGACTGAAATTGGTAGTAATGCATAAAGGATGGTATGAAGAAATAGGAAAAGGATAAAGTGACCCTCCCCTGCAACAGTTTTACTTTCTGTAAATTGTGGTTGCAGCTGCATCACAATGTTTAATAGCCTTAAACAGGCAAAGCCATTTCTCTTGAACTTTTCTTTTTTAACCCAATTTGTATTTTTGGTATCCAAAATATATTGTAGCAGTAAGTTCCATTATTCAATTGTATCTTGTATGAAAAAGCATTCCTTTGTTTCTTTAAAACCCATTGAAGGGTGATGTAATTGGATGTCTTTGTTCTAGCATGAGAAATAGCGAGTAACTATTTTAACTTCCTCTTCTGCATGCTATTCTTGGATTAAATTAGGTTCCCTGGGTAAGGAACAGGTTAGCTTCAATAATGTTAATTTCTATTCATTTAAAACAATTGTTACACCTTAAAATTAGAAGATTAACCCTTTTATTCCAGCTAATCCCATAAAGTTTTCCCCCATAAATCACAATATGAAACAATATACTTGTATTAATGTGTTGCCTGTGTTGCTCTAAGACTAACGTGGTTTTCATTAGCCTCAGCCTACAGCATCAAAGCCTCTTAAGTAAACGGGTTCCATGCGATCTGAAAATTTTTCATTAAAATAGCCCTATTAATCAAGATTTACTTTAATGAAACAAGGCCAAACAACACAAGCCAAGAACATGGGTGAGCTGCTCTTACATAATGGGCTACACTTGGCAATCTGTAGTGAGCGAGCTGTGGCTGAAGGGACAACCCCAAGGGACGTACTACAAATGAACCAGGAGAAGCTGTCCTGACTCAATTAGTCTTGCAGAGTGGGCTGTTAAGACCCTCCGAGGAAATTGCCCCATTAACTAATGTCAATCATGAAATATTACTGCAAGGCATTATAGGATCTAAGGTGGGAAAGTGGTGTGTAAGAAAGTGTTGTGTAAGGCCTTTTTCACATGTGGGTATGCTCTTGTCCGGGGTTCTCCTAATTCGCATACAGCTTGCAAAAACTGAGTGCTGCCACTCAACCAAGTCAATATGGTAGTGAAGCAACATATGAGTATCACCTGGTCAGCTTCGTGGGCTTTTCCATGGATTTCCCCTTATGCCACCCATGAAAAAGCAAAGAAATATGAATGTATCCAGCAGACTGTATCTGAGGTGTCCACAGTTTCTTTGTATTTTGGGTGTAGCAAGCCTGCTGGTATGATCAGAGGAACTCTTGTAATGAGTTATACTGAAACTCAATCTAACAATCCAACATGATTTTCTGCCTTTGGCAGTGGCTGACAGTGTGTCATGGTTTCAGCTGGGATGGAGATAATTTTCTTAGCTGGTACAATGCTGTGTTTTGGATTTAGTATGAGAACAATTTTGGTAATACACTGATTTTTCAGGTGTTCTAAGTAGTGCTTACCCTGTCAAGGGCTTTTCAGTTTCCCATGCTCTGTCAGTGAGCAGGTGCACAAGAAGCTGGGATGGAGCAGGGCCAGGACAGGTGACCCGAGCTAGCCACAGGGATATTCCATACCATAGAATGTCATGCTCAATATATAAACCTGGGGGAAGAAGAAGGAAGGGAGGACATTCAGAATGGTGTGACATTCATCTTCCCAAGTAACCATTACACATGATGGAGCCCAGCTTTCCTGGAGATGGCTGAATGACTGCCTGCCAACGGAAAGTTGTGAATTAATTCCTTGTTCTGTTTTGCTTGCATGTGGCTTTTGCTTGCCCTATTAAACTGTCTTTATCTCAGCCCATGAGTTTTCTCACTTTTCTGATTCCCTCCTTCATCCCACCATGGGGGAGTGAGCAAGCAGCTGCATGGTGCTTAGTTGCCACCTGGGATTAAACCATGACACAGTGAATATGTCATGTCTCCCATGCCCAGCAGCACCAAATCCCACTGGGTAAATAAACACCTTCTTTTGACTGTTTCAAACTGCTTATCTATGGGAAAGGCAATAAAGAAGCGAGCCACATCCACATTTTTCATGCCACTCAGTTTTCATAACCCCATTAACACACACCTTTTCTGGAATGCAGTCCTAACCACACAGCCCCCCTCTGGCGGAAACATTTCTTCCTGCTGTCACCTTCTTTGTAGCTACCTTTGTACCTGTTCCTGTGTCTCAGACAAGATTTGGCAACCAGGTCTTTCACTGGTTGATGAGGTTAAGCTGTTCAACCCCCAGAGAAAGCTCACAGCTCCATTTTCTAACAGAGGACAGAATTCTCTGGCAAAGAAGAAACTTATCACCCTCTAGCCAGCTGGCTCCTTAAAAGCTTTGTGCTACCCTTTTCACTTCTGACCAACGTAAATCTTCAGTAACTTGGAAATCTTTCCTGACATGACGATGAGGAGGCGATGGATGAGACTTGGAGCAGGGGATTCCACTTTACAGCCAAAAGGTAGTTGAAGATGTGAGCTTAAGTGTTATGTTAATATTAATTTTGTCACTGAACTGGCACTAAATCCACATTTTCCAGATTCAGACTTCCCCACTGTGCTTTTTGTTGTGCTTAATTTTTATTTATTTCTTTTTAACCCCTTAAATAAGCTGTATTTCTTTCAGTGCTCTCTTTAGTTTCAACACTGTTTACAACACAGTTCATTGTGACATAATGAACCAAACTGAGTCTGCTGTGTAGTGGAGTATCAACTTTTTTTATATGTATTTGATAAGTATTAACATGAAATAAAGCTATTAAGAAATAAAGAAGGTAGTCCAACTGAATGAGATAAATTTTTCTTCTCTTTTTTTCTTTTTTCTGTTTTTTTTTTTTTTTTTTATAATACTCAATTATTTTTATTTTTTTTGAGCAAAAAATCTGTTTTCACGAGTTGAGGTGGGGGGTGGGGGGGGAGTGGAGAGGAGAGAGAAAAGAAAAAACAGATATAGAATGTGCAGTACAATGGTTCCCTGAACTTTTTGTCCCCCAAAAGACTTGTTAAACACAGTAAAACCAACCAAAGAAACAGAATTATGAATAAGGAACTGTTTGTCAAGCATACAATTTGACTATGTGAATTACTTTCACCGGAAAAAAAATAAATCACTGACTCCCTGCCTATACTTTTTTATCTCAGGACCATGTTCACAAGCATTAATACAAATAAAAAAAAAAAAAAAAAAAAAAAAAAAACATTTTAACAATAGATGAAACTTTTAACTTTTTTTTTTCTTGTTTGAAGAAAATATATCCTTATTTCACTGCCTATTTGTGATGTTGCTAATTTGACAGGAAACAGCATTTGCCTATTTTAATAGACACCCAGAAAAAAGGCTGTTTTGAAGCACTTGGCATGTAAAGCTGGTGAAGGTATAGGAACTGTATCGGCTGCCCCCAGACCAAAAAATTACTCATTAAAACTTGGAATCATGTCAGTGTTTCCATATCAAAGACAGCATGACTAGAGTAATAAAGTAAATTGAGTGAGAGTACCTTAAGGTAAAGAATTATGCTTCATTTCTTGCTTCATCTTTCATATGCAATATCTGGCATGATTTGGAGTGTAAGAGACAGGTGGAAAATGGTCATGAAGGAAAGCCCTTGAATGTCAGCAGAATACACATGAAGCTAGATCTACATGTCAAGAATCTGAAAGGAGAATAAGACCTTGAACATCATTAATTCCAAGCCTGGATTTCCATAAAATGAGGAGAGATTGGTGTTTAAAGCCACAATGTTCTCCAGCACCAAAGGTGCCTCGGAGACCTGCTGTTTCTAATATTTTCAGATTTCTGAAAACTGTGTGTAAAAGCATTTACTAAACTCATTATTTTTACTAAATGTTTTTAACAAATCTAATGCCCAGCTATTTTTAAAACATAGCTCTTAGAATAACCTTTGACCTCTCATGGGAAATTAGAAAATGTAGAAGTTATTGGAGGAGGAGATTCAACAAAATTACAATCACGACAGGCTTGAATTACACCATGTAATTGAATCTATTCAGAAGCCAAAAATCAATGCAGTCAGCCAGAAGTATACCAAATGTAACATTCATTTTTTCTGCTTTATCAAGCTTAATTGATATCTTAGGAACTAAGTAAGAGTAATAGGCAGCCTTATGTTAAAAACCTCAAGAGATATTGCAAGTGGCTATTCATAAGGGCTGCAAATAATTCCTAATTTCACTGACAGTTGATGTGGTGATAGAATAACTATGTTGCCTTTAAACACCACATGGCCTGGCATTAATTTCACCCCCATTCCTCCAGACTTCCTACTGAGAGAGGTAACAGGCACAAATCCATCTAGCTGGCGTATCCTGACTTAGAGAAGCTGTTGATTTGTCAGTTTCGTTTTGGACAGAAAGTTAACAAACCATGGCTAACAAGCTAACATTAGTGACATTTCTTGGCATTTCCAAATACAGTTTGTCATAATGCATATGCATACATAACATACACAAACGTATTTCAGAATCCAATGAAGGTCAATACTTGCATGAACTTAGTAACATAGGGAATGCTTCAGAATAATGCTCCATGCCCCCGCCTCCTTGATGGTATCTAAAATGATGCAATAGGGCCTAAGCTACAGTGATACAAGGAACTCTAAGATGATCACCATACAGTGTCAGTGAATTTGAAGTTTGCCAAAAGAATCTGAACAATACAGAATGATATCGAGAGTAGCTCTGCTGATGTCCTGAAAAGTGTACTGAGAAGTAGCCACTTACTTTTGTACTGAGCAAGAACAAGAACAAAGTACCTTAGAAAACCAGAGACAACTCTACTAGAAAGCAAGATCTGGCTGAACTTTTAAGTAACCAAAATCATGACAAAGATATTCTGAAAGCTGTATGATCTATAGATTATATTTTCCTATAAAATTCCAATGTCAGAATGGTCTGATTTTAACAATTAATCATTTTTCTTGAATCATTTGTTGCAATTCAGTATCAATACTGGAGAAGGGAGCTGTGATGAACAGATCTTGTTCCAAGAGCGCTGCTGGTTTAGATATTTGAGAGTTTCAAAGGATATGAGGAAATGGGATGCCTAAATTTCATCTTCTCTCTCTCACAGAGCTTTCCATCATCTCTTGAAACCAACGATCTCCCTTTGCCTAAGCATAAGCAGATTTCGCACAGGATTTAATAGTAAGGGTGATGACATAAGGAATGATACAAACTTTCTACATATTCAGACATCTTCAAATTAGAGGGGAAAAAAATCCTTCTTCAGACATTTATATGTCTCCGTTCGTGTGACAAAGAAGTCAGACAAGCTCAGCTGTCTTTCTGGTGCTTTTTAAAGTGGACTCTAATTTCAGCATATTTACTGTCAGCATCATTTTAGTTTACAGAAGACACAGGCTCTCTGAAAATGACTCAACTAGCAGTGTAGCCAAACTAGTGACAACTGAAATGTCTACTCTGATCAAGTTTTCTTTACATTTGAACTGTCTGCAACTCTACACGCACATGCTTTAGAAGAGACAGTCATGTCAAAATAAACAGCAGAAATACCTTGACTTTTCTGTATTTTCCCATTTTTGGGGCCAAAGGATGTGTAAGATACTTGCTAACACAAACAGTTTGGAGGATTCAGAATTACATTTAATGAGAAAACTTTAGTAGTAAAAAATTATTTGTGCACTTCTGTTGCAGTGCAAATTGTACTGAAATGATTGAGGATAACAAGAAGCATAGGTAATCTAAAAGCACTGGACCAGACAGGGCAGGATCAGTGCAACAAGCCCAATTCCAAACAGCCTGCATAGCATGGAATAGAGACACATATGTTGCCAAGCTGTAGGGTTTTAAAAAACATATTTCTGAAATGCCCAGACATCTCATAGCTTGTCATGCAAGTAGATTCTAAACATTTTTCATTAAGAAATATTCCTCATTGCTTATGTGTATGGGCTTCCTAGCTAGAAACAGAAAATAATTTGTGAGTGCTGGAAGCTTAATACCGTAATCGTATTACTCAGTCACCAAACCCATTTGAAAAAGTAACACCCACATATATTTGTGTCACTTCACCAGGTTTGGTAAAGAAAATTACCTTTACTTCCATTAATTCATTTAAGCAATTACTTTTATTTGTGAAGAAATAGTTATCTTGGTCTTTGAGAGCTACACCGGGTTAGATTTAAAATGTAGCAATTGCCGAGACCACCTGTTTATAACTCGTCTCCTGTAGCATAATTTTATCTTCTATGAAATATGTTACTGCACTTCTCTTTAGGCATGATCTAGATAAGATTTGCCAGCCTTGGAAGAAACCTCACTTTCAAATTCCAGTTAGCCTTAGATAGCTGCTATTTCTGTCATTTCCACTGCATGACAATCAGCTAAAATATCATCCACCATCTCAATCAACTTTACAGCAAGGCAGCGGAATGTTAATTAGGCATTACTTTTTGCTGTAAGGAAGAAGGGCTGATGAATCAAATCTCAAGCTACCAACATATAAACACACAAAATCTGTTAAATAAATTAATATTGCAAAATGGTACAAAGAAACACGTTAACAGCAAGGGACATATCCTTCTAAGAAGCCTGTAATTTTATCCATATGCATATCAATTTTTTCCATATGCAAAGCAGCATGGAGGTTCTTAGTTACACTTTCAAATGCACCTAAACCGTTCAATAGAAATCGGTACAGAAACACCCCCCCACCTGCCCCAGCGCCTTGACTCAGGGAAGATTTCACTAGCACCAGAATGCATGTAATCACTGCACAGCTCTGCACTGAAGCTAATTAGTCTGTTCAAGAAGCGCACCATTACCTTGGGCTGGCACTGTGCTATGGCGCCTCAGTCACACCCAGCATCTGGACTGAGCTTTCCAGTTACTGCAGAACTCTGTGAAATGTACTAGTTGCAACCTGCACAAGCTACACGGGCTTTCTGTATTGTCACTGGGTATCATAAAAGAATTTTGGTTGGGATCAAGATCTGGAACTACATAGCATCTAAGGAATATACTCCCACCCCTGAAACTAAATAGCAGTCCATCTCATAAATGTGACCTTTGGAGGTGCCCAAAAGCAGTTTGTATAGCTGAGGAAAGTATTTCAAGGGACTTTGTACTGGTAAAAGACTGAAGCCCCACTCAACCTTGTTACACCCCCTGCTTTTTCTGTTGTGCCTTAGCCCCCATGACACCTCACTTTTATGAGAGTGACAGGGGCAAAATATGTATAAAGAGAAATTATTATGCCAGTCCCTGCAAGCAGCAGACGGGCCTTAGCCAACCTTCCCCACTTTTCCTTTTCAAAAAATATCTGTGATTTGCAAACACTTTCTTGTGAGTATAACAGCACATTTCAGCTCCTTTCCTGGCTTTCTCTTTCCTGGAGAAGAAGGAGGGAAAAAAAAAAAAAAGAAATCCACACAAAAGAGACTCTCTCATTGTAAATCAGATACAAGTCCAAGCTATTTTAGAATATAAAATTCATTTTGTATTCATTCTTTATTTCCTCCCTCCAATTAGCAGCTAATCTCATCCATATAGCTGCAGGCTCCAAACTGGTAAATGTTGTGATTCACTAAGAAGTAGTTGGGAACTTTTTTTCTTATAATTACAAGATATAATTGCTTTGGAGCTTTCTTAGACCCTTCCATGATTAGCAAAGCTTTGGGAAATTGTAGACATAGCATTTATATTTTTAATAAGCACAAAACTTTTATGTTCAAATAAAAGAATTAAACCCACAAAACCCAAGCAATTTAGGCTTAAAAGCCCCTGGAGTACATTTGAGAGACACAAAAGCAGGACTTCTGGGCCATCAATTTCTTTACACTGAAAATAGGCAATGATACTGTGATTATTAGCATTAAACTGTAGTACACACACATGCAGGAAAGGAAGGAGGTGGGGGAGGGCAGGGAAGAGAAAATCTCAAAAGGTGAGTTAAATGATGCCTTGCCTTGAAATCAAAGAAGAGAGAAAGAAGAAAAAAAAAAAAAATCATCCCTTTTCTCCCCTAGCAAGGAGCTGAGGGGCAGCAGCAGGCGGAGGGTAAAAGGAGGCCAGGCTGGAGTGCAGCCTCTGCTCCAAGGGTACAAATATGCTTGGGAGAGGAAACGTTTCTGGGCACAGGAGCTCAGCTCTCTACATTAGTAGCTGATTAGAATTGCCCCTAGCATGCTTTTGGGCAGTCGCAAATAGCAGTCCCCAGCAACTTGTGAGTACAGTTCAGCGGTTAGCACAGGTCAGGACCAGTTCCCAATAGGAAACTTGCCTGCAGCAGCCCTGTCTTGTAAGGCAAGAGTCCTTTCATACCAATGCAAACAGTTCTGTCGTTGTATTCTCCTCAGAGTCAGCCAGTGGTCCCAGGAACACTCCATTTACTAGGATAGAGACAGTCCCAGTGCCAAGCGCAGACCTCTGCGGGACAAATAACACTATGTAACATCTACACCGTGTCTCAGCATACTCTGAGGAGATCTCCAAACCAATGCTGACCTGATCCTACAAGTCAATGCAATACATCAAAGTAACATGCAGATGTAAAAGATGACAACAGTTCCTCTGTTTTCATCTTTTCTGCTACACCTGAGTTAGTTAATGATTCCTCTTGGACCTTCACCTCAGCTCAGAAATGCATCAACGCAGCTGCGTTACTTCAGGACTTGAGCTGTCTCAAGGGAAGAGAAGGTAAAATGCAGATCTACAACAGATCTGGGCACTGGGAAGTCCAGAGCTAGGTGGTTCAGCTGAATCTACAGAAGCACCACACCATGTCATATATTGGACTCAAAAAGATTGACCTCGTGCCTTGGCCAGTGTACAGGCAGCACTTCTAGCCTCTCCATCTTGTCACTTACCAAAGAACTATCAAGTAGGTTTTCTTCCTTTTGCAAATGGAAAACTATGGAGTGGAAAACTACAAAAGAAAATAGTACTATTATAGGAGGTTCTGCTGGCTCACGGGGAAACTGAATCATGGGAACAAGACCCAGATTTTTAATTCTTGTAGAGTTTTGAAGTTAAGTTGTCAGTCCTTTATTTGCTGCTTGGACTAAAAAGAAAGTAGAGGACAGATTGAAATGATCCACAGTTCACACCTAGACTTCATGCTACCAGCTGAAGCATGCTAAAGTAGGATTTGGCAACTGTCAATAGCTAATTTTTCATATAATTAGCGACCTGAATAATCCTTCCTATTAACATAGATTTCATGTCGGTGGAGACAAATGACAGGTTTACTTTTGAATCATATGAGATTAAAATTCCTCAATGTAATCAACTGGACAATATCAAACTATTGTGTGAACTTCTTTGTGTGAGTTGTTTGTCCATGGTTATGTATGTCCTCTGTAACACTAAGTGACACCCCAGAACTGATAAATAAAGATGGTAAACTGTAGCTTTCTGTTTTGCATAATCCAGAAAACAAGGTAATTGACTCTGAAGGGAATAGAAACAACAACAAAAAACCTGAAAAGACATTTTTGCAGTTAGTTTCTCAGAAGAGATGGAATAGAAGGATGAGAAAACACCTAGACATATGAGCCAGGCTGTCTAGAAAGAGTATGTTAATGGTCTACATTTGCATAAAACGTTTGCAGAGAAATAAAAATAGACAAATAAAAAATAAACTGGTAAACCAGGAATTTATTACTGTGACTGAGTATTGTCTCCTTCTTGACACAACAGGGAATGAAACTGTTATAAAATGCTTTACCTTCTTTCTCTTTTTGGATACCTGTTTGTGGCAAATGTTTCTGTAAGTTTTATGCATGATAAAGATTGAGTGTGTCTGAAATTGATAAAGGTTCTACAGTAATGTATATTTGCAAGAAAGGTTGTCTGTGAATATATTTTAATGCAAATCTTATCAACAAAATGTCAGTTTTGTCCTGGTGTTATTCCATACAGTTGCAGCATATTCACTACAGAGCTAGAAAACTACTCACTAGGAATTCAAATTCTAAGCAGAGACAGAAAAGAGAAGTATGAGCACTGTACAATTTATCTGAAATATATTTTTTTTTTCAGATAAATAAAGTTACTTCCCTGGACATCGTAGTTTTAAATAAAATTTGGAACTGAAGTTTTCATTTAGACACTGCCAGGAAAAGTGTTAAAAAAACCACGAAACTTTCAGCATGCTATGGCTTACACACTTCAAATTGAAAATTACATAGGTTTTCTTACCAACTAAATATAATACATTCTTGCTTCTGCCTTATTTTGGATGTGCAAAAAATTGTCTATATGAGAAATATGTATTTCTGCAGTTAACTTGGAAAAGATGACATTCTGCTACTCATAAGAACAGAATAGAAGATTGTTTCCCAATTTTTAAATCATTCTGGAATATTTCTGTGAAAGGGAGCTAGGCTGGAACACAGCTAAGATGAATACCTATTCTGTAGGAGGAAAAATGTGCGTACCATCATTATTTTTAGCTAGTCTATAACACATCAATCAATCACTGGTCTGTTGCTGGGGATGATATTATTTCTAGACTGGTCACATCTGCTGAGTTTTATTTTAGCATTGTTTTAAGTCTAAGAGAAGGCATTATTACAGAAGTTAATGTGTTTTGCAGCTTCTGTTATGTATCCTAGAATGCTCTAAGCAAGCAAGACTCCTGTTGACATGTTTCATGGAGACCTTTTGTAGTGTGGTATAATATGGGAAAGGGATAGAAAAACTTGCATCTCAAGATCACCAGTTTAAATGCAGCACATCTGAAGTTACCTGGAATAAATCCTTGCAGTTCCTTTTGAGCAAAAACTGTTTACATGCAAGAAAACTAACATCCACAAAGTCTCAGACACACTACTATTTTGAACTGTAACTTCTCAAAATGTCTGAACAAGGGCTATATTGTGCATAGCCTTTGCCGAGCTGCTTACTGTGCATCTGTCTCCTCAAGATCTGTCCTCTTCCAGTGTCTGTAAAACAGGCTTTCCTCCACCAACCTCTACTGTAAACGTCTACTGAACCAATTTTCTCAGGGTTCACAGGACACACAAAGTTTACTTAAACTCTCCATCTGCTGCAGGAGACCCATTCTGAGACGCACACAGACACAGCCCCCGCAAGGACCAGGAAGGATAGGATTGGAGCTGGTGCATCATAATAGACTGCGCTAATCACGGAGCTTTGGGAGGCAACTGCTTTTTATCCTTTCTGAGGATGACTGTGCCACTGTGAGCAAGAAGTGCAAAAGCCACACAGGCCAAAGGACAGCAGATGTTAGCATTTCAGCTGGTCCGATGGGAAAGATGCTGTCTTGAGTCGCTGCTCTCAGAATTATTCTTGGTTTGTTTTTATTCCTTCATCCAACCAGTCACAAATACAAACTCTATCAGCATCCTGGGAAGCAGAACACCACTTACTAGGCAAGTGCTTTTATCAGTCAAATGTGCAAAAACCCAGAACTACAGCTTCCAGCTTTAGGGAGTGCAGCTGCTGCAGGAGACAGCATTTCAGAAATGCTCTGCTCCTCCACATTTCCTATGGATTGGTTTGGACATCCTAGCACTTAGTGTACTGGCAGCTGTCAATCTCACCTTGCTCTGAACTGAGATTAGCTTTGCAAATTCTGCTCTTGGAGACAGGCTGTGAGGTTGGGGGTGTTGTATGCCACATGTCACAACACTCAAACCCTTTCATTTGAGCAAGATTTAGATTGTACTCTTCTTAATTCACCATTTTCCCCAAACTCACACACAAAACTTCAAGAGATAGGCAGAAAACTCATTTCCCAATCTGTTTTTAAAGGCTTTTTCATCAGCTGAAGTCCTGTCCTAGAGAAACTACAAGTCAGTTAAAAATATGTAGCTATACACATGTAAGCAGAAGCTCCTCATCTTGACTGAGTTATTTAAAATATTAATACAATAAACACAGAACATTAAAAATAAAGCCATCATCATTTGGGGTCATCTTTGCATATTTTATAGCTAGGTACATATTTATCTCACACAAGACTGTCTAAAATTCATTAAAATACCCATTTCCTCACAGCAAATGTGCTGCTCTTAGGACATCGTAGAAACAAAGAAAAACACCCACGCCAGATTATTCAACACACCATAGGAAAAGGATGTCTCTCCCAGCATGAAATGTTTCTCATCTGAGTTACCACATACCTCCTACTTCTTATTCCATTTTTCCCTCTCCTCTAGCATAAACATTTCTGTCTATTAACAGCCTTTCAAATTCTTTACACTTTAAATATTGTATAGCAACACATGTAAACAGAAATCTATGTTACTTTTATTGCACTCGGTATGATTTCACAGCAGCTGACAGCAGAATCTCAGATCAGTGCAGGAAACGCATACATGCTCAGCTATAGGATTTTATATGCAATAAATCCTGTCAAATGCTATATAAACCTCCACATTAAGGTAGTAATATAATGCTAGAGGATTTCCTCTGTTTTCTCTTTTTAATTTCCTTCAAAGTGTCTCTGATTTAAGAATCGGGTGTAGGAAGAAACCGTATTAACTACCTACTATCTTAAAAGGCAAGACAGAGCACCTGGAGAATATTCCTGGGTTGCAGGTTTGACTAGCTGGAGCGTAGCCAATGAAATGAGTGAAGTCCTGTTAGTCAATGTGCCTGCTTCCTTCCCAGTACTGAAGTAATGGACAGAAAGCAGGAAAGCTTCTGTTTCAGAAGCCTTTTAAGGAAGCATTAAAAACCTGAATCTCTGTCAGAGTGCAGAATTTATGGTCCAAGTGGTTTTAGTAAGGACAGATAGTTCATAGAATTTTTATTTTGCTAATAAATACTTTTGTATTTTTTTTCCTAAAGAATTAAAAACAACCCACCAGAAACCCCAACCTTTTACTTCTAAGTTGTTGAAGTCTTAATCGCAGTGCAACTGATCAAGAAATATCCTTTTGTCTCGGTTCAGTATTAAGCAGCATTTCCTCTGCCACTGACAGTACAGTCAGTGCAAGATGTGGGGCCGAACCCTAGAGAACTAGCTCTCCTTTGCTGATTTCTGAAGATGACTCTATTTGGTTAACTGCAAATGAGCCATCATGCAGAAATCTGTCTACACAGAGAAAGGAAGCCTTTATGTTAGCACCTCTCGTCAGGAAGTGAAGCTTAATGTTGTGCCAGTTGGGTAGTTTAACAAGAAAGCAAAATGCAATTACATTTTGGGAATGCAAAGTATTTTAACGTTTTCAAGTGAAGAACAGTTCTGACATTTTTGAATCAGTGTTTTTGTGTGAAATCTTTCATTGTGTTTATTTAAACACAATAACCTTATGTTCAAAAATAGAATGAACAAAAACACATTCCTTTTTAATGTCATATTTCTACAGGCCGGAAGCTCCAGATCATGTTCAGATCTAATTCTAAGAAATTTAGAAATCTGTCCTGTCACAAGGCCAAGTATTATGAAAAAGCTAAGGTTGTGAAATCAACATATTATTAATATTATTACTATTATTATTGTCGTTGTTGTTATTAGTGTTTAAATTTTGGGTTACATTTCTGCATTAGTCACTAAAAGCTTTGCATAAGGCTTGGCATTCATATTTCAATATGTTATGTAAAGCTCTGCATGTTTCTATTGACTTAGTTGATAATGCTTATTAATAACTAATTAAAAAAACAATTTAACTTTCTTCTTCCGGAAAAAAAGAAAAAAATAATTGAATGTTTATACTAAATGTGTCATTGATAGAGGATAAATATTTCTTATAAAACTTCTGTTTTACTGGTTTATAACTGGGTATAATTAAATTTAAAGTCCAGACTATAAACAAGAATTGGATCTGTAAACATGTAATTTTCATTAAATTATAATTCATATTTCCTTAAAAAACTTTCACCATGATTAAAGACTCATTTCATTTTTAGTTTTCCTAAGTCCCTGGTGAATTTCTACCAACTATCATAGCAAAGAGCTCACAAAAATACAAATCTGAAATATCTTAAGAAAGGCTCGCTTTCTCCAAGGTCAGAAAGCAGCAGACATATACAATGAATGGTATGCTTCCTGTTTCATATTTAAGCCACTAAGAAATGAAGAAATCTAAAATGGAATTCTATCCCCCCATATTTTTTAGTTCTGAAGTTATTGCATATTCTTTTCAAGCACCATGTATTTTCGCTGACTAAAATATAATGCTGAGATGCTGAATGTTTCAGTTCGTGTCTCTAGTTTTGAGCAGCTTTTATACACGAGTTGCCGTAGCCTGCTCCTGCGTTAAATGCAGCAGCACAAAGCACTGGTGCATTGAGAATGTTTCTTTTCTCTTGTGCCTCCAGTATAAGCAGAAACACTAACAGAAAGCCTAAAACTGGTGACTATAAAGTGTCATAAAAGAGTTTATTGAAAATTGGGGACAAGAAAGGGAAGTTAAGAGGCAAAGTCAGAAGAGTGACATACAGGGAAGCCATGTGTCACTGCAAATGGTACTGGAGACCTGCACCCTCCTGTCGCCTCTGTCGTGGCTGCCAAGCCCTTTGGCCAGTCACAGACAGCAAGGAAGATGCTGGGCAAGGAGAACCACTGGATAAAGCCAGGTGATTTGCTCCCCCTTCACAACGTCTGAGTTAAGGTGGGTCATCTTTATTGTGATTTTAATTAACAAAAAGAGTTTTCAGTAGTTGCTGAGTTCTAGCACTCTCTAAATCATGCTGAGAGCAGCCTGGCATAGCTTTTCATAGGATTTCCCTGAGTGAGCTGTGTGTACGAATGGTGTATATGTATCATACCTACAGGACACATGCTGCACAGAGCATCTGTACTGGCACAGTGGACTT
>JAVJGJ010000059.1:68812085-68823044 GCA_035590215.1 Microhierax caerulescens | reverse complement strand
CATACCCCAGATGCATTGCCTCAGCGGACACCGACTGTATTTCTAATTGGCCCGGGTCATCCTTTGTCCAGGACTTTGCGGATATGTGAAACATATCAAGTTTGAGTAGTCTTTTTACTGTCCAGGCTAAATTTTGTGCATCATATTTTATTGAGATGAGATATGATACATATATGATATGATACATAAAAATCCGATCCTACCCATTAGATTTCCATTCTCATCTTCTAAGATGCACAACAACAGAAAGGAAGTCACAACTGACAATTTATGTCTTATTTTGTTTTAAATATCTGCAGATATTTATTTATTTATTTATTTATTGACTATTTTATGTGACTAAGACTGTTTATACATTTATTTCTTTTAAATTTTGAAAACTAATGAAATTAAGTATGCCACACTGATTTAAATAACTGTTATGTTTCTGCTTCTGTATTGCTCTTATTCAATCTGGTGTAACTGAAGGTTAAAAATTAAAAAAAAAAGCACCCTTAATGGAAAACCAGTATGAAATCAGAATAAATGCCCCTGTTTATAAACATAAACAGTGCTTTTAATTCACTGCCACAACTTTTCTCCCGTGGCAAAGAAAGAACAATCTTGTTCTTAAATATGATTTTAAGCAGAATTTTAAAATATCCATGGTTAAATAAATCTTCTGAATTGGATGTAATTGGTTATTTAAATGAAAATGCAGACTTTAAATTATCTTTCTCAAGTTAGTGCTATATTATAGAACTTATCAGCTAATTAAAGAAAAACCTTCCCCTTAAAATAGCATAAAGCTTGCAAACCTTATCTTAAAATGTAAATGAATATAGTACTTTGTTTTTAAGCTACCAAAAATGTGGATCATTCTTTAAGTCTTAACTTGTCGTTCAATTACGCATTAATGAACTCTGTGTGGAATCATAGTTTATCATGCAATGCTTACAATTTCTTTTCTTGCAATTTTAAATATCATATATTACTGAAATTACTGTTGTAAAAGTAGCAAATGGACATTAGTGGTAATACATGGTCATCTTTTAAAACGTTATGTAAATAAGCATATCCCTTTCTTAAACTTTAAAATCAAGCAGTATTTCAATTGAGCTTTAATCATGCAGTTCAGTTAATTATGTCCCTTATAATGCTAATGTTAGTCTGTACAATTTCTCTTTAGCTATACAGGCTCAAACTTTACTCTGTAGTTCAACTGAAATATTTTTTTAATTCTTTCATGTGTGAGACAATTACCATTTACAGGAATGAAATATCAGTGTTTCCAGGCAAAAGATGTGTACCACAGTTCTCTGTCACTGGGCAAAATACAATACATTTAGTAATTCAAACAAGTCCATCCTAAACCTGTCCATGTAAGTTCATGATCAAATTTAACTACATCGTAGCAGGGTACACCTAATCTACTCTTTTCCTCAGAAACCAAGAAAAAGAATAGTTGTGTAGTCAAGCATTTGCTCCAATAATACCGTTCAGTTTATATTAAAGGCCCTTATTCAGCTGGACTAAAAGTGATACTTAAAATTATTCTGATTGCTTGGTTTAATTCTAAGTCTAGTTCAAGACTCCCTATACTTTGGAACACAATTTTACCTGAATATTCTTAAAATACGCATCTAGTACTAATTCATGAGACTGGAGAACAATTTCGGACAAAGGCATGAAAGACTTTATTTTCTTTTTTCAAAAATCATAGGCAAAATTTCAGACTTTCGCTTGTTCTTGTAACTAGCTATTAGGTGCATTTTGTTTTACTTTGTAAGTGGATAATTCCAAACAAAGCCATTATTCAGTATACTGTATGCTCTATACTTACATGACACACATAGTTCTAAACCATTATTTAGACTGTAAGTTTTTAAACCCTTGTATCAGCGAATATATTGATTTTTCAAGCCCCATAATAGATATACATTGGCATTGTAAATGTCACAATAGATTACCTTAACAGTTCAATGGAAAGCTTGTGAATTGAAAGGATGTTACAAACTTTCAGATGATTTACAATGTTTTCATTATTTTTATGAACAATGGAAGATATGACTGAAGTTTTGAATGTTCTAAGTAAAAAGAAGTGACACTTAGCATTTAAACTGCTCTAAGCACAAGTTTCATTAGAGCAGCAGAGAATTGTTATGCTTTCCTTGTTAGCCTTATGCATGATGAAATCTCATGATCTCTGCCACTGCAGTTTACGGTGTTACAAATCAATGTTTCTTTTGCAGATGGTAAAATTGAATCTATAAGGTCAAGATGCAGTTCAAGTTCAAGACATGCAAATACGTGTATTTATAAGTGTGCTGTTTGCCTATTCTTGGATTACAGTCTATTTCCTCTGAAATGAATAGCTATTGGCTAGTCAGTGGAATTCTTTCTGAGTTTCATGGATTGTATGGAGTAGTTAGCATCTAGTTTTAACACCTAGTGAACCCACAGACAATCAGAATATAATTCTTAAATTATAAATATGCCTAAAAATACATGTCCAGTGCCATCTGAGATGCCCTTGGATATCTGAGACATCATCAGATATCAGATATCAGAGCTGTCAGATATTAAACAGGACTGATAGGAGATCAATATTCTCCTGAAGAGGCACCTAGAAGCTTTCTGGGATACATGAGAATGCCTCAAAGGTTTGGAAGGGGTAGTGTTTAAGTAACTGAAACCTACTTCTACAATACAGGCAACCCAAACCAAGATGTCTCAGTTTCAGCCTGAATCCCACTGTAAGTTTTTGGCTGTAAGCACCTCAAATCTATGACTAAATTTTAAGAAATTAGTTTGCTGCATAGCTGGACTGTGAGACAATATGGTTGGTTTAAAAAGACAAGATCTCCTTTTTGTGCTTAAGTGTACATGCCTCAGTGCAAGTTCAAATTTGTTTCAGTCATTTTGAATGACTGAGACTTCAACTCTTCTGTCTAAAGGCTTAAGCTTAATTAGCAGTCCTAGATGTAATAAAGTAAATCTTCTTGGATCCACTACACAAAGTTTGTGAAAATTTTAAACCTCTGTGGGTTACTTTTCCAGTGGAGGGTGCCAAAATCTATCCCGCTCACCATGTATTAAATAAGACAGATTCATAGTTCACTCAGAGGCAAGCCTAGATTAACTAAAACCACTTACAGTAACAGACTTGTTTATGGAAATATTTATGTATATACCTTATTTAAGTAACTGTACTTCTCATCAAGAAACAGAGGTTGTAGCTCTGAACCCTGATTTTGTAAGGACATTTCAGTCTTTGTAGAGGAGAACCTAGAAATAAAAGGATACGCTTGTATGTAATTAACCCTTTAAAGCATGGCTTTATATATTTTATATATATTACATAGGGTTTATATTTTATAGAAAAATACCTTCAGAGAAGACCCCTTTGAAAAGATTCTAGTTCAAAGCAGTATTTCATACAGTGTTTCTTGTAACTTAGACTTGTAATTGGAGCTAAGTGAACATATTAAGATAAATAAAAGTTATCCAAATCACTGTATACCACAATAAAAACTGTCCTTAAAGAATGGAAAAGATTAACGGATATTTTAAAATTTTATTTATTTTTTTCTAAACACAAGTACTGCTGGGATTTGACAGGATAGATCAAATACTATATTTTGGGCAAGCATACTTCAAAGACAACTGTTCTATGATAAGTCTATTCTGACTAAAAATATTGCAAATATCAGTGAAGAAAATGGAAAAGTTAATGACTGTTCCATTCCAAAGCCTCTCTCTTTGAAATTTTAAGAAAATATTGGTAATGCTCCAAATACCATTAGTATACTTTTAAACCATTTTTTTGTCGTCCATTCTAGTCATCAATGCCCTTTTCAGTGGACAATGGGACTCAGTTCAGTGAATGGATTGAACTAAAAGTCCAGCATATGCAAAATGAATCACCTTCTGGAGCTGTACCTCTTTAGATAACAGAAAGAAATGACATAGAAGATTCATAACTGTTAACCAGCTAAATTATGGACTCAACTCTTGCCATTTATCTAGCTCAACAAAAGGAGAGGGGTTGAGCTTTGAGTAATAGTAATAT
Organism: Microhierax caerulescens; assembly: GCA_035590215.1. NCBI lineage: Eukaryota > Metazoa > Chordata > Aves > Falconiformes > Falconidae > Microhierax > Microhierax caerulescens. Next base: position 68,818,993 of record JAVJGJ010000059.1, on the reverse strand, counting down.
CTACTTGCTCTACAAATATGAGTCTTCCCTTCCTAAAATTTCTCAGAGTTGAGAACTGAATTAAATATTAAAAGGGCTAAAGTTTATAAATCATGCAATGAAGCATAGAAACATAGAATGGTTTGGGTTGGAAAGGGCCTTCGAAGGTCATATAGTACAACCTCCCTACAATAAGCAAAGACATCTTCAACTAGATGAGGTTGCCCAAAGACCTGTCCAACCTGATCTTAGATGTTTCCAGGGATGGGGCATCTACAGCCTCCCGGGAAATCTGTTCCAGTGTTTTACCACCCTCATCGCAGAATATTTGTTCCTTGTATCTAGTCTGAATTTACCCTCTTTTCATTTAAAACTATTTAAAACTATTACTTGCCCTATCACTACAGGCCCTATTTAAACATCTGTCCCCATCTTTCCCATAAGCCTCCATTAAGTATTGAAAAGCTGCAATAAGGTCTCCCTGGAGCCTTCTCTTCTCCAATGTCCTACTGAGCATGAGAGAAATAAATATCAAAGAAACTGAAAGACAAAAAGTAAAATCATAAAATCATAGAATCATAGAATTGTTTGGGTTGAAAGGGACCTTAAAGATCATCCACATCCAACCCCCCTGCCATGGGCAGTTAAACCTTCCACTAGTCTAAGTAGCTCAAAGCTCCATCCAGCCTGGCCTTGAAAACTTTCAGGGATGGGGCATCAACAACTTCCCTGGGCAACCTGTTCCAAACCTCACCAGGAGTTTATTTTCTTCCTAATAGCTAACCTCAATCCACTCTCTTTCATAAAGCCATTCCTCCTTGTCCTATCACTGAATGCCCTGGTAAACAGCCCCTCTCCAGCTTTATTGCAGGCCCCCTTTAGGTACTGGAAGGCTGCTGTAATTCTCTCCAGAGCCTTCTCTTCAGGCTGAACCACCCCAGCTCTCTCAGTCTGTCTTCATAGAAGAGGTGCTCCAGCCCTCTCATCATTTTCATGGCCTTCCTGTGGACTTGCTGCAACGTGTCCATGTCCTTGTTATGTTGTGGCCCCAGAGCGTGGTGCAGTACGCCAGGGGTGGTCTCATGAGACCAGCGTAGAGGGGGAGAATCACCTCTCTTGACTTCTGGTCACACTTCTTTTAATGCAGTCCAGGATTTGATTGGCTTTCTGAGCTGAAAGGTCATATTGCTGGGTCATGATAAGCTTCTCATTCACTGGCACTCCCAAATCTTTCTTCTTAGGCTGCTCTCAATCTGTTCTGCACCCAGCCTGTGTTTGTGCTTGGGATTGCCCTGACTAACATGCAGGACCTGGCATTTGGCCTTGTTGAACCTCATGAGGTTGCACAGGCCCACCTGCCAAGCCTGTCCAGGTCCCTCTGGATGGCATCCCTTCCCTCCAGTGTGTCAGCCACACCACACACCTTGCTGTTGCTGACAAACTGGCTGAGGGGGCACTCAATCTCACTGTCCATGTTGCTGACAAAGATGTTAAACAGTGCCAGTCCTAGTAATGCCCCTGCAGCACTCCACTTGTCACTGGTCTCCACTTGGCCATTGAGCCATTGATACAAGACTTTGAGTGTGTCAATCCAGCCAATTCCTTATCCACCAATAAAGATAATCAAATTGTTTGATTATTGTAAATGTTGTATAAACGCTTTTAATTTCAGTAGTCCAACCTTATTCCTAAATTCAGGGCATGTACCGCAACTTTGCTTGTGGAAAGCAAAATCAGTTAAATGTCTGACAATGTCCTATTTTCTGTCTGAGTGAGATTTTGAACCAATAGTAACAATTGCTTGCTGAAAATATCTCTCTGCATTTGAAGAAAGTCTTTCAAAGATTACTAGCTTGTCACAAAAAGCTCACTCTGATAACACTGATCTATAAAATTGTATGTTCCAACATATGAGTACATTTCATGCTGAAAATTAAAATATATATGAACACCTGACAGTTCCATGTAACAGTATAGAAACTGTCTATATGTTTAAAGACTCTATGAAGGGTGATTAATTATTGTGGTGGGTTGACCCTGGCTGGCCACCAGATCCCCACCAAAGACTCTCTGTAACTCCCCTCCTCAGCTGGACAGGGGAGAGAAAATATAACAAAAGGTTTGTGGGTCAAGATAAGGACAGGGAGATCAGTCACCAATTACTGTCACAGGCAAAACAGACTCGACTTGGGGAAATTGATTTATTACCAACCAAATCAGAACAGGATAGTGAGGAATAACAATGAAGCTAAAACAACTTTCCCCCCATGCCTCCCTTCTTCCCAGGCTCAACTTCACTCCTGAATTCTTTACCTCTTCCCTATTGAGTGGTCAGTTCATCACATGTTGTTTCTGCTGCTTCTTCTTCCTCAAGGGGGAAGACTTCTCACATTTTTCTCCTGCTCCAGTGTGGAGTCTCTCCTATGGAAAACAGATTTCCACAAATTTCTCTAACATGAGTGCTTCCCACAGGCTACAGTTCTTCACAAACTGCTCCAGCGTGTGTCTCTTCCACTTGGTGCCGTCCTCCAGGGACAGACTGCGCCAATGTGGGTCCCCTGTGGGATCACAAGTCCTGCCGGAAAACCTGCTCCATCACAGGTTTCTCTCTTGCCAAGTGTCCATGGGTCTGCAGGTCCTGCCAGGAGCCTGCTCCAGCGTGACCTTGTCATGGGGTCATAGCGTCCTTAGAGCATCCACCTGCTCTGGAGTGGGGTCCTCCACAGGCTGCAGGTGGGTATCTGCTCCACCTTCAACCTCCATGGGCTGCAGGGCACAGCCTGCCTCACCGTGGGCTTCACCACAGTCTGCAGGGGCATCTCTGCTCTGGTGCCTGGAGCATCTTCCCCCCTCCTTCACTGACGTGCTGCCAACAGAGTTGTTTCTCTCACATTGTCTCACTCCACTTTCCAGCTGCAATTGCTCAGTTGCGCAGCAACTTTCTTCTCCCTCTTTAACTATGTTATCCCAGAGGTGTTACCATCATCAGTGATGGGTTCAACTTTGGCCAGTGATAGGTCCATGGACCTAGCTTGGAGCCAGCTAGCACAGGCTGTATTGGACAGAGGGGAAGCTTCTGGCAGCTTCTCTCAGAAGCCACCTCTGTACCCTCCTGCTACCTAAACCTTGCCATGTAAACCCAATAGATCTATATAGCCAGAGACAGGGCAGGGATGGTGGCAATTAGGTGATTTTGATGAATCTGCAATAACTCTAGCCAGTATGTCTTTAGGAGTTTGGTGTAACATAGGCAGACAGGCTCCTCCAGAGGATACCACCTATCTTTCTTTTAGATATTCATCAGAAGATGAGTTGAATTGTCCCTTGGGACATTCCTTGTTGATTTTAGAGACAACCTAAACAAGTAATTTAGGTTAGATACTTACGTTCTAGAAGCCTAAAGTAATACTGGATTAATCTCACTCTATTTGACAAGCTTGGCATGAAAATCAACATATTCATCAAGTACTATTACAAATTAAAATTTAATCTAACAAGATCATTGACCTTAGCAAATTTTCATCTAACAAGATCATTGACCTTAGCACTGTTGGGTTTTCTTCTGAAGGAAATACCATTTACAAGTTTTAGAAAATGATACCAGTAGTTATGCTAACACTTAACTCTCCCCATTCCAAGTCATATTGTTGCTCATATTTACACAATTACTGACCTGATTTTAATTTTTCCAAATTGCATAAAAAATATTATTCAACAGTTGTTTGCAGTACAACTATACAAAGGTAAGCATAAACAATTTTTTCAAGACCCTAATTCAAAAAGAAGGGTTTTCTCTATGTTACAAAACCAGATTGCCTGGTGGACTATGAATTTAAAGGGGAGAGTTTCAATAGGGCCAGCATGTTTCCCCAAAATGTCTTTAACAGCTAGAGCTAATGTATGGTAACCAAACGTCCTTCTGTAACTTAAGATTTTTGTAATTCTAATATAAAGCTGTATATTATCTGAAAGGACCAAAACTGCTACTCTCTAACATGCTTTTGACATCTGCATGCTGACAAGTTCCTCTGTGGTTTCAAGACTTGCTGCCTTGCTGTCAGCCATCAGTCTGGCCCATTAATTAGAGCCATGACTTAGTCGTTACCTTCTACAGAATGTATCTTAATGAAAAATGTCAAAGAGTTTTCTGAAAACTTTTAATAGCCTGCACTGTACAGAAAACTGTCAGAAAATGTTGCCACCTACATTCTGTCTACTCTTAGAAGACTGGCTCTCTAAATTAGTTTTATTCTTTGTGTAACTGCAGATGCTTTATCCCAAGCACAAGTCACATCACATGTAATTGGACTTGGTTTACCATACAAATGAGGCATACAGTCTACTGTAGACTACATCTTATGCTTCGCTTTTCTATACACAGTATACAGTACTTTTAATGATATCCTTAGAGAGCTAGTCAAAGAGCTTGGGGGTGGAATGCACTAGTGACTGTAGGTTCAGCCAAAGCTCAGAAGGAGCTCAGGGTAGGATTTGTGGAATTTTGTTTGTTAGTTCTCCCTTAAAAACTCTCCCTTCAGAGTAATAAGAAGAGCGTCAAATTCTGCCTCATGTTTGACAGATGTAAAAAGTCTCCCTTGGGCTGGAAAATAGAATGAAAAAGATCCAAAAGAAATGGTAATACAACAAACATCGTTGTCATCACTGAATCATCCCAACCAAAAGTGTAAAGCAGAATAAAAATAGAATAAACTACTATAAAAAAATAATTTACATTTATCACTTTTATTTATTTTGATGGAGCTTGTCAGTTCCATGTAGGTAGTGTTATTGAAGTTCCACAGCTTTTGTGTGCATATATTTCTTCTTTCTTCTCTACTGGATCATGGTCACAGAGAATGAATTAAAAAATGAATACTTAGGAAACAGTTGTATCTCTGCAGAGTGTGTTTATGCAAGGGAAACTCTAGTAAATTATAAACACAGTACTGTCTCAGAACATTTTGTTACCTTCTACAGTATCTAGTGGGACCTATGGCAACAATTTATGTATTTTGGCAATAATCATTATTTATGGCTCTGAAGAAGAAGCAATGTATCTGAACCTAAACACTTACACAAACCTAAAAAGATGGCCTGCTGAAGAATTCAGGGGAATACTTGTGCCTTAATACAGAGTTAAACGTTCAGCCTCAATATTGAAAAATGAAAATTTAGCACATTATGGACATTGGCTTATCAGAAATCATAATCAAGTATCAACTCGTAGTTTGCATGGGATCAGATTTGATTAGCACAGATACACGATGGATTTGATATACAAACCACTCTGAATACACTGAGTCAATAATGGTAGAATGAGCAACCATGACTAACAGACTTCAAAAAGATGATTATACCTACCCAAGTCATTTTACAAAGGAGAGATTAAGACATTTCAGTAGGGCTCTTCCTCAGTGTGATTGTCTTCTGCTTTGAAAGTAAACACATTATGATTGTGTAGCATCTGGAATCCATTATATTTTAACTATGTTTTATACAACTGATGTTTTCCCTTAACCAATACGCCTGAGAGATCACTATCTCTTATTTTGCTTTGATGATTTCAGGTTTTGGTTTTTAGATTTTCAGACCCAACTGAATAATACCAGTAGAGAAAGAGGGTAAAATTTGTGATGAAAAGTCTCAGATCCAATTTAACATTTTGATTACATTATCTATTATTTACTGAAAGAAAATCTACAGAAACATACTAAACAGCAAAGTCATTTAGAAGCTGTTAGAAAGAAGGCTCTAAAGTCTTCAGGCAAACATTCAGCCACAGCGAAGACAAAAAGTACGATGTAGAATTTCTAGTTCACTGCCGCAAAAGACCACTGAAGGAAGTGGTCGGATATTGTTTAGAAATATTATTACAAAAGGAAGTACTCCTGAAAGGACCTACGTTTACCAATGCAGACTGAATATCACCACTAGCTACAGTACAAGCAATAGTTGTGAGTCAATTAAAACCCAGATTAATTACACAACCTTCTGCAATCTTTAACAATAGCGTAGCTGGCTTTCCTAAACCCCTGTGACCTACTTTGTGTTTTAACAGCATGTAGCTTCAAACCAGCTCCTTGAACCCAGCACTGAGATTTAAATATTTCCATCTGAGAATGTAGTCTGAAAGGTCTACAGTGCGTGTGACTTTGGTGGAACCTGCTGAGGGTTTTCCCAGTCTGACTGGAAGAAGTGTCCTGGATGCAGACTGGTCTAGAAATGTAAGCTCCTCTACCATGTCTAGAAGTCCATTGCAACTTGGGTGCTTTTTCACCCTATGTCTCCATTTATGTGATGCCCAGCTCCTACAATTCATGAGCAGAACTTGCCTTCTCTAGTATCCATGGCTGAGAGGCTCCCTCCTCATTGCAGTTCTCTAAGTTGAGACAGTCACTGGAAACAAAACTAAAAAAAAAAAAAAAAAGTTAACCAAGAACTGGAACACAGGTTTTTCTCACCCTGATCAGTCAGTTCATTGTCAGGCTCCCTTTCTGTTGATACCTTCTCCCAGGAGGATGTTCCATAAACCAGGTGGGAAATGGGAGTTGTGATTTGAAACCTTTATCCCAAGTGTAAAAATGAACAAAGGTTCACACTTCTTGGCAGTGAATTCAACCCGTAGCCTACCTGGCAGCAAAATTGTAGTGCCTGTCTTAAAAAGAAATGCACTACATAAGGAGAATGTTCCAGCGCTTTCCTGGTCCTTTTACTCCCTTATACATAGATTTAGGGAGAGTGTCCTCAGTACATTGCTTTTCTGGTCTGACCCTTCAGTAGTACTGATCTCACAGTAATAGAGACCATAGAGGGAGCCCAAGGATTAAGATGTTTGGTCTTAAACATTTATTGTGTTCCCTGTATCGCTACAGCTCACCAAAAAAAAAAAAAAAAAAAAAAAAAAGTAATGCATGGGGAAAGTGGAAAAA
>JAVJGJ010000059.1:68779827-68796809 GCA_035590215.1 Microhierax caerulescens | reverse complement strand
AGTATTTTAAAACTAATATTACAGTTTGTGATAGTTTCCAGAGTGCAGCTTTGGAGAATGAAATCAACTGGCTAACCACAGAACAGAATGCAAATACACAGCAGAAACCTCAGTAGTGCGGAATTTAAATGAAAAATAAAACCTTTTTTTTTTTTTTTCTCCCCCCCTCTTTACAGGTTTCTAAAGGTCTTCAGGAAAGCTGCATATTTACCTGGATCTTGGGTTAACTATGTGCTATCTAAAAGCATAACAAAAATCAAATTTATCCACTCCAAGAGCATTGTGGTTAAATTGTTCCTTGCTATAGAAATGTTAGGGAGAGAGTTGGGTTGCAGAGCTGATAATGTTTGGAAGGAAGGGGAGAGTTGGAGACAGGGCTTAAAGACCTAATTTGCACATCCTGCTGGGACTGTCCGGGGGGGGGAGGGGCAATTAGCAGCTGCTGCTCAGTGACTGCTGCCCTGAATATTCCCTTGCACTCCTCTACAGAAAGATCTGCAAAGCTTTTCAAAGGAGATGCAGGTACTAAAGTTGTGGCTGCCCGAGGCAACTGCCTACTTAGCCTGCATCTAGGTTATTGAAAAAATTTGGGGTGGAAGTCATTAGGAAATAAAAAGGAAAGATAAAAGAAGATTAGAAATTTCAGGCACTACTCTAAATTGTTTCTGGGCTTTATTTGCATAGCTGCTTTCACTGTAAGCTAGTATAACAGGAAAAGAATGTATTTAAATCCAATTTTTGTTTGTCAGGGGGGCTGCATTTATTTTTTTTTCTCTACAGATTTATACATTAATGTTCCTGGAATCCCTTTAAAAGTCTGTGTGTATGTTCAGCCACGTCCAGCTTGACCCTTCTCACTGTCTCGCTTGTTTATTAGCTTTGGCACAGGTATGAGGACAAAGAGGGTTTGGAAGGCTTTTCTGTGCAAAAAGGACAGAAGTATGTCTTCATCCTGTTTTAACTCTACCAAAGACCCCCTCAGAGACACTACAACTGGTCAGATGCAGCAGCCGAAAAGCTTCTTCCATTTCCTTTTCTAATGAAGCAGAAATATCTACTGTCCTTGATTTTTCTCCCTGAAACACAACAATGTTTGAAATGGGAAGAGCTGAAAGGGACTTCTGTAATTTTTCTCTGTGCCATGGGGAAACAGGTCACTGTGCTCTTTGTTTTACATAGTCGTCTTCGCTTTCTGTTGTACCACTGCCCTCCTAATGCACAACATACAGTGCCTGCAGAGACACACTTCAGAGTGACACGCTGGTGTCACCATACCAAGCGAGGCCAAGAGTGTCAATACGTAACCTCTTCCTTTCATCCTCCTGGCAGGAGCAGACCTACAGCTGTAGCGGCAGATCTCCCTCAGACATGACGCTTCCCGAGTGGACACCTTGTCCCAGGTTGTGAATGGCTGTCAGTCTGAGGTCTGTCATTCCAAGGGAAGTGCTAACGTGTCAGATGGACAAGGGACTTAACCCCCTTTTTATAAGTCTGAAACAAAGATGAGGAAAAAATATGGGAACAACTGCAAAGAAAAGAGAAATTACGTATTGCAAGTGCATTCACTGGGGAAAATACATAAGGATTTTATTGAGAGCAGATGTTCCAACTTGAAACATTAAGTCTATTTTAGAAAGAGGCAGGGAAAAAAGCACATAAAATCAATTTACATTTTCAGAAGACAACCCCAATCATTTATAATCTTGACATCATTTATAATTAAGTCAGATTATTAGTTTAAAAACAGAATGAAAATGTCATATAAGTACTTCTGTGGAAGCAGCAGTAGCATACTAAATGTTTACTAGGATTTATTAAAAATGAGATGGAGGAAAGATCACTTAAAAGAAGGGAGAGCAATTCCATGCTGCATTTCAGAAGGGAGTTTAATTTAGTGCTAGCATAACATTAGTATTGTAATATAAAATTGCACTAAACGTCAGTAAGGGTTTTTAAAATGTAAATAATATGAAATTACTAGATGTGCATTTAAATGCAGTGAAAGTAACAATCTGCTATCATTTGAAAAAAAATACAGGATTTTTTTAATGGTACTGATTAAACATGTATGACATTAAGGTTTTGTGATTTTCATGCTCTAATTTATTAATGCCTAAGTCCACTTGAACAATCAGAGCAACTGGGAAAAGCTATTTTAATAATTCAGATTTTTATATAAGAATATGTAGTATATGAGTAATTAGCCAGGGTAAGGGATAAGGTTTAAGCAATGTAAATGACCCCATCTTAATATTTTACATCAGGTTTCAGATTTTGATTCTCACTCGGCCCTTTTTCACTGGACAAGGAAGGAATCCCATGCCAAGTTGAACTCAGATAATGTAAAATGCAAACCCAAGCTTTTTTCTCTCATAGAATGATGAACAGGTAAAGTACAATAAGCATTGTCTCCATCAGTTCTTTGACCAAGTCTCTCAGGTCATGTGAATTTTACCATAAAACCTGCCAGTTCAGAGCCCATGGAGCTCTACCCTGCTCCTGCTGTAGTGCTTATATGATGGAAAATAGAATGTAAGAGCTCTCTGACTAAACTGGTTTACTGACAAACCTGTGAGGATTGCACGGAAATTATTAAAAAAGTAGCTCCTTCTGAGGTCGTGAAGAAGAGGCAAAGAGCTGATGGGGCAGGACAGACATTATTCAGCCAAGCAGTTCTTCTAGAGGGACAGGAAGGAGGCTCGCCCAAGGACACCAAAGTACTGTTTTGTTGCATTAAACATTAACAAATAACCAGGAGCAGCACTTGGCGAAAGGATGTAATGAATGGAATGGTCTGTTGAGGGGGAAGAACAAAGGTAAGTAACAAAAACCAAAATTGCATTTTCTATCAGAGAATGCTTTATTCATTAGTTGGGTGTCATATTCCAAGATGACCGTGTACATTTTTCTTGCAGTTTCATCTGTCTTTAAGTGTCATCTTTTAATGTGCAAAGTGCTTGTTAAATGAAAGTTCTGTCTATACAGCTGCCTAGGAAAGACGCACAACAAGATCAAAAATTTCCACCACCGTAAGATAATGATGTCTAATAGTCTCAAGAGAAACCAATAGTTATTTGAACATGGCCTATAAAAACAAACCACAAAAAGTTAATTTTTCTGAGTGTCAAATGTGGTCGTGTTTCCAGCTTTCTTTTTCATAAACTTTTTCAGTTTTGGTTTTTTTTTGACTTATTTAAGTTTTAGTACTTGGTGAGCCATTAAATTGGTTTAGGAATGAAGAAAACTGAATTTGAATGACAGCAGAGCTTTTATGAAACAAGAGCTTCCATGCATTTACAAAAAGGTATGAGCAAGTTACTGATGAGCACATGATGAGAGTTTATACTTCTTTATCTGTAAAGGTCAGTTTCAGAAATGAACTGGGATGTTACTGAGCACAGTTTTAGGCACCACAACACCTGGTGGACTTCATAAGCTTGAGCAGTGTACATGCATTCTCTGTGCAAGTATGGGGAGAGTTATGGAGCCCGGGAATGGAGTTCACCATGATTAGTTGATGGCTGCTGGGAGTGATGGAAAAACATAAAGTAAAAAAAACTCATCTAACTTTAGTGCATAGCATATGTGACTGTGCCTCTGAGACGGACACCATATGGACACCTGGCCTGAAAACTTCTTTTGGAGATAGGATTGGGATCTACACTAGACTACAGATTAAACAGCACAAGTGAATGTGTCCTTTCAAGTTGAAGCACTGGAGTAGTGACTGTAAGATTCATAGAACCAGTGAAGGGATGAACATTTTGGGAAGTTATATCTGTGGTGAGTGGGCTACACCCCAGAAAAGGAGTTACCTAGTGTTTTATTCAGTGTTCCACAGATCAGGCTCTACATTAAAGCATGTAAGTATCATGTTAAGGTATAATGAAAAAACCCACTACAGTAAATATATAGAATTCAAAATTAAAAGGTAGGAAGCAGAATTGTTTAACTAGCAGACCAGAGAACACAGCATTGAAGTCCCTTTCTCCCCTGCATTTATAAGTGATTTGAAAAAGGGGTTGAACCAAGAGGTATTCAAAGTAACATAGAGCCTAGCAGTTAAGATTAATAAAAGTTAGGATCAGGAAATTCTGAAGAAGAACTCTGATAGTGACAGGGAAATAAAGGCATTAATGAAATTCGGTGGAATTCATTAAAATTGAAGACATGGGGAAACAAAGCTCTGATTTTACCTGTGCAGTGGTGGACTCCTGAACTGATTATTAGCTCTTAAGAACAGGGAGAATATAATACTGAGATTACAAAGATAGCTTTATAAAAATGTCAGCTCTGTGCTGAGTGGTAGTCAGAAAACCAAAAAGAACCTTAAAAATTATTAGAAATGGAATAGAGAACAAAACCACAAAGCATCAGTAGTACATTGTATTATAAATCTGCAGTCTTTAATACACTGTGAATTACCACAGTAGTATTGGAAAATATTCAGAAAAGAGTAAAAAGGTTTATCAAATGGATAGAATAACTTCCATAAGATTGTTCACCTAAGGAGACTAGGACTTATCAGCCTGGAATAAAATGACCAAAATGGAATATGATAAAAGACTACAAAATAATGAGTAGCAATGAGAAGATGAATAGTGATTGATTGTTCACTGCTTTTTCCAGTGCAAAACCAAAGGGAAATTAACTGAAACTGGAAAGTGGCTGTTTCAGATGAACAAACAAAGTATCCTTTCACCCAGTTCATAACCACTGTGCTTTGCAGAAACTGTAAGGTTATCCATGAAACAAGTACTTGGAAACTAGGAGAATATTTTTGGGAAATATCACAGCACAGTCATTGAGATTTTATGTTTTCATACACATTGTCCAACCTAAAGGTAGTCATATCCTTGTAAGCATGTGTTCAAAATCCTGATCTGCAGCAGAATGTTCCCATCAATGAGCTCTAGAAATTTGCATTCTCTATTCTGGGCTGTAAGGTCTTTCCCTTGGAAATTGGGAAGAGAAAGTGTAATTCTGAATTCCTACGGGCTATCCTAGGAACTGTACCAAGTCTCTTGGAACCGGTGTGTAGTCCCTGGGGCCTGCTATTTTAAATGAAAGTGCTTTGCATTTTTTTGTCAGACATTGTCAGTACATGAACTTTCAGAGCACACCTAGAAAATGCAGCATTCACAGTTTTACCTTCAGGGACGCTTGCTTGGTTAATCCCAAGCATTTCAAGGTGTTCACCAACCATTCACCCTGCTGGGTATCAGCAAACAGCCAGCCTTTGTGAAACCAAATACAAGGATCTGGATCGCCAGACTCTTGTCCTGTTGTAGACCTAGTAAAGGCAAACAAAAAGTGTTCTGGATGAAGATTTGGCACAAGTGTTCCCAGTACGTGGGACCAGTCCTTGTGTTACAAGGCTGTCTCAGGCACTTCTCATTTCTGGGTTCTGAACAGGAACCACAAGTTACTGAGGTGCACACAGTCTTTCAGATTTCCAGTCCAAACTCTATGACAGCTTTGTAGTTCCTCATCGGTGTGACAATTAGTTGATTGGTGTGAGCCTTTTAGCTGAAGTGGTCTCCTGTTTCCCTGGTGTTAGTCATTTGATGCATGTGCTCTGAACCATTGTAACCCCCTCTGCCTTGAATTTTAATTAAATCAAATCAAATACCAGCTTCTGAGTGCATATATCATTTCAAGCAATAAGATTACCATGGGAATTCTACAGATACATGGATTGTAAATTTAGAGGTAATTATGTTTTTATTATTAGGTTCTGTTCTCAGTGCAGAGTATTACATTAACAGCATTTCTGTAGAGATTTGAGAAGGGTACACTTTTTTTCTCTTTAGGATGACTCCCAGGAGACAGTTTCTAGATTGCCTGTTTGTAGTCATTGCTGGGGTTTGTGCCATTCTGCGATTTTAGTCTTCCTGAGAATCTAAGACAATAAATGCAAGAAAGAAATCTTTGTGGATATACACAGTGCAAACCTTCTCCCTTTTCCTGTCATATGCATGTTTTATTTCTTTAGGGTCATGGAGTTATAGCTACTATTACCAGAGAAACAGATAAATATCGCAATGTTGGCAATAGAGAAAGTTGATGATATCTCATTTACTAAGTGGATATGCCTATTTAAAGGATATTAATATTTTGATAGAAGATCTTGCATGGTATTAATCAAACAAAATGCTCTTGTCTCAGCCTAGTGCATGCTGAAATGAAATAGCTCCATAATAGACCCTCTATATCTCACTGGTAGGCAGCACATTCAGAGTTCTTTCAAGCCTCCTTTTCCTGGGAGACTATCTATTGTTCAGGAAAATCACTTGTAATTGTTAAAAAAATACTAAAAGTTTATTGAGCATAAAATAATAATAATAAAATCAATACTATAAAAAAGTTCTGAGATAGTAGAGAAGCATTAGTCCTAACAGCCGTAGAAGATGTTGTTATAGAATCAGCTAGAACACTTAAAGATTATGGACTATTGTTTGATTTCCCTGCTTAATAAGGCTTTACTTCAGTGGTATATGAGTATGATTTAATTTTCAGACACATCTTTCTGTTGTAAAGATGAAATTCACTGTACCACTGGTCAATAAGCAAATGCAAAGTTCAAAAGACACCAGGGAGCTGAGTTAACAAGTTAAAATTAAAGGAATCAAGGGGCATGATTATCCACTTTTACATGAGTTTTATGCCAGTGTCACCCTTTGCGATCAAGTGAACTGGGTCTAGTGCATGTCAGTTATGACAAAAATATAATCAAGGCAACCCCTTTGTAAAATTAAGCATTGATTCATGCATACAATCTATTTCTTTTAATCAGAAATCTTTTTTTTTCCAGTTACAATTTATCTTTATTTTTATATATCATTTGGTGGTCAATTTCTTACAAAGATAGTGAACATAGTTCTCTCACACATTACAGAGGCATCCACAAGGAATCCCTTTTTTTTTTTTGGTTAACACTTTGTAGTGAATCTCACTTTTTTAGCATAAATATTCATTGGAAGAGAAAATAGTATCTCACTTCCTTTCTAGAAAAACCTCCAGGCTGATGACTTGTACATGCATCTTTTCAGAAAGAGAAGTAGGTTCAGCTTATCAACAGAGAGAGTCAAGAATTGAACTCAACAACTTTACATGCCAAGTTACTATTATTCATTTGGCATACAAGCACCACAACATCCTATATTTTTATAAATGCTTTGCTTGTATTTTCATAGCATTGAAAATCAACTACACTAAGAGATAATCCTGTAAAACATTGACCTCTCCATACTAAAAAACCCTCCACCAATGAAAAGAGCCAACGAACATCACCTCTCTTCTTACCCCAGAATCAGGCAAAGAGTAATACTGATTAACCCCATATTTGTTGCAGCTGTGTTAGTAGAAAGATGTCAACTTAGATGTCCTGTCCACCCTTGCTTAATCATTGGCATCACTTGCAAGTCTTCTTGACTTTAAAATGATTTGTGATGTCTGTCTGACCAGAAGACATGGTCAGCTGTTGAATGGGAAAGGATATTCTCCAGTGATTTCTTCTTTTCCTGAAGTTATGCTGGAGATCAAGCAGGTCCTTCAGATATGCATGTTAGATTAGTGACACAGAATACTAGTAAATTCAGTATGTACAGAGATGTTCATGGTTATTGAAGTGTGACTATTTACAGAAGACACCATAGCAACACCATGCAGCCCAAACACGGCCCATCTACAATTCTGAGATGTGGTTTGGTGGTTCAGACACTCCAGGAATACCCATATACTCAAAAAGTTCTCTAAGCTATTTCAAATTCAGAGAAATCAGACTACTTCCTCTGAGCGAAGACTAGCTGTGTAGCCCAGAGCTGTATTGTAAAAGAATGTAGCTGGGTTAATTAGCATTGATAATATACAACTGTGGGCTGGCTTCAGGGGCAGCGGGTTGGTCAATGTAGATAAGGTGCAGCTGTGGCTGGTTAAGTGGTTGAGAGCCAGTGAAGAGAGAAGCAAGAAGGAAGAAGCAAAAGAAGAGAGGATGTGCACCTGGGATGAGGTAAGACGAGGAGAAGGCAGCAGAGGGATTGGGATGAAGAGTGTGCTGGTAAAAGACTTTGTTGCAGCCTGATAGTTTTGAAAGTGCTGCGACACAATATGATCAATAATGAGCGATGTGGCATCAAGCAAAGCATCCACAATGTCTGTACAACTTACCTTTATTCAATTATCACTTTGCTTGTAGTATTTGTTACCTGTAAATTATTTGGGCAGAGAAAGGAAGGTGTAGTCAGGAGCACAAAAGAAATACTGCCTCCTTTTTCTTTCCTGTTTTCAGCCTTCTGCTCATCTTTTCTCATTTTTCCTCCACTTCTCTCATGCTGATAAGTCAGTGCACAAGCTTCCTAAAGGCTTTGAGTATCAAAAGCAAATGTTTAGTGTTTGGCAAAATAACACCAAATGACCAACTTCTGCAAGAAGAAAGGAGGGGCACACAGATGGGAGCAGCTGAACAGGTGCTATCAAAGCAGTAAGAGAAAGAACCATTTCACCTGATTTCAGATGTTTACATTGTGAATGTCTGTACCTGAGATAGTCTTTTTAGGCTCTTTACATTTGTTGAAAAAGCCAGGTTAATCTGATCTGTAATAGCCATCCACTCTGTGTAATACCTCAGTTCAGAAGTGTTAGTCCTCCGTGGACTAGGAAGGGAGCATTGGGAGACTAGCTCAAACATAGATGTCTCCCAACAGCCAGATGGATCCCCACATAATTGTGTTATCCTTGTGGCTTTTCCAAACTCAGAACAAAAAACTCACTACATTTCTGGGATGCTATGGTGCTGCATGTACAGTGGCCTGAAAAAAAACTATAGCTCAGACAAGTCCATTTTTCTAATGAGTACCACTACTGTTATTATTTATGCATTAGAAAAATTCCAAGATCAGTCTTTTAATTTTTTGCAGGCCAGACAGTCCCTATTGATGTTTTAGTTCACTTTTGTTTTTAAGAATCTGCCCCTACAGTTTCATAACTCCCTTAAATTTTATTGCCAGTCAGAATCACAGCATCCATTTATGTTTAATTTGGAAGTCTTTTGTTTTAAAATCTATTCCAAAGAAAATAATCTTAGAGCAATAGTTTCCCTCCTATAAGGTACATTGTAGTACTCTTTTTTTTTTTTCTAGATTTTGTTTTGCAATTAATTCTTTCTCACCTTAGGAAAAAGAAAAGTCTTAATAATCATGCCAGGCTGGTTGATCACTGCAATTCTTTAACAGTGATGTTACTAATTATCTTCCCTTTCATTTCTTAAGTGGGATGGTGTTGCTGGCTTGGTTGGTTTTTTATTTCAGTGCACCATTCTCCCTTACCATTTCTGTCCTGCCATTTGTTCAGCTACATGTGAGGGAAAAAACCTGTTTGTTAATTCCTGATAAACAAATGAGCCCACCACGGGGGACGCACCTGTAAGGACTAATCCTGCCTTCACCGTGCTAGAGACTCCAGAGTTATGGTGAACTTTATCCTATGCTGCCTTACATGTCTGGGCCTTTTCAGACTCACATGTAAGTTTACTTCACAAAGATTATTCCAAGAGATTTGTGCATGTTTCTTGCAGTGCATGTGCAGAATGAAATCTTGGCCCTTACCTTTGCAGAACAAAGCCAGTGGCAGAACTCCATCAGTCTTACATCAGGCCGTGCCGGTACTTCGGATATTTGCAATCTACCCTCCAGATTTGTCTTTGCAGAGGCCAAACAGTGTTTGGTTCTTAACTTATTTACAGCAGTTTTTCCTGTTAAAAGCAGCTGCCATTTGTGCTGTTTCATGTAAGCAAGGGAATTGCCCTCAGCCCTGACAAAAGGGGTAGCCGGTAGCTCCCATGCAGATCTGCTCTCACTGCAGCAGAATTGCCACCACTGTGACCAATGCAGGAGCTGTTTGGGTGGCAGGAACCAGCATGTCCCAAAGAACAGCATCTTCCTCAAGGATACATTAAAGGGCTTCTTCCAGGAACTAGAAACACCAAGTACCAAGAAAGTATCTATGTCATTCAGACACAAGTTTGGTGCAGCTTGTGCTCCTGGCTATACAAATTATATAGCGATTAATGCGTAGCAGTTACATAGGGGGGTGTAAGCACAGTTTTCACACTTTTGTTGTGTTTTTCACCTGTACATATTTAATGTCATGTTGGGCACAGTCACTTGAAACATTAGGTGGTTAAAAATTCCCTGGCACTTTTTGGAAACCAGATGTTTGTGCCATTACAATATTTGAGGTAAAGAGGTCGGTTTTCCTCCTTAGTTTAATTAGGTTTTCTCCTCTGTATTCTTAGCACAGCGATTTCATCAGGGTTTATTGCCTCCATGTTAATGGGCTCTCTAAAATAACAGTGGTTCTTCATCATCATTGGACGGTTTTAAAGGTAAGATATTATGAAGGTAATCTTCAGTTTCTGAGTTTTTTGAGGTACTTACTTTTTAATACCTCCACTTGTGCTTAGGATGTTCTTAATATTTATAACAACAAGGCAGTTGTTTTCAAAATCTAAATGTAATTTTCTTTTGGACCACAGACCATGTTAAAACAGAAGAGTTGTAAATCTCTAATTTTGGAGCACAGTTTTTGAAAAAAAACACGTGTTTGGGAAAAGCACCACTCGACTATAAATATAAGAGAAATATATAGCTTGAGAATAAACAGCATGGAAGTCTTTTCGTTTGGACTAGATTTCTTCTTATGACTACATTTTCATCTGTATAGGGATCTGATCAGAGTCTAAATGTGCCATAGGAAAAAAAAAATTAAATGGGAATTGTGCATTGTATCATGGACTGTGAGTGGCATCTCAAAGTAGACTCAAGAAATATGTTTTTAAACAGGAAGGATTTCTCTACAGAACTTTAATTTTAAGGAAATCCAGTGCCTCACTGTAATGTAAATATTTTCTGCAGTAATACATATTACATCTACTCTATAATTTTCTTCTTTCAAAGGGAACAGAGTTATAAACCAGTGACAAGACATTTTATTGATGCATTCCGAACCCTTTCACTTCAGCCCATGACTTCTTAACCACTAAGATTCATGCAAAGAAAAACAACCCAGGAAGTGGGTTTTAGCCTTAATTTAAGGTCCTTAAATTAAGTGTGGAAAAACTCATGTTAAAAATTGTTGTGTGAAGTTGTACATGTAACATGTCATATAACAGAAGGATTTAGGGTACTGACATAAAATATGTAAAAGTAATGGGTAAAGTTCATGAAGCGCATGGTCCCTCTTTGCTTTAAAAATGATACAACCTGAACAATGCTACAAACATGCTTAAAATTAGATATTTTACCTTATTATTTTGTTGAACAAATATTTCGTCTGTTTCCTGGGACTGTTTCCACTCTTGAGATTTAGTTCAGCATACACAATGGGTATTTGAAGAATTATCTGTGAGCAGAAAGGCAGATTAGGTTATTTAGTACTCATTCCTTCATTTCTAATAACTACACTCTTCAAAGCAAAGGACAAGGACACTATGGCTGATATTCTGTGTATGAACAAACACTTTTAAAAGTAAATAAAGTCTCCACTGATGACAGATAGCACCTTTTCTGACTATGACAGATAGCCATTCAGTGAATTTTCTATATATCCACTGCACAAATTCTATTTCATCAGTCTGATAAGGAAAAGTGATAGCAGATAGCAATCTGTGTCAACACAAAGTAAATTAAAAACTGAAGTCTTTCATCTGATAGTATCTTTTTTATATAATGTAATTTCTTTAGCTAATGTTCTGTGTTTTACTTCAACAGGTTATAGAAAAAGAGTGGCTGATGGATTATAAAGGAAATAGGCAAAGCTGCACAGAAAGGCCTAACACGAAGAGCAACAAAAAGTAGTTGTTCTAGTATGTATTATAAACCCTTATTTGTTGTCACCGTATAAAAGCCATACATCCCTTCTTGCTCTGGAAAAAACCTAGATATTAAGGAGCCAAAATACATTCATATGTATGAGGATTGACACTGTCTATTTCCTGTGAGGTATGATGGCCAAATGACAACAGAGTTTGCATACTTCATGCTCTTCAAGCTTCCATTCATGCTTGGTTTAGGTGTGATTTGGTTCACTCCATGTATTTCAACATTCAAGGAACACAGGAGGGCAAAATGGAAAGTTTTTAACAGTGAGTGGAAGATTCCATGTAAAATTCCTACAAACACGTGCGTGATATGTTTGTCTAATTCTCCATGCTTTGTACTGAAAATTCACTCAAAAACTCTAACAGTGGAGCTTTAGTAGAATACTGATTCATTCCAAAATATTTTCAGGGACACATCTGGTATTTAAAAAAAAAAGAAAAAAAAAAAAAAAAAAAGACAATTGGGCTACTGAATCTTTCAAAGGAGACAGAAACATAATGATTTGTCACAAATAAACAGTGATGGACATTACTATCACCAATTTCTTTAGAAAGATGTTTAAAGGGAGCATTATACATGATACACATTCTGTTTGTAAAATCAAATGTTCTATGGTAATCACCATTGTCTTTAACCTTGAGTCGACTGACAAAATACAATTATAAATACATGTTCTCTCAGAATGGGAGAGGCAACTTAAGTAAACATCACACAAGAATACATTAAAATTACTTTTAAATATAGATTCCATTATAATAATTTGATGATCAACTAGTTAAGCCATCATTTGTATGCTGTTATTTTTTTACTAAACAAAACCATTCACACATAGCCAGACTGCATATACAGTTGCAAAAGCTAGTACCTGTAACTTAAAAATAAGTATTAATGAGAAGGGAAATCAACAACGCAACTCACTGCATCATGCTGTGATTTTTTTTTTTTGCACAGCAGGATGTATTAAAAGCCATTAATGCATCATCTCTTTATTGTGCTTTTAGTGGTTTTGAAAAATATGAGATCAATAGTTCTGAAAAAGTCTGTCTTTTACCTAGTGTTAAGATTGATCCACAGTACTTTGTTCATGTGATTTCTAGTTTCTCATGATACTTCTAGCTGTGATATGATAATTCCATTCAACTCTTGACCCCAGAAACGGCCCTAAAACTTGAAAAATAAGGTAAGTTTTAAGTTGCTGATTCAGGAAAGCACTGAAGCACATATTTCAGCATAATTGTATGTTCGATTCCCACTAACTTTACTGCAGTTAGCTGAATATGAGTAGTTTCCTGCACAACTAATGATTTTTTGCAGGCCAGGTTTCTGATCTACAGTCCAAAGAATTCAAAGAGTCTGTACAAAGCAGAAGTAAACCAGCTCATGGCCACAGTTCTCAAAGCACCTTTATAAAAATGTGCTATTGAATAGAAGGGATATGTAGATACTGGATCCACCACCAAAGGACTGACGAAAAAAGATAAAGAATATAATAGAAGACCATATCAATGCCAGTAAAGTTTCTACAGAAAAGTTATCATACAATATTTATTTATTTGTGGGGTTTGTAATGCTCATTTCTTAGGAGACAAGATCCAATCTTAAAAAAGAAACAGTAAGAAACACAAAATACTGATATGAACAGGCATACCCTATTTGCAAAATAGCAAAGGCAAGGAACAAAGCAAGTGAAAAACAGAGCTGAGTTGTTGATTATTTATAAAAGTAGGCAACAAAACATCCAGTCCTTTTTATTTTTTATTCAGAAAAAAAACCAGAAACACAGGGTAGAATCTAATGAATAAAATTATATGCACAGGAGTTTGGGGAGATAGGAGTACCCAGAGCAAAACTTTTCAGCATGTTCAAATGCTGTCATGTCTTATGTTTCTTGTATCTTGTTATACTAAAAATTACTCTTATAAAAATCCTTTAGAATGGTAAAACTATAACCATTATACAAATTTTTGTTTGATTTGGACATGAATGGATGAAAGCAATATTATGTACTGAACTTTGCATGGAATAACAACAGCCCATTACCCGAAATAGAATGAAATGAGATGATTATAAATACTTATATTGAGGATATTATAATTTTTTTTTTGCCTAGATTCTGGAAGTTGTCTAATAGTCGGGGTGATACAAATGAGGTAAAGAATCTGCCTGCACAGAATCTTCCTTACAGTAGGATTCAGCCTTGATAAACTGTCCTGTATGCACACAAAATAGAGTTGAAGCATAGGATATGAAAAATATATCTATTTTTCTGACATAGTGACAGTCATTTTTCCCTGGACTTTAAACTGGTTTTGCACTGGTGTAGTTTTAAAGTATAAATTCTATTAAATTGATCATGAACTAAAGAAACTAGATAAAGTGTTAAGTTTTTTAGAAACCGAAATTTTCTTGTTTGTTTTCATTGGAGATTGCTGGATATAGAAATCTCTGTGGGCACCATCCATTATTAGTATATAGAAGACCATTATTATAATGGTCGCTTTGACACTTCAAAATTCTACATGCAGATGAAAATGGTGTTTCACAAAAGTTTCATTTGTCCTCCATGTTCACCAGATGTTCATCCCCTCCAAAGTGTTAGTAATTGTGATGATGTAATTTTTACTTAAAAACAAGAGATTTTACAGAAATTTAGATATCTAGAATCTACCCCAAAATCTTTTCAAATTTTTAAGCAGTATTTAAGAATTTAATATGTAATTACAGATATCTGTAGAGATTCAGAATTTCGTTAGATATTTTATAGGATATTTTATGTTTTCTGTAAGAGTTTACTCATATAAATTTATTGTGTATAATTATGTTTCTTCCATTTGTATTTTTCATAATGTCTTAACATTCACAGCTTTACAAGGACTCTGAGCTATAAGACGACAGAAGGAAAATGTAAGAAGGCATATATTATAAATACAGTCAGCTGAAAAACCTGCAGCAATTGCGAGATCTCAGTTGCTGTGGTGGGCCATGGTGTATCTGACTTTGCTTTTTAATCTAGCTAATTGAGCTGCATTATTTTACAATATACACATAGCCCAGTGTAAGCACTGTATAAATCTGCAGCTTCATTCCTTCCTCCAGATACTGTTAGTATTTCTTTAGGAGCCCACATGAATGGAGTACTACAGCAGTTGTAGACACCTCAGTTGGTTGACGAATAGCAATTCCTGTATCATCTTAGATGTTATAACAACTAGTTTTTCCAGATAAAACCATAGAAACAGGTTTGAAGCTTCTGTGTATGAGTCCACTCTCACACGCAACCCCTAACACTCCCCATGTGAAAAGCTAAAAATCTGAAAATGTTGATACAGTCTGCCCACATCTGAGGCCTCTAATTGGCAGGACAGGGTGAAGAGAGGGGATCTGATCATTTGATCCACCTGGTACTTTCATCCAGCAAGTAAATTGTTTCATCCAGCAAGGAAAAGCAAGTAAATTGTTTTCCATGGTTTTTTTTTTTTTTGTTGTTGTTTTGGTGTTGGGTTTTTGGTTTTGTTTTTGGGGTGGGGTTTTTTTGAGTGGTTTGGTTTAGTATTGGTTTTGGTGTTTGGGTTTTTTTGGTTTTTTTAGCAACCCAAAGCCCACTGAAATATTTAACTGTCCTTAAAAAGAAAAGTTCTTTTTAAAAAGAACTTACAAGTTAATTGTGAAATAATGTAAACCAGAAAAGGGCTGGCCTTTCTCACTTTTCCTGTTTTTCTGCCTGGAAATCTTTTCAGCTCAGTAATTCTCTTACCTGTAGATGTTTGGATGCATGCAGACAGGTGTAACAGAGCTGAAATAGCATGAGAAAAATTTGATATTTTGATAATTTGATACTTTGTAGCCACTCTTTGGGGCAAAAATCCAAATAGCTTCAATCAATACCTTTTACACTGTAGAAAATTTGCTGCTTTGTTTTTTTATGGTTCTATATTATGGATGACACTGATTGCTACATATGTACCAACAAAGAGATATTGATGAGGACATTCAGGAGCCAAAGGTAAAATTGCCTTGTTGTTTCAGTGAGACTTGTTCTTTAGCAGGAAAGAAGAAACAAAATGTACATGATACAACAAAGAGAATCTCCAATGTGATTTTGTCATGTTAATTGATATTCGTTCCTTCTCATTTTCAGGAAAATGTATGTCTTTTAGTTGGCTGAGGTTCAGGCTTACAGTGTCACCATGGAGAACTGAATAAAGGCTTATACCTGGTCATTTCAGCAGAAAGCTTGGTTATGCCCACCTCCTTTCTGTTCCTCAGGTGACGGAACTCAGCAGCAGTGTCACTTGCCCAGGGCCGTGTCCTTGTTGAGCCAAATTCTCCACAGCATCAGGCCCCGGCGCTTCCTGGCTGGGTTTGCGAGCACCAGCAACGCAGGGCGGGAGGAGAAGCAGTGTACAAGTCTGTGCGGGTTAAAAAATGCAAAAGAGACTGAGTACAGGTGCGAGTAAATGTGATTAGTACCTGTTACTGGCTTACTTTTGTCACCTTGCTGAAATCCCTTCTTTTGATGAAAAATCCCACCATAAGGGAACATGGAGACTACTTAACGTATTTAATGTTTTATTCTTTCTTTATACTGAAGGGGTTTCTTCACATGCATTGAAATAAGGATGTCCCCACTCCCTTTCTAACATTTTCCCCGTTTAATATTCCATGGAGTTTTAAGGAGGTAAATATATTTTCTGAATTAAAAGCAATCCCCCCCATAATATTCCCCTTCAAAGAGAGTAGGACCACAAACACATAAAATTAAGAATTGGATGATAAGCAGTTGCACTAGCTGCCAGTTGGACAAATCTTTGTTACCCATCCTGCTTTCCCTTCTGCCTCATAACATTCCTTCATAGCTGCACACAGATAGATTTCCTGGCACCAAAGAGGAGCTTTCACCCGTCTTTCTCTTCAGAGTATTTCATGTCTAGTTAGCTGGGCTAGAAGAAGAGTGAAAAAGGATATCCCTGCAATGTTGCTTTGCAGTATTGCTTTTTGTGGAAGGAAAAGCAAGCACAGCCCATGACAGACTGGAATTAGGAATGCAAATTTGTACTCACAGCTTGGCAAAATGCTCAAAAATTTGGTCTGTGAATACCTTCC
>JAVJGJ010000059.1:68748380-68778539 GCA_035590215.1 Microhierax caerulescens | reverse complement strand
CTTTGGCTTCTGTCCAACAGGTATCAGATATATCTTGATTGCAAGAGTTTTGTGTTGCCAGCTTTCCAGGATGTAATTCTTCAAAGTGACTTCTTCAAAGTCACCTTGTCCTAAGCAGCAATTACTTCAGTTAATCATCCTTGGTAGTTCTTTGGGGCAACCTGAGTTGAAAAAATGTGTGTGCTCTGTTTCTTCAAGAATATAATTATGTTAAACAAAAGCATACATCCATATAGTATTTATTAGTTAGCTTAAGCATTCGGGTTACAAAATTTGATAACAATGGGGAGTAGTTGGCAGGCCAAAGAAACCTTGATTGGTGCAGGACAAAGAAAATGTGAAAACAAACTGACCTTCCAGGAAAAGTCAGCAACAACTAGTCCAGGAACAGATATCCTATCCCATGTACGTATCTACACTAAAAAGGTACAAAAAGTAACTCGCTACCTACTCAAAGAGAGCTACTCTGCACATTTTTCCAGTGCTTGGCCTGCACAAGACCTCCCAGACAGACCAGACCCTTGCTAGGGATACCTGGCTGACTCCACACTCCAAGACACAGATCATCTTGACTTTTTCTCTTCCTTGGTTGGAGCAGTTTGGTGAGTGTTGTAACAGAAACACCTCATACAATGTATTTATTGGCACACACAGATGTAGAGGTTCATAAGTATACGTATGCTTCCATAGTTGGAATTCAGTAATAACTTAAATATATATATTTGCTTTATTATTGTGATATATATACACACACACACACACCCTTACTCTCTTAGTGGTAATTTTGAAGTGACTTTTACTTGGTTTTACTAAGAAACTCAGAATTCCGTGTCCTTGTGTTTTGTGGAACCCTGTGAACCCCACAGTCATGATTTTTGCACACCTGTCAGTAGGGGAACCCTCATAGGTCGTGACCATGACCACTGCAACGCGACAGGGAAATGAAATCTTAAATGTCTACAACAGCTAATGTAGAAGAGCCTCCCAGCATAATGGCAGAATGCTTCATATGTTTGACAAGGTCAATTTCCACATATTTGATAAGGACATTCTCTGCTGTCCACTTCTACACAGGGATTTTTTTGTTGTTATGTACCATTTCACATTTCATCAGACTAATACCTACCAGGGAGAAAAACCAGGATATTTCTTCTTTATATTTATGATAAACAAAGAAAATCTTCTTATTTACAATAATATTTTTTAAAATATCAATAATATTATATAAGAAAGTTATATATTAACCTCTTAGTAATATTTTATGGACTGTCAGTAAGACAGAAACCTTGCCTCAGGTAAATTTTTTCTGTATTATTTGAAATTTTAATTTTAGTTCATGCTTAAGATTCTAGAATGATGTTTAATAGAATTAAGTTGTGTTCAATAAAAGACAAGGGAAACAGTGCTCCTCAGCTTGTAAGGTTCTGTCATGCAGTGCTGAAGTTAGGAGGAGTTACATCACTCACCTGAGTGAGGTCAATATTAGGATTTACTATAGGGGTAGGACTGGGCTCCCTGGAAAATCATTAACCCAGATAGTTCTATAAGTGCCCAAAATAAATCTCAGTAGGCATTGGACCATTTTGAAAAGACAGACCTCATTCTGATACAGAATTGAATCTGACTTACTTTTGAATTGGTAGTTCTTCAGAATAAATTGGAGAATTGATAAAGGGAGGTATAGCATTCACAGTACAAAATGTGTTACAGTACACATCCCAAACATATATTAACACCAATACACAGATGAGACCATTGGTATATTGGTGAATTCTGATCTGGTTTCACTTTCTGTAAGACCCCATTTAATCTCTACGTGTTTTTAAGGTTGTCATATCAATCTCTTCTAATCTTTTTTTATTATTAAATGATGCTTTATAGGACACTTCTATAATCTTATCAATAGCCATTTTACCATACACTTTAAAAAATGAGACTTATTAGTCAACTGTGGCTACCTCCTGGTAAAATAAATATTCTAAAATTTGGATAAATGTGACAAATAGAAATCCTCTATTAGAAATGTGCCTCCCTGTTTTCAGTGATGAATGACCGGCTCTGCCATTCATACTGCAGGACAGATTTGCCACTTGCTGTGCTCCGGCCCACTGTGCAGCTCCTGCACACTTGCCCTTCTAAAGGCAGATAGCTTATGTGAAGAGAAAAAACATCCCTTATCCTTTCAAGTCACATTGAATAACTGTCATTTCTGCATCCCCACAAGTAAAATAACCAACTTAGACTATATATAATGATCAAAATGTAAATAAACTTTTTAAAATGATAGCTATTATCCCACATATATAGCAAGTCACTGGAACTGCTCATGATCTAGCTGGACTTAAGCATTATGTGAAATTATGATTTATGTTGACCATATCTACAGTGCAATTAGCATTTATTTTGATCATGTGGAAAATGAATAGAATAAGTCAGTGAATAATCTTTTTTTCTGTTACTTAATTTACTTTCTGAATTTACCAAATTTATTCTAAAGTTTGTGCTATATATTTTATTACGTGAACCATACACTCAACTGTCATCATGTCACATGTTTTTTTTTGTCTTATTTCTTGTTTGGTGGCTGAACAAGCATAAAGATACGTCACACAACAGTGGCCCAGCTCCACAACCTTGGCATGAAGTGGGGCTCTGAACAGCAGCAAAAATTCAGCTCCTTTCATGTCCCAGAAATGCTAGTTTCCCCTCTTCAACTCTCAGCTTCTGCATACCTAAGTCCCTTGAAAGAAAGCTTCTACAAGTGCTTGGCACCACATTAACCTGCCTTGTGTCAGCTAAGCACTAGAGGCATTGCACCATGGCATCCACCATCCTGGGACAGGTACTCAGGATCAGTATACCACATATGGAGAGACGTGATCACTTCAACACTGGGTTTGCAAGAGTGAGCATGCTGAAAAAAGAGCTGCCTGAACTGACCAATAAGAAAAGTAATGGAGAGAGCATATCTTAAACTCGGTCCTAATCCATGGCAGAAGCACTTGATTCAAGGCTGAGCGCCCCCAGCCAGGATTTACAGTCAGAAACATTCCAAGGACTTGGAGACTAAGTTGTCTACAAGACAGCAGAGGGAACAGCCCATCCTTAATGACATGGCAAGAAGAGGAAGGGCCTGAGATGAGGAGATCTCCTGTTGCCCTTCCCTAGCAGTCAGAATGCTAGCCCACAAGTACCACTAATACACATTAATTTCTGCCTGTCCTTGGAAGGAACTGCAATTCCCTCCAGGTCTAACCCACAGCTACAGCCACCACAGAAGCAAACACACTGCTAAGCCACAGTTTATTGTGGGCTACCTAATATTTTCCAACACTGAGTCCATTTTGTAATTCCTCTCTATTTCATCTACATCCAATCTTCTGCTCCCTAAACAATTTTCCTCATTATTCTCCACTGCTTACCATAAGCAGTTTGCACCTACTAGCAGAGGCTCCGTTCTTCCCGAATCATATTTTGCCTTCAGCTACCACTGGGAATTGATGCATTGGCCCTGGATGAAGGTTGCTTTTCTCTTGATAAGCAATTACTCATAGCAACCAGTGTCAGAAACTGATGACAAAACTACCTTTGATACTGTGTTTTCACTTCTAAGTGCTCAGTTTTAGGAAGACAGGATCAGACTTAACAAGAGCTACAACAGCAGTTCCAGAGTATCTTCACTAACTTTTTCTCTTTTTCTCCCAAATGAACAGTTTTTACTACTTTTAATACTGTCTAAAAGATGGCCATCCAGGGTTCTCCCCTCTGTTAAAGCTTTCTGCAGCTGAAGAAAAAAGCAATTGAGAAAGCAATATAAAGTCCTGCTTCAATCCCTTCATTTTGAACATACTGTATTTCTTGGTGCAGATGAGCCATCCACTAATAAGTTTTTCAAATTATCCAAACAAACTCTAAACTTCCTGCTGGTTCATTTCTCTGCATCCTTCTCTTTTCTCTTGTTTTCAGCGGCATGGTTCCTTCCATGCTGTTAGACCACCTGTTCAAAAGAATAATAATAACAATACCCCTTACTGTTAAAAATATAGCATTTCTCCCGAGTTAACAAATTTCCCATTACACTACTTTAAAATTATCTTGGTGCAATTAACATATCCTGATTGATCCCATTGGAAGTATCCAGGCACTATAATGCAACTAGTTAGTCTCCACAGGAAGAGTCAGCCAAATCACCTGCTCACACTCATGATGGGGTATAAATTGAATTCCACAGGCACAAGCTCTGGCAGAAGTCACAGTTTATTTAATATCTGCCAGGATTAAGCTCTGCTGTTATGGAAGTAGCTGCCACGTTCCCTATACCACAGCCAGTGTGAGCAAAAATGCTCAGTTTAGTGTATATGCCACAATCCAGTATCAAACATCTTTCCTGCAGCTGGGCTCCCTACAGCAATGGTTACTCCAACAGAGAGGTGGTTACAAAATTAAATTGCCTTCCCTCAAATACTAGATCTAATAGCTTATATTTCTCTACTCACTCTCACTCCCAAAGCATCCCTTCCAAGCTCCGGTAGCAAGTGTGTAAGTGTCTTGCCCATCCTCAGCCCTGGGAATAATATTACTGACATTCCCCCTCGATACCTGCATGGCTTAGCAAGCAATTCCCTAAGGTTTGTTTAATTGGGGGAATTACAATTTTCTTCTATTCTAGTACAATTTCTCTCATGGGATGGGTTTGGGTCTATATCAGCCTTTCTACAGCAGAGAAGCAGAGAGACCAGTAAAAATATCCAGCTGTAGGGTGGAATCAGGTGCAGATCCGAGTTCAGTTATAAAAAATACAAATAAATTGTGTACTCCCACAGATTGCTGAGTCAAGATCTAGCCAATGATACATGTGCAAGTGTCAGTACAGTTGATCCCAGGATTTATTTTATACTGAATGATGGCTTGGCTTGTATTGAAAAATGAAACAAACCAAACTGAACAAACAACAACAACCGTAAAACCAAAACCAAGCCACAAGTATATCCCATTGTCTTAGATTCTAAATACAAAGGAAGAAAGAAGCAATTGTTGCTTCAAAGAATTGCAGTCTAACTACATGTAGTATCAGTTCATTTAAAGAACAGAAGACTGAGTAATAAATTGTATACTCAAGGTTTTTTTGCAGAAGGTTATGACAGAAATACCAGAAGTGACAGAGGGAGGAAATGAAGATAAAATGTCTCAAATTCAATCTGCAATCTTAATCAAGCTCATCCTTTCCTTCCTCTGAGGGTACTGATTAACTGTGCAAAATGACTGATTCCACGCTACAGCTTATTTTGAAGATACTAATGATGCAGGCTGAGGCCACTTTTGTGAATTCTGATGAACAAAAATGACATCCAAGGTCATAAAACAGATCAACCAAACAAAAATCAAACATGGAATTGATTTGATATACCCACATCCAAGTCCTCTGAAATAGTTATATCCAAAGATTCCTAGGACAATAGATGGTTTCCTGAATAGTTCACTTACCTTGCTCAAAAAAGTTCCTCTAGACTTTATTGGGTGTGCCTGTAGTATAACTGGAAAAAGGAGAGAAGCATTCCTTTCCCATCTAGATTTCTGAATTCATGCTATAGCCACCATTAATCATCCTAGAAATTACCAGTGTTCATCTTATTAAAAATCTACCTTTTGGCATGATTTAACTTTACCATGTTCACAGAATCATCACCTGCACTTTAGAACAGATTTCAAGTATCTGTACCTTTAACAGCAAAACATCCAATGAATAAACTCTGCTATATCAAAAGGAAATGCTCAAGATAGTCAGCTCTGTTCTTTAAAGGTCACTTTTCAAAGTTACGTATGTAAAGCTACTCTTGATCTTTTTTTCCTTTTTGTAGGTTTTATAGAAATGTTAGCTATAACATTAGGTTTTGCTAGTATTATTCTTTTTGGGGGCAGGTGTTAATAAGTAAAAAGCAAGGAGAAGTTGTTTTTCACTGTTGTTTTGTGGTTTTTATTTAAGTCAGAGACGTGTTTTCAAGTTTGGTTAGGAACAAATGCCCACGTGTCATGGGTCTGAGAGGAAGGTGGAACAAAAGGTCAAATTTCACTTGCTGCTGCATGTTTCTGTGTGGCAGCAGTACCCACAATGGGAGAAGGATGCAGCCTGACTTGTGTGGGCATGGAAAGGCCTTAGCAAAATAAAATTTAAACACAGTTATGAAGAAAACCTACCTAGACATGCTATATCCTTTCTTTTTGATGCTGCTGTTGTAGGTTGGGGGCTGGGGTGTGTTTTTTTATGCCTACATAGAGAAAATACATCCAAGGTAGGATGTTTTCCCTGAACATTCTTAATTCCTTCCTCCTGGCAGATACTCAGCTTCTATTGTCATTCACTACTATCTTAAATATGTTTATCTATTGTGTG
The DNA here is from genome assembly GCA_035590215.1 of Microhierax caerulescens. Taxonomy (NCBI): domain Eukaryota; kingdom Metazoa; phylum Chordata; class Aves; order Falconiformes; family Falconidae; genus Microhierax; species Microhierax caerulescens. Next base: position 68,772,148 of record JAVJGJ010000059.1, on the reverse strand, counting down.
ACCTGCTTCTCCCAGAACCACCTGTTTACTTCAAATTCCCTATCTTCTAGATTACATCCTCTAGTTTTGTGGGGAATTAGCCTTTACAGAAGTAAGAAAACATTTCCCTATTAATACTATCATCCTGAGTCATGGTTCTGAAGTTTTTCTTTTTGTTACCTAAAAATCTTCTCCATTCAAATGGGGATAATTGGAAGCTCCTTAATTTTTCATTGAATCTTAGTCTCTTGAGACTCAATAACACTTTTTCTGCATCTTCTGGAAGACTTTAATATCCTCTCTATAGATCAGTGAGTAATTGTTCACAAAGTTTTCTACCAGAGAACTCCCAAGTGAGTGATATGATAACAGCATAATCTTCAGCTTAGTATTATCTCTTTCTGCTGGAATTGACTCAGATTTTATTTGTGTTTCTAAAAGATGCTTTGCATCAGTTTCAGTGATATTCCCCCACCCCACCCCACCCCCTTACAAAGTAACCTCTTTTCCTAATCACTGTGTTGAAAGCTTCCTGTATTTCGGTTTAGCTTTGAAAACGTAAGCAACAGTTTTCTGTAAGTGACTTTTTGTGTTGGAAAGCTCTCAGAAAATTTACTCTTACAGACAAGGAGTGTGTTTGTTTGGATCACCAAATCATTAATCAATGAAATGAGCATCAAAATCAACACTTCATAAATATGCTTACAAAAATATAGACATCCATCTACTCAATTATATACAAGCAAAGCTGGCAGGACTCAAATTTCAGGCTTATTAATAAAAAAAAAAATCTAATCCTTTAGAAAGAAAATAGAAGAGGCAATAGGAAATGAGAGCCTGATATATACTTAGGAGGGAAGAAAAAAGAAGTATTAAGCTCTCCCTTGTACAGCACATGATCTATGTGACAACAAATAGATTACAGCAAGCACTGTACATATGGATTTGTGTGTGTGTGTGTGTGTGTATATCAGCTACATTAAACTGACACTGCAATTAAGCCACAAAGGGTTTTATCATAAGCAAAATTCCATTACTCTGTCAATATTTTTTCCAATTTTATTCTGACTTTAACAACTGATGAAGAAAAGTTCTTTTGTTTCATTTCCTAGATATTATTTCCTGTCTTTTTATATTGGCTTCTATCAAAACCAGCTATCTATCCTTGCTTTAGATGAAGTCGAAAGCCAGGAGCCGGTAAGTCCCCACACATGGCTTTTTCACAGACATGCTGAGGGACAAGTTTGTGTGCGATTTTTAACATGTGGCACGTACAGAAAAGATTGAGATCTGAATTTTATGTTGTCTTCAGTGTTAACTGTAAATAAGGGAAGAAGACTCGTATTAAACTTGCAGAATAAATCTGTTCTACTGATTCTGTGGTAGCTGATGGAAACAAGCCATTCCAAGTGCTCTGTTTGGTTGTAAAGCTTGGATGACTGTTGTTGATCATCTCAGTGGAAACATGACAAGAGGAGCAGCTGCAGATATCTCCAAGTAATATCTGAAGTAACTAGATTAGTACAATTTCAGACTTGTCTATACAAAAATTTGTTCTTTTAATTGAATCTGGAAATTACCTATAAACACCACAATCTACAGATTACATAGGAATTAGCTCCCAAGAGAGAAGACTATAGACGGACTGGCTACAGCTGTAACCATCATGCTTTGGAGATGAACTTCTGATGGATTCTAGATGCAACTGGAGACATTTCCAGTTGCAGCTTCTTCATTTCATCTTCCCTTCAAAGAGGCAGGATCAATAAGCAATGGAGGAACTCTTCAGCCACTTAAGAATGAGAAGCTCCGTATTAATTTTTTTCTCCCTGTTCTAATTTTTCTTGTAGCTGCTATGCACATGTCCCAAAACCAAGGGTGAGGTCTACTTGTTTCTTTACTGTGACTCTTTGGCAGAGTAGTTTAAATGTTTCACCGTAGAACAGAAATAATTGAAGACAAATGGAGGATACAGCTGAGTAAATGAATTATATAACAAAATAATATATTTTTACTAATTTTATTTAGGTTTTAATTAGTTTATTAAATTTACTAATTTTATTTTATTAATTTTATTTCATTTATTGACAGTTTAAATTACATAACAGTAACTTAATAATTCATTGGGATTGTGACCCACAAAGTCAATGTGCTGCTGAGCCTCCTCTGGATATTGCTCTTTACAGATGAGTAGTGCTGTGTGCTTCCTTCCTCTGTTTCAAATGCCTTGACATCAGGCACAGGAGACACAGAGGGAGACTCAACTGATTCAGTGCAGATGTTAGGACTAGTCAGTCCCTCTTCCATCCATGGAAAGAACGGCTGTTTTCAGGGCACAATTCTTCTCATCCTCAAGGAGACATCTAAACCAGCTCAAATGATTTATGCCTTAAAATTTATTTCCCCTAACTGAGAAAAGGGCATTTAGAAAAATAACTCAGATGTAGACATCTTTACTGTAGTCACCTAGAGTTCAGTGAAATAAATTGACATTCACAGCCAGGTCTGACAACTAAAATTGTCTTAATTTTTGCATACATACCTCAAAGTATACTGCAAAAATAGTATAGTCACAATTCTGTATACCACAACGATGCTTTTCCTCTGGTACTTGCAATTCAGATAAAAAAAAAAATGTATAGTGATGGATGCACTACAGCAGACATGCAAAAGAAAGGCTGGAACTTACTCTTACTATTCAATAATGCATCGACCACTGATGAAGGGATGCTACTGATCTAGCTTTGATGGAGGGGCACAACCTAGAACACAGTAAATGGCAAAGCTGTATTTATTACTCTTCTCTGCTCAAGTATTGTTTTCCAGAGATTTCAAAGCACATCATAAACAAAAGAACTCTCATAATTTTAATTATATAAGACATAAACTGAAGTGCAGAGAAACTAAGATATTTAATAAACGTTGCTTATTATGTTAACGATAGAGCTGGAGTGAATTTTTCCATGGTCCTATTTCAAGTCACATTGGACTTTTATAGTGTTTCAGTCCTGTAAAGTCTTTCACTTACAAAAGGGGAAGAAAACACTGGAGGTACAGCGGTGCATGTATAATCATCTCGAAGAAAAGGCAGTAAGAAATTTTGTTCCTCACAAGGCTGATGAACTAGTTTCTATTGAAATTATCAGAAACATGTTCTTCCTTTACAGATAAAACAGAAATGATTCACAGGGTAACAACATTTTTGGGGTTTTTTGGTTTGTTTATTTTTTCCTAGGGGTGCCGTGTGTGTGTGTGTATGTTGTCTTTAGAATGAAGAAAACCCTTCTTGAATCCCTATTCAATCTGTAGCATCTCCATTGCTAAATGCAATTTTAAACTACAGTGATTTTATCACATGTGCTGGAGTGTTTGTATGAATGGTCTTCTTCCACATTTACAACAAATGACTCTACTAGCAGAGCTGTGTGTACAGACTCTTGTGTAATTGTTCAATAGACTCTGAAGCAGAGCCTTTATTTCTTTTTGTATCAACATCCCTTTAAAAAGCTCCCTTATTCTGAGGAACAGGAATCAATATCAAGTGAAGTAATACTTGGCATAATGCAACTAATTCAGTATTTCAGATATAAAGCAGCATCTCTAATGGGGAAAAGAACTCCATTGTACCTGTAAAGAAGCCTTTTAAAAATACATCATTATAATGCAGAACTCTTTCTTCAGGATAATGCAACTGATTTATTTGCGAACTGTCATATGAGAGTGGATAAGTTATGTGTATAAAAATTAAGAAGTTACATGGTATACAAGTTAATTGTTCAATTGATAAGGTAGAAGGGTATTCTTCAAACTGTGTTATGCAAAGACTTTAATCACAGACTATCTCTTGTAAATCAGCGTTAGTTATATTAGCAGGGTTGACTTATGTCTAGATGATCCTAGCAGGCAACTGATACCTCACAAAGAAGGCAAAATGCGTGCAGGTCCCTGCCACACTAAAGTGGGAGGAAATACTTTCCTAAACCCACTTAACAATGGTCCTTTTGTCCTGAGCACACCACCAGGCACCACAAAGGGACGATACCATTACAGCAGTAAGAGCTACGGCAGAAAGAAAACAACAAAAAAAAAGCAAAAGATGCCTCAAAATAATTTTACATCAGGGAGAAAGTTCTCATCTTCCAAAGATGGTGACTGGAGGCCTTTGTAATCTTAACCGTTGAATTCCTACAGTTGCTACCGTTCTGAACCTGCTGAAGGCATCCCAGGCAGTCTTGTCACCCCTCTGCTCATTAAAGAAGCAGACAGGCAGGCAGCTAATGACAGCTTATGGATTCGCAAATTCCAGCACCGTAAGGTAACAACACCAGGGTACTCAGCTAACAAACACGTGGGGAGACTGCAGGAAGCAAGAGGAGGAAGGTGGTCATGTTTAGTGGGTTTTCTTCACAGCAAAACTGGAGCTGGCGAAGGGTCTGGAGCACAAGTCTTATGAGGAGTAGCTAGGGGAACTGGGGGAGCTGTTTAGTCTGGACAAGACTCAGGGGGGGACTTTATTGCTCTACAGCTACCTGAAAGGAGGTTGTAGCGAGGTGGGGGTAGGTCTCTTCTCCCAAATAACTAGACACAGGACAAGAGGAAATGGCCTCAAGTTACGCCAGGGGAGGTTTACATTGGATTTTAGGAAAAAAATTCTTCAGTGAAAGGGTGGTGAAGCATTGGAACAGGCTGCCCAGGGAGGTGGTGTAATCACCACGTGTTTAAAAACCGCGTAGATGCAGTGCTTAGCAATATGGTTTAGTGATGGACTTGGCAGTGCTGGGTTAACAGTTGGACCTGATGATTTCAGAAGTCTCTTCCAACCTAAATGACTCTATGAGTCTATGACTTTCTGATTCTAAATTTTGAGTCACAGAAAATGCACTGGAAAGAACTGGGACATACTTTCTGCTAAAAGACATGAAAACTGTTTATAATAAAATTTTTAAAAATTCCTGCAAAGAAATCCAACTATGTTGTTCTGTGCAAACTTCTCCTGGCAATATATATGGTATCTGTACATCTACAGCCTCTAGATTCTCTGCTTAGAAAATAATTTTAAAGTTTTAAAACCGAGAAAACTGTGATTCAGCAACACTGTGGATTTTATGAGTGAGCAGACACATAAAGTGGAATTTACTCTTTCAGTCTTTATAAACTGCCCAGGTTAATTTCCATACACCTAGCTTCTACCTCAAATCTCTTCTAGCTTGCATTCTGCTGTCTCTGATAGTATTTTAAAGGTCCAGATTTTATGAGGATGAAAGTTAGCTATGGGCTAACTTTCAAGTATGGATGTTTTTAAAGAGATGCAATTAATATGAGATTCAATTTTTTTAGATATCTTACTTTTTTCTTGATTTAATAACATTATAATCTGTTGAGTGGTTTTGCATTTTATTATGCAGTGCATTTTACTTCGCATGTCGATACATCATGCATGCTTTACAGTAAACTACAATAACCTAGGAAAACTACAACAGCTAAAAAATTACTGGAACAACATAAGAAGAATAGGCCTGTCTATTTTAAAAGTTTAATACTCTAAACCACTCATAATTATTACATGCTTTACTGAATATACTATCATTAATGGAGAAGCAATTGAAAATTTAGGCATTATTGGACCCTCATTCATCAAAAATTATTAACACATATAGCTGAATAAGAGGTTCTTTTTCTTAACAGTGCCTACTCTCTTAACTGCTGCATATCAGGGTGTTTGGAAAAGTGATGAAAAAACACAGCACTTTATTAATTAAGTATAAACAAAAAAGAAATTATTTTCAGGGCTCTTTTCTAACATAGGGACATCTGCTTTCTCAGACAAACAGATAACATACCAATCCTGCTTAAAGGTCCCATGCCAGGACTTAGAATGCCTATCATGACAGGAGTTTGTCATGACAGCAAGTAAGAAAGACCCTACAGTTTTGCAGAAGTGCTGATTGTCTAGATCAGTGGTGTGCTGCAGTGGGATTTTGAGCAGCACTGGATCAAGTCAGACAGAGCTTTGCCTAACTGCTAACATCCAGGCAGGGCCTTTCTGCATAGCTTCACAGAGTTTCTGTTGACCATCCTGTGAGTTTCTCACGATCCCTCAGTTTGAAGTCACTATACCTAATTATCTGCAAATTTGTTAGTTGTGCCCTGTGGGTCACCATCCGGGTTGTTGATGAAGATGTTGACAAATAGGAACTCTGGTTTATAGGCTTCAGCCTGACAGTCCAGGCAATTTTCAATCTACTTATAAGTTCATTCCTCCAGCCCGTGTTTCCTTAGCCTCCAGAAAGGATGCATCAACAGCATTAAAAGACAGCATTAAACCAGCATTAAAAGCCTTACTAAAGTTAAGGTACATTATATCCACCAAACACTCCTCATCCACTTAGTAGTTTCATCATAGAAAGCAATCATGTTCGTCACACACATGATCTGATTACCTTTTTACCCTTCAAGTAAATGGAATTACCTTAGAGGAGACATGTTCCATAAGGTCTCCAGAGAATGAGTAGGGGCCAACTGGCTCTAGTTGTAGGTCCAGCTACTCAGTCAGACAGATATCTGCTCACTAGCAGATCCCCACAGCTGTCAAATCCACATGAAGAGGCACTCTCCTTGGATGCATGTCCCCCGTGCTCTCTGGTGATGTGGCTGCCTGCGCCCATGTGAGAAGGTGAGCTCCAACAGTCAATTTGGTGTCAGGTGCAGGAGTTGCAAGCAGCATTAAGCAAGCTTCTCTGCATCAGGGAAAATTATCAAAAGAGAAACAGACTCTCTGCAGAGACTCTGCAGCAGCAAGACCTTTAAACTCTTTGAGGATGAGAGAGCTGGTATCACCAAGGCAACACAGGAACAAGAAGACAGCATAAACTCCCAAGAGTGAAGAGAGGTTAGAAGCTTCAAAGCTTGTCACTTCTGGACACAGGACAAAGGTTCCATCTAAATTAACAGCTCTTCCCCTAGCATATAGGTCCAGGGCCTGCCAACAGAGGTGGAGGAACCAGTTCCCAGGGAGCTTTTGGGCTGTACATCTCACATCTTCATATTGAGAACAGAACTATCAAGAGGAAGTGATAATTGTTAGTGGTTATCAACTCCTGCCTACATGGAACCAAAGGATTCCTCTGCTGATAGAACTGTTTTCCCAAGATCTTTCCTATGGCCTCAGATGCTAATTGTTTGACAGAGCACAGAGACTGGCATGGATCATGTGATCCTCTGGCTATTAACCCTGCTATGGACCAATACGGGTACCATGTCAAGGTAAAATCTTGAGCATATCAAAGGGTAACCATAAAGCTCTAGGAACAAAAGTGAAGGGGTTAAGACTGTGGGTAATGCTCTCCTCAGTTCTTCCAGCTGGAATAGGAAACACCCAGAAAATGCTCCTGGTAAATCAATGTCTGGCTTTACAAATGGTAGTGCAAGCAACAGCTTCTTTCATCATGGTCTTTCGTCTGAGCATCAAGGACTCTGGGAATGAGATGTGACCCATCTGACTAAAAGAAACAATATGGTTTTGGTGAGGCTTCCTCACTTGGCGGAAGGGAGCTTTAAACAAATTTCACTGATTCATGGGCAGCAAAGTGCAAAGGTAAGAGAGGGAGGTGATGTGTATGCTGAGAAGAAAGCCACTGGGGGCTTTTACATTCTTACCGAGAAGAGAGGGCACTGAAAGGCTTTCCTGAGGTGGCTAAATGCTAATGTGCATAGCCGAGGCATTAAACAAGAAGGATGTGAAGTTTGCACACAGTCATGGGGCTATGGCATGACAGAAAGCACAAGAGCTAATGGGATAGCATGAAGGACTGGGACACGGTCACAGACTGTTAGAGGCTGTGGAGGGGTCTCTGCAGGGAGGAAGGGTAGGAAGAGCTGTATGGTAAGTTGCTTTTTAACTGCCCAGAGCTATAACATCTGAGAAATGCTTGTTGAAAGCATCTGGGTCAAGGGCAGACACCAGAGGGGAACATAATGCCGGGGGCATTGTGGGAGACCTGGAGACCTGTTACAGATGGGTCAGCCAAGAGGTGGCAACATATGATGCTTACCCTAGATAACCAGTGATGTCTTTCACTCATAGGCCTTTCTGGAAACTGCAGCTTCTGCTGGAAGATCAGCATGGCATTATACAAATGCTAAAGGAAGTTCCTAGGCTGTGGTGATTTCCTGAAACAAGTGATAAAAGTAACTGCCAGGAGTAGCAGAGGGAAACATTGCGTGAGCTATAGCTGTAGAAAATTGCAGGAGTATCACTCTCAATGAAGAATTTGACAAGTGCCATGACATTATGCTGCAGCAACACAGTCAGGATAGTACAGATATACACCAGTAAAAAAAGTTGAATGACATGTAAATCAGAGAGATTCTAAGCAGGGTATAACACATAACAGTTATGCCATTTACACTGAAGTAGAAGTTAAGTTGTAATAGTACTCTACTGTTGCACATTAATTTCAGCATAGAGATGAAAATCAAGCTTTAAATTCATGCAAGTCTGGCCAGAATATTCTTCCAAAGATCACCAGAATTTAATTCACATCACTGAATCAGCTACTGAAACACTTCACAGAGATATCATACATATAAATTGTTACACAAAATAAGGTAAAGGTTGTTCATAACACAAGTTGACTAATGGCAATATAAATTCAGGAACAAGCACTCATATGGTGGCCAGTGACAGGTCAAGAGGCAACTGGCACAAACTGAAACATCAGGAAACATTTTTTTTGTTATGAGAGTGACTGAGCACTGGCACAAGTTTGACCAAGGAGGTTATGGAGTCTTCACCCCTGGGGAATATTGAAGAACCATCTAGACACAGTCCTGGACAACCAGCTTTATGTGGTCCTGCTTGAGCAGGGAGAGTGGAAACGATGACCTCCACAGGTCCCTTCCAACCACAACCATTCTGCAGTTCTATGATTCTGCAGCAGATGTTGCATTTTGTAGTTCAGAGAATGGGGGATGGAAGGAAGAAGGCAAGAAAGGAAAGAGGAAAAAGAGTGTTAGTTCACTTTGAAAACACGGATGAGATAAAAAACATTCAAAACTGAATGCTCACGTCATGGTTATAATAAATACTTTTGTTTATGCTATTCATAAACATCTGTAAGTAACTTAAGATGCAACATTTTAATGTAATCATTAAAATTCCATCACAATGAAATACTTAACTGAAATAATAGCTTCCAATCAGATGTAAAACAGTTTATTTATACATATTCATGTTATTTTTAATTTATTTGATTTATTGCATAAATAATTTATTTATTTAATGTGTATGCTACTTTTAATTAAGCTGATTTCTAAATAATTTTCATATTAGGGAAGTATATAAATGTGGTCCCCTATTCTGTAAAAGTACAATATCTACAGATAACATGGGCAAATTGATGCATTATAGAATTTCAGCACATCATTTATACATGTCGAAGTGTAATAGCATGGGATGCATCACCATAAATCATTTCTGTATTATTTAAAGCATTGTAAAGGTCACCTCCAGACTTAGGACAATACTAGCCATATTGGTTTTGTTAAATGAGTGATCAAACTAATCATTGAAAGAGTGCGATTCACACTTTGCAAGTGCAGTCTTTTCTTTCCTTTTTATTTTTGTAAAGCTTTAATTCATTGATGAAAAAAAAAAAAAAAAAAAAAAAAAGAAAAAAACAAAACAAACAAACAACCAAGAAGTAGAAAGGGAGATTTTCTGAGTTAAATGAGTCTATTAAATAGGATGTTGACTGCACTTCTTCTAGATAAGGAGTGGCAGGTTGCTTAAATTAAATGCAAGCTATACCTGAGAGGGTGCCTAGAGAATTCCAAAGTCTGGAGGAACTGAGTTATCTATCAACTGTAGAAATGTATTGGTTCCTGCAAGACTAGCACTCAGTCAAATCAAAGGATGTAAAAGGTGCTAGAAACAAATATATACTTCTGTATGCGTTGTGAAAAAGTTTATTTTATGTTAACAACTCCAGTTAGTTGGACGAGCACTCTTTGAAATGACCATGGAAAACAAAAACCAAACCAAACCAAAAAAAAACACATACAAAATCAACCACCCACCCACACACCCCACACCCCAAAACCAAACAAAATCAGCTGATGTTGAACACACTTTGAGCATCTTTTTAGTCTGCATCTAGTGTCAGATCAAACTTTCTTTCTCCCTCTAGGATATTAATGCCAGCCTAAACTTGCAGCTATATGGAAAAATATTGCAAGACTGTCATAATGTATTTTTGTTTCTGTAAGAATATAAACAATGCAAACTGTAGGAAACTGAGTTTCACAGATAGGATTTGCTTCTCCAAAACAAATAAGACTCTCAGATGCTGTTCACTGTCACAGTAGCACATACTGAACAGAAAGTTGTCCTCCAAGTCCACAAAAGTCTTATTCTAGCAGAAACAAGTCCTTTTGCAGAATGTCCTTGCTGAAGGACAGCTCATTCTGCTTGTGACTGCACCATGTGGTTTGGGGTTTTCTTTGTGAAAACAGTATAAAACTACTCTTTTCACTTGTCTGCAGCACCTCCCAATTCAGTTTTTCCTTGATATTACATATTGGAGACATATCTGACAATTATCTAAGCCTCAAATAGTCATCTATTTAATCAATAGGAAGGGGATTCATTCTTAAAACACTTGTATAAGATAATGAAATCAAACTGCCTTCTGCAGCTGGCTCTACCTTTTTACTGATTCAAAGACAAATCTCAAAAATTGGCTTACATTTAGATAGTTAAATGTCTAAACATTTCTAAAGGTGAATTTTGCTTTCCATCTTCAATCTAGATTCTGTCCTTTGCACTCTTGGCAGATTAATTTTAATGATAAACTCATTTCAACCAAATGTCAGAACAAACACTGCCTTCTATCTTCTTGACCTGTCTGGTTTTGGTTTTGAACCAAGTGTTCTCTTTAATCTAGTTCTCCTTTGTCTTATGTAATTCCATTTTATCCTGGCTGTCCTCTAGCTCTAAAAGATCCATCAGCTTCTCCTCCAGGCGATTCCCATTCTCTTTGCAGTGTTTCTGTAGTTCCGTGGCAAGGTTCTGGGATCTATTTCCTTTCTAGGTTATCTTCGGTAATCTCAGCCATAAGCACAAACTCATCTATCATCTTTATGATGAAGTCACTCTGATGATTCTGTGAATCTCCTTCTTTTCTTTCCCTCAGGTTTGTTTCTTTCTGTCTTACTGCCTGCCATCTCATATGGGATGCCCTGCCATCACCTTAGAACTTTCCATTTTCCTTCTCCAACCACCCAGCTTGATCACTGTGAATATCACCTCATTACAGCACCATCACACCACACCTTGAGGGTACCTCCCTTTTCTCAGATTTCTCCTCAGGATCCTATGCCTGCTTACCATTCATAAGATTTTTGTTTTGTTTATTCCAAAAGCACAGGTTTTCACACAAACCCTTTTTATCTCCTATCCGGATGCCATTGCCCAGCCCAAACCTGTGTGACCGATGTATATCCACTAAGATAATTCATGCAAAGGTCACACTGCAAATCAGTCATCAGTTCCCACCATTCTGGTAAATGCTGCACCATGCTCTTCTCATACTTCCTTGCTGGCTTCTAACTGCAAGATTTTGGTGCCCAAGTACATGTCTGTTGGCTTTTGAGATTCTTTATAGTACTTGTGAGAGTCTCCCACTCTTTCCAGTCAGCGCTCAGAGACAGACAGGATCTAAACTGGCATCTAAAATTATGCCCATGTTTTGGCAACTAAGTTCCACTCTTCCCATTTTATACTTAACTCTTAGATGGGCCGTTGGTATCGATCCCTCTTCACAGCGCCTGCTAATACGAAGTGCAAGATCACATCTGGGGCTGTCAGATGAACTCATGCAAATAAAATTACAGTGAGTAAGGTGGTTTCAGCTCCTGTTCCTTCTCTGTTTTTCCTGAGGAAGGACAATTGTAGTAGGGAAAAGCAGATGATCATTGCCTCGACTTCAGCAACTAGTGTGATTTAGAGGACCCTCCTTAGGTTCTGCGCTTTTTAGACTGCACCAATCTAGGTATCAAAAACTGGTTCATGCTGCTATAAGCTGATCAAAGTACTGTTCACACTCCTCTTCAAAAGTAAGAGGTTAAAACTTGGAAAAGCTTGAATCCAGCCCTTTCCTTGATGTATGAGTTTGTCTAAATGCCTGTCCTGTCACATTCAGCAAACAAAAAAGAAGAGAAATTATGTTTGCCTGTCACAAACACAGCAAAAAAAAAGTAAAACAGGATAACATTACGTTGGTGGAATTTTCTCTTCATAATGGGTGTATAATGAACAAACATTCTTGTTTTGTGTGGAAAAACAATCAAGGGAACAATTCCACTAATGCAGGCAGGAAAATAAAGAGATTTCTATCTTGATAACAATTTATCTCCCTTATCAACAATTTGAGTTGTACATGGGTCTATTATTTTAATCAGAAAAAAAGCTGCATAAATTTGTTTTATTTTAAACTTTGAAAAAAAGCCAGAGCCTCCCCTACTTTTCACAGTGTAAAGTATGAAAGCTACAGATCTTTCATTATATTTTCATCCAGCACACAGCAGTGTAAATTGTCTTGACAGAAGAATATGAGGCTCAAATGACTTTGGCATGTGATTAAAATCCAAGGGGAAGTGGTGATCATCTCAAACGCTATTTGTACTTAGTGGGTGGCAATGTTAAGTATTTACAGTGAAATAAAGAAAGGTCAAGAAACAACAACAAAGCCAGTGTTTTAACTGTTTGTGGGGAGAGAAAAAATGGAAAATCAGAAGAGTTAGTAGTCTTTGAACACATGTTGATGTTCTCCAAGCAGCTGCTTGCATCAGATACCTGCCTTTGGGCTTTTTTTTTCACTAACGTAAGTTCAACAAATTCTCCAAATCCCAGATAATTTCCATTGTGACAATCGGGTAATGTATAGTCCATTCAATGCACTTTAGCCTTTCCTGAATTCACTCCTCAGTCATGCGTGCTGAAAAAACAACAGAGAATGGAACCTGCCAAGTCTAACCTTCTTCCAGTTTCCGACTTTGGTTTCTCTTCTGAGATGTGGTTGGCCTGGGATTTACCCCAGGGAAACTAATTTGCAGAAGTCATCATCCTCAGAGCCTTTCAAATTTCCGTTCACAGCTCTACCATGTGAGCTACTTTTTCACCAAACAAGGGGGTTTCCCCCCACAGGTATTTATACTCTCTTTCCCTCTCTTCTCAGAACAAGTTCTTATACATCTTTTGCTCTGGCTTTTCTCAAGAAAGGACACTCTAAGTCCTGGATGAATGGCTTTTGTACACAGATGCTGCCAAAATAATGACTAGATAGGAGGAGAAAGGGAGGGACAGGGACATTAACCTAGAATTTTCAGTGGTAGGCAGTGAACATGAATTTTACAGACAAAGGACCAACAGCAAGAGGAAGCCAGATTTTAACCAAATAAAAATGGCTTCAGGAGAGCTATAGTTTGAAAGAAATTAGCAAAGCTGTACTGAGACTCCTCTGATTAAAAGCACATCTGCTTATGGAGAAGGGCTGAAAGGAATTTCCTTGCCATCTTGCACAGCCCAGTTTCGGAAGATGTGACTTTTGGGGAGGGAAAGTCAGTCTCACAGTGACAATGGGAAGCTGTTTCAGGCATTAACTACTACATCAATCAAATACTTTCAACAGAAAAGCCTCTCATCAGGCAAAGATTGTTTCAATGGAAGGAAAGTTTCCAGCAGCAAGAATTTCCAAGGAAACCAAGCAAGCAAACTAGGCAACTGTCTGCTGCCCAGCATCCACATGGCCCAGCTGCCTTGCTGGGCTGTAGGACAGCTGATGGAATCTTGGCCAGTTTGCCATGGAAGTGGTGAGTGAGAGTGGAGCCAGGAATGGCTCCAGTTTTCAATTTTCATCAGGCATTGGGAAAGGCACTTTTAAGGAAGAATACAGAATGAAGGAATCAGTAACAAGTAGAAAATTTTAGTGAAGTGCAAATTGTAGTTTCTTAGATTATCTGTTTGACTTTATCTGTAACAATGGTTCTGTTATATCCAGTTGCAGTTTGGTAAGCTTCGTCTCCCAAATGATAATTTTTAGATACATGAAGAGCCACCATTCTGCTAAGGAAAATATCTTAGATGCACCTCCAGCTTTTCTTGCAGAAGTATTTTCTTATGATTGTCTCAGACAAAGAACAACCTGATTCTCATTTTCTAAGTAGCAATGGTTTTATGTATTTATTATACACAGTGATTTCAAGGAAGCAGATGGTCAGTGAACTGTTGTGGTTTTTTTTCTGGTACTTTATAATTTTCTGCAGAAAGTGACACTGAAAACACCTCTTTCAGTTAACTATCAAATTGTTGTAAAAGAAAAAGAAAAAAGTGAGACAGAAAACAAATTATGGATTGCTGAGTGGGGATCTATACTTTCAAGTTTAGACAAATTTAAGTTTTTGTGAAAAAAAAAAGAATGACATTTCAAATTATGTGATATAATTAGATAATATTTTAATATCACAATTTAGAAAGACATTCACTCTTGATTTAAGGACTCTAAAGCAAAGAATATTCATTGTACCCCAAAATGAATGATTAAAATTTAGCTTTAGAAAGTACTTTATTTATGTTCTAGAACTGGTAACTTCACATTCTGGTTAAGATTCTCTTACACCTTTGTGTTTAAGATTACAAGTATTTTTAGACAGGAAATGCATGCAGTTATTCACATTATGAAAAGCCCCTGTCCAGATGGTGGAAAGCTGTCCTGGGAGGAGTCTTTCGACTAGAATAATTCAGTAACAACCATTTTCCGTAACACCACGTTGGAAAGGCACTAATTATTGCTATTGCTGCCTACATTTCCTTGCTAATGAAATGCTAAAACTGAGTCTTTTCATGGCCTCCAAAATCAGATTAAAAGATAGACGGTTTTCCAGTTCATCCCATTTAGACTCCTAAAGTAGCAGTACAAAGTACTACTTCATTCCATAATTCTCACTATTGAAATATTGTCGATAGTTTATACCAGTTGCTCAGAAAACCTCTCAATATTTTAAAACCTCTTGAACAGAGCTGAAATACTCAGGTAGTTGTAAAAAATATTCAACTCAAGATAATATATATTACACTTCCAGCTAATTACTGTTATACCAACATAGATGTAACTTCATGGTTTTTCTGGACAGGTTATACATAGAAAGAAACACATCTCCCCAACAAATGGAAATGGCTGCTGTGTTTGGATGGGTGTCTGTTGTGGGGGATTACTGTTTAAAGTAGAGTTTTAATTTAGAAAGTTAACCATCTTAGGAATGAAAACCAGGGACACCTCAGTATATCTCAAGATCAGATACAGTGGATGACATGGAGTCTAGAGACCAAAGGAATAAAAGGATTGGTGGGAGTCCATGAATTCTCAGTGGGAATAGTTTTACTAATGAATTTTCAACTGAATTGCAAAAACAGATGTTATCTGTAGGACCTAAGAACACTGGAAATTGCTTGTGCTCATCGGGCATACAGAGAAAGTACCTACTCTAAATGAGTTTCTTTTTTACCTACCTCTGTGTTAGAGTTTATGGTTGAGATGATCTGCAAGGAATTATGTGCAGCTGCTACCATCAGGTTTTAAACAACAATTACATTGCTTTAATTATTAGGGACTCTAGGACATGATCATTCTTGTGTGTGAATTTCACTTTTTTCATATGACTAAGATGCAAAGAAGCTTGCATGTGTGTCATTGCTTCATACACCCCATGCTTTGTATTGTAATCCTCTTTCTCCTACAAAAAAAAACACAAACCCAGCCAAACAAAAACCAAAACACTGGAGACAGCCCACCATCAAAAAGTTCAGAAAATCATGAACCTTCACGAAGCACTAGTTCCCTCAGCTGGAAAACATTTAAACATAAAAGAACTTTAATTTCATGTAAAATCTAACTTGAGAGAAAACTCTTGCTATTAAGATGTGCAGTCTGTCTTTCACAAGCTGCATATCTGGTTCTGATTTGTCATAACCAGACATTTCTCATTAAACAATTCTTACTCATTATTTGCACTGTAGGCATTACTTGTAAAGGCTTGCAAAAGACAGTTTGCTTCCTGCCTTTAGAACAGACTGCAACACGTCTTTGATTCACCCCTTCTGTTGCCACTGTTCTTGGGAATTATGAAAAACCAGCCTGAATAGAAGGGGAAGTGCATGTAGATTAGAAGGAGCAGAATAAAAATCAGTATATCAGATTCTCAAAATAGATCATGGAAATGCCATTTATACCATAGCTAATCCTAAGCAAGGCAAATGCTAGTTAAGATTATTGGTATTCATGCATAACTGTTACAGTAACAATCACAAGGATCCTGCTGTATTAGAGTCTGCAGAGAAATGGAACAGATAAAACACCTTGTTCAAAATGCTTGATGCTTAAGGGTAAGTAATGATGAAGTGAGTGCAAGAAAAAAATGAGAGAATCATATGAAGTGTACTAAATTCTGCTCCAGCACACTACCTGCTTAATCATTTCTGCTCCTGTTTTGGGCTTTTTGTTAAGATTACTGTCAGGAAGAGTATTGCGGGGAGTTCACAGTTACAGAGGTGGTTTTGCAAGTGTTGATAGGTAGCTCATTATATAAAAAGGCTTCTGTTTTGTGTTGTTGCATAAATAGATTGTGGTTTGGGATGGTTTGTTTGGTTTGTTTGGGGTTTCCCCCCCTTTGATTCTTTTGGTAGAAACACTGATAGCAGGCCAAATTTTAATGACATTGTACTGTATCTGTCTCATCCATCATCTTTAATGTTAGGTCTTACACTAACAGCTATGGAGACATTTGTAGTGATGGATGATTGAAGGCCTTCAGAAGTTCTGCTTTTTACCATCCCAGCTCCATTTCATCTGTGGTTCTTACTTGGCTTTCCCCGTGGCAGCTCTGGAAGAGTCCCCCTCTACTATCTTTTATTATCTTGTTTCCTGTCCTGTTCCATTGCAATGTATTCTGTTCTGTTTCCTAAATTCCATGGTTATATATAAATAACTAATAAATTTATTTTAAGGAGTTTATTTCCCAGCCCACCCTGAACTCTTACTGTAAAATTATCATTCCTTGCTACAAAGATATTTTTTTTCTTGTTGTCTTATTAACAGCTATATTTCTACATGCTAATTCTAAGAGTTAACCTAAAGTTCTTCCTTTACTATCCACCCAAGTTTGAAGTAAAAGGGTTTAAATTTCTTATAATGTTCTCAACATTAATTCCAACCTATATCAGTTAGGAACTGACACTTTAATTTTAATCTGTCACAGTGAAGAAGATTAAATATATTCCTTTGTTGGAGAAAAGTTTGACTCTTTTTTTTAACATAACTCTCCAAACAATCCTGAAAACAACAGCTAAACAAATTATGGATCCAAATTATATGTTATCAGATACCCTAGAATGATAGATCACTTATTAATGTGAGTTAAAAGATCAAGTGTAATTATAAAGAAATTTTTTTCTCCAGTAGGGTTTAAAAAGCCAAAGACACACTAAAGATAACTTTCAAGACACAGTCATTATCTAAAAAGCCAAAAAGGTCAAAATGGTGAAATGAGTCATTAAAGGTGCATCATAGCAAGTAACTAATATAGAATGTGTAAATCAAAACCATGATAAACACTTCAAAAATCAAGGAAATGTCACCACAAAATATGACAGGACATCTTTCCAGAGTGTAGAAAACACGAAAGTTAGAATCAAGGTGATCCATAATAACCTATTTACATTTTCTGCATTTTCCCTCAGGTTTCGCATTAATTTTACAATGAAATTTATATTTATATTCTTTCTCATCTTAAATAATTAACAATTTACCTATTTCTACACTTTCATCATCTGTAACCTTTCTATGTTATATACCCATTTCCAAATAAAAAGATTTTATTAGACAGAAGTAATAAACTACATGCCACACTGATGATTCTAAAAGTGAAAATGAAATGTGCTCAGAACTTCAAAATCAGTTTCCTAAGTTTCTCAGTTTGAGATATGGTACTACAAAAATTATTTATATAAACACAAGTAGTGTAAGTCTAGTTTGCTTTCCTTACTAGAATGTTCAGAAACCAATGTAGTCATCTCTTAAAAAGAGAGAAAATCATTTGGCCTGTGTCTTTTTAATATGAAAGCCAAAAATGTATTTTTTTAAAAAAAAACAAACAAATCAGCTTTGCATTAAAGTTTTCTGCTCACTCTTCAATATTTCTTTACATATCAAATTTTCAGCATTTAGGCACATTTGCAGAGAAGATTCTGTGCTGTAGAGAAATAATTCTAATCAAATCCCCTAAAGATGCGCTAGTCTTTTTAATCTGAGTCATGTAAATGTAGACAGATTTCTGAACCCGACTATGAGTCCAATGAAAATAGAAGATAAACTGCATAATGGAAGAAATATTTTTTTAAAGAGAAAGAGGGAGCTATGGTAAGATGAGAATGTCTCTGTGTAAAACATATGAATGGATAGATGAAAGTAAAAAATGCCATTTGAATTAGCAGTAGAAAAGTAAAAATGAACATTTTGCCCTGCGGATTAATAGAAAATTAGTTGGTTTCCTAGGGTAAGATCTCAAGTTTATGCTTCTACTTGATTCTCCCCAGAAAATGACCAATTATAAACACCACCACAGACCACTTGGAAACTGTGATAATCTGATTTTCCATCCAGACTTTTAACTACTGTGGTAGGTCCTACCTGTTCAGCTTATTAGAATATATTAGCTTGTTTGAACACACTGTCTAAATTGTCATTAACATAATACAAAAACTCAGCAGAAAACTTCAGATTAAGTATGCCCTTTTTAAAGACATTTGTTGATAAAGATAATTCAAATATTAAAGTTTTTTCCCCTCTCACAACATTAAACCTCAAGAAATTCCTAAATAGTGCTGCTTATTCTAGTATTGCTTAAGGCACTACCCTGCTGAGATCTGTACCACATAGTCAATCTAATTTTCCTCATAGTTCAGATGGAAAAATGCCAGAAAGTGACTTTGCCAAACACCATATGCCAAATGGGGACTCTCCCACCAGGATTTTTCAGAACACATTAAGATATTCATCTGGTACTCTGTAGGGGAACAGCTTTCATCCAGAAGAGGAGGGTAAGAAAAAAGAATTGAACAAACCAGCCTGGTAAATTGTCTGACACACTTACATATACATCAGTTTAGAAGTGTTAGAGAGTGGAGAAAACTGTTCAGCAGTGCCCAAGAGGACATTCAGTTCCTGCTAGTTTTCCAAAGGATTTTGGTTTCTGTGTTCGTTTGCTTCTTAGAAAATTTGGGATCCAGCACTGTGAACAAGAAATGCGCGAGGTATTAAGCTACGGTCTTCTCAATATTTTACTTTATTTTCATCAAACGTGGAGGCAAGAAGCAGTTTCATGTATTTAATGAAAAGCTCTAATCAGACATTTGCACAGTTTCAGCAGCTTTACCTTTCGCCATCAGCTGAGAGTTTCTAGTCTTTAATTTTGCTCTGACTATACTACTACACAAGGAAGAATAGAGTGGGAAACAGCTGTGGAAAGATGTATCTCAGACACATTAAGAAAACTATCCAAGAAGCCTCGCTAGTCTGAAGAGGTAGAAGAGCAGGGTCTTCAAGGACAGCTGCCTCAAAGCAGCATTTTTTGCAGCCACCTTGATTTTTTGGTTTGTTTGCTCCACTGAGATTCTTATTCTGCCCCCTTGCACAGTGGAGTGCAGACAGCCTGTAGTCTACTAAGTACTTCTGAACTGTAAACATTCCGGTTCTTGTTTTGAAGAAATGATGGTTTTCAGAAGGTCTGTTGTTCAGCAAGGCAGATTGCCCAATTCTTAGAAGAAAATTGTGGTATGGGTATAGAATCAATGCCAAACGTAGGATTTTGAAACCTGGGTTGCAACCGCAGTTTCTACGTAGCTTCCATAAGTGTATAGTATACTAAGAGATTATTTTTTTTTAAATATTAAGGTACCAAATTTAAGATGCTAACATACAAATTTAACCAATGAATCACCTAAATCTCTATTCCAGGCAGCTGGCTGCTTTCTTATGAAAAACTGTTAGGTGTGTGCATGTTTGGAAAGGAAGGTATTCAGCAGTTTGTAGAAAGGCTTAGATCCAATTCTGAAAATAAAAAAGAAACGTGAAGAAAAGAGATCATAGTCAAGAGTTTTCAATCCAGGGTGTTTGACTAAGTAGTATATCTTCAAGATAGCACCTTACTCCTCAAAACTGTTTATTCAGAAAAAGTTGTTCTGAAAATACAAAATAATTCTGCATCTTATCTTCACTTCATGGCAAGCAATATTTAGACAACATCTGAAATAATATTTCATATCCACTTAATGGAAATCTAGTATCAAAGACATACGTTAACGTAAAAGTAACTGCAGGGAAAAAAAAAAAAACAGTGAAATTCCGGAGTTTCACAATGGATTTTACTGGAACTAGCATGTCCTGTGTCTTCTGGGCTGGATAAGAATGGTATAAATTTATCCACAACTTCTGTCTTGATTTTTTATTTAGTGGACATCAGCTGGAGAACTGTAACAAGTCTCAGGATCAGAGTACTTATAAAATCATAAATACTTATAAAAAAAAAAAAAACAAAAACAAAACAAAACCCAGATGTTTTGAATCTTAACATCTAAATTCCAAGCACACATCATGAACATTATCCTTAGGAATGCTGGAATATGTTTCTTTCTAGTCATCCTGAAGCTTTATTCTGTGGTATCTAGTCCTTGTGAAATAACATTGTTGTCATAACACCAAGGCAGCCAATTATTTTAATCTGTTCATCTTCCTATTCAAGACTTGTGTTTGCTCTTTGCTTCTTATAGGTATACTAGTATAGCTTGTCTGCTCTTATTTTACCCTGATTTTTTCATACCATTTATTACTCCAGTTCCCACAGTGTATCTCCAAGCCTTGCAATTTCTTCAGACATTGTTGACATTTGGACACTGTTCTGTATTTTAACTGCTTGCTTGTGTAGATTGTCTCTTAAAAAGAATCTGTGCAGTCTGAAAAGAGAAGACAATTATTTTCAAAAACATCAAATACCATGACACACACAGATGCCTACAATTACTAATTATCTTGCATATAATCAAAATTGAGGATCACAAGGTTTTCTGTTGTGGTCTAACAAAAAAATACTGTTGGGCCCTAAAGGAGAATTTCCATACTTAGCCCATGGGTAGAAAAGGGAGATCAGCAGGAACTGAAACTATTGTAAAAAAAAAACTATTGCTGAAGGATCTACGTAACTTTACACTTCCCCTTTTGCAATCTGCAGACTGTTTTTCAGACCCAGATAATTTATTTGAAAATTGATAACATGCATGAGAAATACTGGTCACATTTGATCAAGAATGCTGTGCAGTAAAGACTGAAACTAAATTTTGTACATTGCAATTGGATTCCTTTTTAATGGAACTGGCGTCAGATATTAAGTGGACCATGAACGCCAGAGATACTGCTGAGAATAAGAAAAGAATTAAGACCATTAGCGCAAGTTGGCTAGGATGTCATATTTATAGTCACCATCATCAGTTGAAAGCGGAGCTTTCATTACAAGATAGGTTTTTATCTAAAAGCGCACAGGCAGAATACCCTATACTTTTTTTACAAATTAAAAAAAAAAGAAAAAAAAAAAGAGAGCTAAGAAAGAAGGAAAAGGAAAATATTTCATAACTTTAAAAGAATACTGAATTGAGGTTTTCATATATGCCAGACTATAAGGAAATTCAAGGCAAAAGAGCTTGTGGTGACAGAAAGAAAAAAAGTTATTGATCCTATTAATTTGGCTGTTGTCTGAAGAAGGAAGGGGAAGGCAAGGCAAGGCAAGGGAACTATCTGTAGGTTAATGGTTTTCAACTTGTGGCTTGCAAGTTCAGGGGAACAGTGACCCATGAGTTGTTTTTAAGACTCAAGAACAGGGCATAAATAACCTTATTGTCAGCAAGTATATATTCACTGCACAGAAGTTCATTTCATTTTCTGAGGATCTTGCAGTCAAAAAAGGTCTTGTTCCTTTATTTTTGTTGTTGCTGAACAGATGACCATGAATATCCAAACCATTTTAAATTGGACGCAGTACTGTCCAGTAATGGCTTGCAGGTAAGGGTATAAATGTAGTACCAAAAACTCATTCATACCTTGTAACTGCTACTTTTTACTGTTCCCAGTCTGACGGCTGGGGTAGAAAAGAACAACACTAAAGTGGTACTGCTGATTCTTGCTGCGTAACAAAAAAATCACTGTGGTGCTGAGGTCTTGCGAGCTGGGCAGCACTTCTTGGAGACTGACTACTGTCAGTTGATTTAGTCAATGCAGTAACAACCAGCATTTGAAACTTTACATGACATTGACAGTGTTCGTTAATTGTAATGGTCATCTGGCTGTGAGAAGACAAAAGCAACACGTTTTGAAGTTTGGCATGAGTAGGTGGCTGCATTAGGCAGAGATCCATAATGCTTGTAGTTAAAACGCTAATATTGAATAAGACAGACCACTGCAGAACTCTGCAATGGCAGAAACACCACAACCTAGATGCTTGTGCCAGAAGACAGACAATCAGGTTCCTCTTTACTGATGCAGTTCCTACATATAGCTATGCATTAGGGATTTTAAAATCTGAAGCAGTGATTACATAACCTTAAAAAAAAACCCTCTTGTTCTTGATAATAAGCAACAATATTTTACCATTCCAGTGTCCAGCAGGCCACATCTCATAGATTCACTTCTCGGCTCTCATCTGCTGTGACTAACAAGAGTCCTGTTGTCTTCTACACATGCATCTTCCCTGCAGGAGTACTTGTCACCAGTTAAATGTATAGCACACAGGAGGTTTGAATCTTCTTTTGGACCAGTGTGGTGAAATGTCTCCGTGTAGCCCAGAGTTACTAAATACACTATTCCAAAGATACTACTTCTTCACAAGACTCCTTTTTTTTTTGTCTCGGGGGCCTATAGCTTTTGCAGTTTCTTTACATTTCATCTCATTTAAAATAAAGTAGAACAAAATAAAATAAAACAAAAGGATTTTCCTCTGATTGACTTGTCAGAAGCAGACCCCTTAAATTTCTTGACAGAGCATATGCTGAGGTAGCCAGGGCAAGTTACATTCTTCTATTTTAAGTAGAAATATAATTTCAAAATGTACTCTGGATTACTCTAACAGCCAGGTGCCAGGTGCTGGTATTGTTTGATTTTGTTGGGGTTTTTTTTTTCTATTTAATTTGGACATAGTGCATTTTTAAAAGGTACAAGGAAAAATCAGAAGTTTTCTTTTCTTTGGTCAGCAAATTCATGCTTGTTAGAGCATGGACTGAAGCCAAGCATGTGCAAAGTCTATTTTAGGCATAAATGCTTTGAATTTAACATTTAGATTAAAAGTTTTTATGTAAAATTTGGTTTATATTCAAAAGCAACAAATCTCTTGGTCATATGAAAACTCTTGTCTTTCTACAAAAATGAGTACAAATCTTGTATAATAGGATCTAAACGAGGAAACAAATCTTTCAATACAATTGTCCACTTCACAATTTATGCAGTCATTTTTGAATATGACTGGAATGTGGGAAATTCAAACTGGATATAAGAAAAAAATAATTGATCATGCAGTTCGTCAAATACTCAAAAAAGTTGCCCAGAGTCATTGTGGAAGGTGCTTCTTAGAGGTGGTCAAGACTCTACTGGCCAAGACACTGAGCAACCTGTTCTGATTAGACCCATATTCAGGGGGGG
>JAVJGJ010000059.1:68736114-68748280 GCA_035590215.1 Microhierax caerulescens | reverse complement strand
CTTCTTAGAGGTGGTCAAGACTCTACTGGCCAAGACACTGAGCAACCTGTTCTGATTAGACCCATATTCAGGGGGGGTGAGGTGGGGTGGACTAGAGGACCTCCAGAGATCCCTTCCAACCTCAATTATTCTATGACTATTTTATGTCTTTCCCTTTCAGTGGAGATAAAGCAGAAGATAACTGCCTTCTCTTGCAGCAGACTTCTGTGTGCAGTGTCTTGAGCTCAGTCATATTACCTGTCTCTAAGCAGTCCACTGTGAAAGTTCCATAGCTGTCTGAGTAATTGTATTTATCCATAAACTTCTGGAGATACATGCAACACAGGGGATGGTCTGTGCAAAACTCTTTCTCTTCCTGGAATATTTAATACCAGAAATCAAGAAGAAATTCCTTGCACTTATTTGAACAAAAATTTGAACAGCCCAGGATCGGGCTGTTTCCACTCTCAATAGTTATGTATTTGGTGCTGCTAGTAGAACCTATAGTTAGATAATTTTAACCTCTGATGGAAAAGCATACGAACCATATAAAAATATTTGGAGAAATTGCTCCATATGATATAATGTGTGCTCATCTTTATATTAATCAGTCACTGATAAACAACTCCATAAAAGTGAGTCTTCAGCAGGTATACATAAAGGACAGTGGCCTTGCATGGTTTGGAAGGTGAATGTAGCATTAGACCAGAAACTGTGAAAAGATGTAGCAGCAGTGGGGGTCTGTGCCTAGGCCATGGGGGCCCAGCTTGGAAGAGCTGTGATCTCCCGCGAACAGACTGAACGGTGCAGCTGGATACAGGCAGCAGCTCTGATGCACCAGACGTCCTAAGCATGTGCAGAAGACTGTTTCTGACATCTTGTCTTTTCCCCATTCATATTATACAAGGGTTATTCTCGACTACACGATGGCTGAACTCAAAGAGTACAGAAGACCCTTTCAGAAGAGTTCACTAGTTATCTGCTTTCACCTTGCTTCATTAACAGGCAAGGTTTGTCACCAAAGTACACTAGCACCCTCACTGACTCTTGGCCATCAAAGCCAACAGCTAATCAGTGTCTGAAAAATGCCTCTGTGAAGCATTCTTAAAAATCTGATGAAGTTTCCAGTGAATATTTCAAGGTCTGTGGTTCCTTTGCATGGTCAAATGGGAACCGCTTCTTTTATCGATCAGATCTGTCAAATTCTCAACACTTTGGTTCTCTGACCTTCCTGAGTGCTTTGATCAATACTGATTTATTATTTTTTTCCTAGCTGGCTTCTGATGCAGCAAACGTAAGAAATTTCAGGCATCACTTAGATTTCCTTGCTGTTAGAAGGAGCTATTTATTTCTAATGTACAGAATTCATATGTCCTCTAAAATATCACCCCGTGCATCTGCAGTACAACACTGTGTACTCATCAGAAACCATTTTTAGCAGTAGAAGACCATAGCTATTTCTGATAAGGACACTGACTCTGGCTGATGATTCTACTATTCTTAAAGCAAAACTTCTGTTTTGAGGGTATCGACATTTGCCAAGGAGGAACTCCAAAAGCTTCAAAGTTTTTAATAGGAATTTCAGGGCTTCATTCTTATCCTGCCTGCACACAGACTGAACTGGTGCTACTTCAAATAGCTTTCCTTTACTTTGTAGCTCTTCTTTACCCATTTTCTTCCTCCTGCCTTCAAGAAAAAGCGATTAGTTTCTTCTCCCAACAGACTAACTTTTTAAGAGGAATGGTGTATCTACCTTTAAATTCAAACAAAAGAACAGTAGCATAGGAAGATAATCCGGCAATTGCCTGGACTCACTTGTACAGCAGTGTTTTTTGTATGAAGCGACAAATCTGGGATTGTTTAGGTCCACACACACAAAAAATTAATATTGCTGGGACTACACCCACATTTACAACAGTAAATAAAATGGTGTGGGGAAAAAAAAAAAAAAAAAAAAGCTAAGGCATGCATTATTGGGTAATTCTGAGAAAAGAAAGAAGGCAGTGGAGTGCATTTTAGTTACTATAAAATGAAATGAGCAACATATAGCTTTTTTTCTTGAATCCTACTTAGGATTACAAAAGGAATGTGAATCACAATGATATGAGCTTTTAACATTTCAAAATAGGAACTCAAAAAATGATCTGCACAATAGATATATTTTCAGTGTGGTAAAAAATAAGCTCTTCCTTGGGATGTAAGAGACAGCATGGTCTCTGCCCCAAAGTCCTTCTAATCTAATTTTAAAACACAATAAAAGAGAGTGGCAGGAGGAAGGAATGCTGGCAAGAATTCTAAGGAGAGGATTACAAGGTCACTTATACATCAGGCACAAACTTGTGGTTCTGTTATCCATAATCAACTCAGCATTATTGAATTCAGTTTGCCTTGGCACCTCAGTCATGGAATGTGCCACTGACAGACACTGTAGTGGACATTAATGTATCCCCTCAGAGCTACAAAGCTTCAATATATAAATTACAAGCAAGCCAAGAATTCCAATTTGATGCTTAAGAGTAAAGATCATTTAATGTGCTGAATTTCAGAGCTCTGTATATTGAACTTCAACAAAAAAAAAAAATTAATTCCCCTAAGAATAAAGACACTAGTAATCCTTGCAACGCTACTCTCTGCATATTATTGCTTTCCTAAAGATGACTTCAACTTCTATAAATAACTTTACAGAACTCCTAATAAATACCTGATGCTTTCTTTTGGTTCATGAAATTGGTCAGTTGTGCTACCCTTTTGTTTATGTCATCTAAAGAGCATTACACTTTCATCATGCAAAATGCATAAAATGTAGCTGAAGGTACTCAGGAGTCAATAGCAAGGTCATAATTTACTATCAGGATTCTGCTGACATTTACAGACCATTTAAACTTTGTTATTCTGCTTTATAACACCAGCATCAGCACAATCCTTGAAGTGCATCACTGCCTGCAGTGTGGCTGTAATGGAACTCATATGAATAACTAGCAATGAATTAGAATCCCTGTTTATGATTTACCCATGCACCAACTGTAAACATTCTACTAAGAAACACTTCATTATAGAACAGCTAAATGAAATGAACTTTGAGCTGAACCTTTTAAAAAAGAAAACTTTCTGTGAACTGTAAGGTGATAAAATCATCTGAATCCTTCACAAATGAATCAATAATTAAAGGATATCTTTTCTCCAGTGAGGACAGAGAATTTCCTTTTCTCCTGACATGGGGTGACTAAAAACATGCTTTTAAACAATTACTAGGGGAACAAATAATATTTTAGAATGTTGTAGACCTGTTCAAGTATGCAAATTGGAATTATTGTGCTTAAATAAAATATTAATGAAGCCAGAGAATTCTTTTCATGTTTGTATTACTGTTGTAGTTCTTCAAAAGTTCTTTTGCCCTACTTGGATAGAATTTGATACACCTGAACCATCTGTTAGTGGAAGGTAGGCCATCAACAATACTAGAATACTAGAACAATATTAGAATATATATTGCTATGAAAAAAAATACTAAAAATCTATCAATATTTAAATATATATAAATACATGAAATATTTATAACTATATAAAATTAAATCTAAGTGTATAAAATGTATACAAGATTTACACTGCATGTATTTGTACCAAATGTACAAAGACTTCCACAATTACACAGATTCCTCCATGTTTTTTCCTCTCAGTAGTGGACTGATGGATGTTTACCTTGTGTATTCTGTGAAAGCAATTTGAGCCAGAGGTTATATCCTAAAGTGATGGAAGGAACTACTGAGCCCAGAGGCTCCTGAGAACAGGAGAGGAACAGGAGTGGAAGCTGTTGGAGCAGAAGAGAGAGCAGAAATGATGATGAAACAGGAGAGTCAGAGACACTTGTGTCTTTAAAACAGTTAGAGGAGGTGACACTGAACAGAAAAATCAGGTTTTTAAAGATTTCTGAATTATTTGAGGAGATAATCAAAGTAAGTCTCACAGTCAGAGTATCCTCTTGTTTAATTGTCTTGCACTAATGAACTGTCATAAAAGAGACTGAGGTACCCTTCTCATTAAGGTGGCACAATAAGCTGATGTACAGTACATCGCACATGAGCTAAATGGTACTTTTAGTAATCTGATCCAGATTTATCACTTTGAAGAACATGTCACATAACCGCAGCTATATAGCTTTGGGGATGGAGGTGTTTGCAACCAATTGGCTTGGAGTACAGCTAGAGTATGTTCACATCTCCCTGCAAAATATTGTATAGAAATGATCCTAGACTGCTCTACCTGGATATCCTCTAAAGACTAGATTTGCTGGCTATACGTTCATTCCCTATTACCATCTGGTATCTGTGTTAGTGTTTATAACAACGTGGTTGAGATTAAAATCAATGATTTCTGGAAGGGAGGAAGGAAGCTCATCCAACAGCAGTTCCCACAGCAAACCAACCTCTAAGCCTAACTGCGATGTCAAAATCAGGTCACGCCGTCAGCAGGTTTCCGTTTGTCTTATTTAGCTGATAGATTTGGTTCTCTGGTGAATACAGACATCTGCTTGTCTAAGAAGAACCCAGACAAAGAGATACCTTTCTCTGCTAGGTCACACTTATTTTTGCCCAGTTGTATCATGATGCAGAAATTTTCCTTCTTTTTTTTTCAGCCTGTTTTTGTTTAATTGGAAGAAAAATAGCTTTTTCTAGCCAAGAACTTTGAATCCATTTTACTTGGAGTGTGGCTTCCCCAACTATTGTAAGCATGGCAATAAGAAATATTGGTTCACTCCAGACAATGAAAGAGCATTTCATGCCTGTGTTTTCCTCTCAGTACTAGATTTCTGTCTACTGCTTCTTGCAGTCCCTTATGTTGGTATCAGAACAAACTGTCCTCTATGTGCCTCGCCTTTTCATATGGAATTTTTGTTACTGACCTTGGTAGTTCATTTATTGACTTAATGTGGCCAAAAGTCCTACTTCAGTTTCTCCTTCACTTCAGCATTCAGTTTTAAACAGAAAATCTATTTCTTTTATGGTCCTGGTCCACCTTACTTCTAACATCCTGATGTGCACTGTAGCATGCAGTGGGCTTGTCCATTTATGTCCTTCCTATAATGCACAATTGAAGCTGCTTCTTATGTGAAAAGCACACTCTGGCATCTTTCAAGAGAAAAAAATTTGGTCATCTTCACCAGTCATGAAATAATTTGTTATGTTCCCTGATTACTAATGGCTCCAGATCCTGTAATGCAGTTTCATCACTTAAGATAGCTCTTTCACTTTTCTTATTATCCATATTAAAACCAAAATCCATAATAATACAATATGTTATTTTTAGTGACTTTGTTTAAATGAGAACTTACAATGCAAGAAGTGTCTCTTGGAAGTTACAGGCTGAAGAAAACTTCCAGAAAGATGAAAAATCAGGGGAACTTCCCATACCTCATTCAGATGAATGATTGGTTCAGAATATGGAGAAGAATTATGTCAACGAGATCCTATACCCTCTGATTTTTCACATACACCTCTTCCTCATGGCATCATTTCTAAATGGTATATTAAGGTTTCCAGTTTGATGATTTGTCATTTCAGTGTCTGATATGCTGATAGATTGAGTTCAGGTTTCTAAGTAACCTTGTAACCACAGCAGTGCAATAACTGTAACTATAAGGCCTCTTGCTTGGAGTACGGACGGTCACTCAGATTAGCCCAACTGACTGGTTAATATCATGCCCCCATTATGCTTTCTGAAATGCTTTCAGCTGTGGATAATTGCTTCTGGTTCTGGAAAAGAATGAAAGTTTCTTTCACAACTTACTGGTTTGGTGGTTGAGGCTGTATTTGATTTAAATTTCTATGGGGGTGTTTAACAAATACATCAAAGGACATAGAATGGTGCTGCTGCTGTTTTAGTAATGCTTTTTAAGGATTTCTCACAACTTCAATAGGAACATCTGTCAGTTAGGGCTATTTCCATGGGCTCAACCAAAACTGGAGGGCTTGGAAAGCAGTATAAAAGAAAACTGTTTTCTTCCACAAGAACAAAAGTAAAAACATCTTCATTTCTGCCAAATCTCTCAGAGAAAGGTCTTAGGGGAATTTCATTTAGCAGCTTTGCTTTTTTTGTTTCTTTTGTTTGTTTGTTTTCCTTGCATGCTTTATGTATTCACTGATTATCGTTGCCAGATCAATTGGTTGGGCAGAAACAGAGAGGGAGGAGGATAGAATGCCTTTCATAAATTACTAATTCTTTCTTTCTCTCCAAATAATCAAAAGAATAACACATATACACACACATTTATGCACGTACATTTAGTGCCATATCTTTTCCTAAAAACTTATGCAAAGCAGCAGAAGTGACATAACATATACACAGGTTATAAAAGCAACGTTAGCATACGCAGACGTAGCAACCCGTTTCAGCAGTCAGTACCCACACTGTTCTGAATTAAAATCCTTGTAGATTTTATAATCCACATTGCAAGAATCACCACTTAGGTTGGCACATTCCTTTACAGTTATCCTGACTCAGCAGTACATCCAATCTTCCATGCTTTGCTCTCTTTGGTTTTGCATAAATTAATTTTACCCAATTCCCAAGGTTCCATGCTTTTAAGCACTAGTAGTTGCTGGCCACTAGTGAATTTGTCTAAAGTCTCTGTGCCTTGGGTATCAACTATCACATCCTCTACTACCATCCCCTCTCCGTACTCCTGTCTGCTACATTTTTATTCTAGGGTCATAGATAGTTCATTCTGTACAGAATAATGACTTGGTTTTGGTGTATGTTATCACACAAGCATAGAATGGTTGAGGTTGGAAGGGACCTCCGGAGAGCATCTGATCCAACCTTTATGCTCAAGCAGGGTCATCTGCAGCAGGTTACAACACACCTATAGCAGATTAATCACACACTCAAAAGATGAGTATAAATCCATTTTAACAACAAGCCACACAACTGCACAAAGCTCAAGCTGAAACTAGTTTATACTGCTATGGTATGTCTGCATTGCTCTTGGTAGCTGTGCTTGAGTTAGGGTTGGTTTTCCTCAAGGCAAACTGCGTGACCCAGGTATAGCCATGCTGTCGGCCTTTGCCCTGGCTCACATAAGTTGTGTGCATAACCATCTTTCAGAGAAGAGTTTTCTGTCACAGAATTGTACAAACATATAGAAATTTAATTTAAGGAAGACAGCTTCCAGTTCTCTGTACCAGTAACTGTCTTGTGTCTTCAACAACAGCACACAACTTTCTCATTCTGCTATTTATGAGATTGGCATTGCTTCTGGAGCCACACCACCCTTCCTGCAAACGAACTGTCGTTTACAGACTGAAAACTACAGTGTTGGCTGATCAAAACACTAATGTGAAAAGTGATTAATCACTAATTGTATACTCTGTCTGCAAATAGAAAGTATCAGAGGCATTGGCAGAGTCTACATACACGTCATCTGAACAGCACTCTGGGTGGAGCTGAAAGGCTGCCCATATCTCTATAAAACGCTTTTCCTAGGAGTCTGTAAATGCACAGAAAGAACTGCTACAGTGGTGTAATGCAGGCTCCTAGGGTTAACAGGTCACTTCATGGAGGCTGAGGCTGGCTGCAACAAGAATAATTCTTCAGTCTTGGGCTGGACCACTACCAGTTAGGAATATCAACGACAAGTGCGCGCCAATCTGCACTGTAATCTATGCCACACATAGGGGGGTTATATTCCTGGCCAGACAATACAGACCATCACTGGCTCCTCAGTGTAGCTCTAAGCTCTTGGAGGTTCTCAATACAAAAACTCCCATAGTTTGAATGCTTAACCTCAAGATGGCAAACTCCCAAGGCTCGCTAAGATACCTGCATACAGACCCATGTGCTTTATCGTGGTGTTCAGACTATGAATGAGACCAAAGAGCATCACCTTCTAGGCTGGATCTAGGCACTGGCTCATCTTTTCCCTACGTAATTCAAAACAGCACAGCACTGAGCCCACTTCTCTTAAGAAAGGACAATCAATGAGGCCGTGCACATGCATGTTTTATGACAGCACACCACAGCAGCTGCATAGGCAAACATGTGGGTCTGCAATACGGACAAATACTGCTCATTCATAACCCTCTCAAGCATCTTCTACATTTCTTATGGTAAACATTCTCTCCTCACTCTTTCCTTCCTCTACCCCATGAACCTGTTTCTTCTTTACCTATCTTTAAATGACTCTGTGCAAATAAAGACTTCAGTCTCTCTCCCCTACAGTGGACTGCTTTTGGAGATGTACTTAGACAAACCAATATCACACACAGAAAACACTAACTTCTATCATTATAGCTTGCATAGAACATCAGTGTGTCCTAATGTTGACTTTAGAAAAAAGGTGAGTGTGTGTTTTTACTCGCCTCAAGTTTTTACTTTACCCAAAGTATTTTTTTTTCTTTTTTTTTTCACAAAAGAAGAAAATGATTGTTAAATAAGTAACAAAACACATTTCTATTAACAGGTGCAGGGACAGAGGGTTTCCTATAGACCTCAGGTACAGAAGAAAGTGTACTCAGAGATGTCAACTATACTAGTCTCAACAAAATAAAAGCTTTAATGAAAGTGCTAAGCAGCATCAGGACACATGCCTTTTAGTGCTCTTCCTACACATCAGAGCTGTGGGTTTCATGGAAGCACTTTTGACTTGGAAGTATCTTCTCCTAGACAGTCCTGAGCGGTCAGGCAGCATTTCAGCTCAGGTGCCAGAAGCAGGACAGGGAAAGCATCAGCCAGATCTGCATTCTCATCTTACAGAGACACTGTCAAGAAGGTAGGATTTAAGTGATGATCAAGCCCACATAGTTTTACATTCTTGAAAACCAAGCATGTTTGCGGTGCAACAGTGATAACTGCTGGCTGCACTCTGATTTGCATTAATCTACCCGGCAGATCTGAAAAATGTCTCACTATGCAATTAAAGGAATTTCTTAATGACTGAGAAGAGAAATGCATATAGCTGTTTTAAGCCTGATACACCTTTAATTTATCTTCATGTTATCTCTTACTTTTCTCCTTTCACAATAGGGTTGTGCTGTACCTACTAAATATTCATAAGCAAATTCATGGCGGGGTATCAGGGTAGCAATATAACTTATAGATACTAATGCATTTATAAGGGCAGGCAGTACCCTGGGGATGACCTGTGACCTTTTGCTAAGAGAATGACATCTAGTTGTAATAGGTTTTTATACCCAGCTGATTTAAACATATCATTTCAAAAAGGATCCGGGCAGTTGTTAAAAATTTGTTAACATATTTGTGAAATATAATGAATTAATTATCATTTCATTTAAACAATAAAAAGAAAAGGTTACCTTATTCCCACATGATGCCTTGATCCTTTTCATGCTGTATAAAATATAGTTGCCTGTTTGTGCTTGATAGAAACTTACTTTACAGGTGAGGAACTATACGGCTTTTCTACTCATCCCAAAATTTATTTTTCAAATTTCCATTTCTCTTATGTGTCCTGAGATGAGGTACTAATAGTGAAGAATTTTTCATGTTGTAGGGTTCCTTGGTAATCAACAGTGTCTCAAAGATAGGTGGCTCGGTGTCTTCATGGCAAGCTTCACAGAATATGAACTCCCTGAAAACCCCTCAGATCCTCAGCACAACCAGATGAATGCACTGACAATTGCTACATTCAGCCATCTGTTTCTTTGGCCCTACAGATCAATCTCAATGCTTAATGTGTAGTTTATGGTGACTTTATTTTTTCTTATGCTGTTTTTCTTTTTTGGCCAGTTACATAAAAACTGTCTGCAGGTTTTTCTCATATAACTTTGTATGCTAGCTATGTAAATATTTAAACATACTTCTTTTGTAGTAACTATGCTGCAGCCAAATTACCTTGCAATGGGAAATTCCTATAAATAAATATAATTAAGCTACAAAACCATGAAAAATAAAGCATTAATGAATATTAAATAAGTTGACCTATTTAACAAGCTGTTTATTTTATGCTGGTTTCAGAAAGGCTCACGTTCTGTGTTTGGTTCCAGCCTGCAGAATGGGAAGAATACTAAAGAAATTAAGAATAACTTTACTGCTGTCAGAGTAATAGGCTCTTTGTGTCTTGTAGTTCTAATAAAATATGACACAATCCACATAGAAAGATCTGTAGCTTCTAAAATTAGGATAAATATTAAAAACAAATTACATTAAAATATTCACAATGTTTGTTTTAAAATCACAGAACTCTGAGAGGAGAGGACAGGCTGATTCTACAATAATATAATTATATTAATTACATGAGTGATCTTTCAGGAGTTTTTGTCTTCAGAATTGACACATAAATGAATGGGGATGTACAAAGACTGCAGCGGAGTGAAAAACAGTCTATCTGCAGAAGCAACTAAAGCAATTTTATAACTAAAGTCTTGTGAGATTAATATCTTCTTTGGAATGATTATGATGTATGGCAGAAGAGAAGATAGCTGGTTGCTGGATGCATCTATTTCTGTTTGCTAAATCCAGCTCTCACACAGAATGCTTGTTGCATTTGAAACTACATGATCAGCAAAGGTAATAAAAAAAAAGGTGGAAGGAAGAAGAGAAGGAGGAAGAGAAACAGTTTAAATATTCAGCTGGAGGGAGAGACAAATGGATCTGGATGATTTTATAACATATGGAAACATGCTCCCCTAAGAAATCCCCAGATTTCTGCTGGCAGAGACAGATTTTGATATCCCAGTTTGGTGACAGCCAATCCAAGGATCGCAGAGCAGGAGACAAAACAATAAGTAGTAGATGTGCAACATGCAAACTGAAACAAGTATAAGAGCTGACATCTGTGATATTACATCTCCTGCCTGGAGAAAGCAGTCTCTTCTCCCTACCTGGCTGGTAGAAACTCAGCTACTAGGAAGACAAGAATACAAGAATTACAAGATTGCAAGGTGAACTGGAAAGAGGCAGAGTAATTAACTGGAGGAAAGAAAGCTGCTGGACAGGAAAGCACAGGCAAAGAGAATCACCAGAGGACAGGTCTCAGGAATTCTTTTTTGTCATTCACTCACCCTGTAACCCCAAGGTCACTGTCTCACCTGTCCCATGACTCATTTATTTTGCCTTTATGGTGGTCTGACGGGGAGAGGGCAGGGTACAAAATGTGTCTTCCACTGTGAAGTCTTTCCTGGGACATCAAAAGTAGTCTGTAGCCTAAGAGTTAAAGATATTTTTTTTTTTTTTTTGGTGGGGTGGGGTGGTGTGCAGATATGAAACTTTCCAGGCTACACAGAAGATAAAACTAAGACTTTCTATGTCATCAGCAAATAGTCTGATATTGGCTGTTATATAGCGTATGGGTATTTCTACCTCCACACTGAGAGTGTCAGCTAACTGCTCCCAAGCCCACATCTCAGGCAACTAAACTTCTCATTATTTCTGGGTTGATGTTTTCATCCTGTGAGGACCCTGGTGTGTGCCACATGCATCAGATTTGTCCTAATGACTAAACTGTTTTACTGCAAACATAGCAATTCTCTACTCTGTAAGCCTGAAAATTAACTGTTATCTTCCCAGGACTTCTGGAAATTTCATATCATGCCTCAGTTCCTTTTTTTTGTCTCTTTAGTATTCATGTCTGAGAACCAAAGCAGAGATTTTTCATTCTAGAAAAAAATAATTATCCAAATAAGGTGGAATTGGATTTTCTTCCTTAGATTCTTTCACAGCTTATCTTGACATTTAGTTCAGAAATATGTCAGAACAGCTAAAATAGGACATTGAGGTGAGAATATCTGAACTCTTTGAAAGCTCCTCAGATCTCAAATTATAACTGCATTTGTTGACTTGGGTAACTTGGTTTATGTGTGTGCCTCCACTTTCCTGTAAATGTAAGTTATAAGCTTGTCTGTATTGGGAAACTGCTGTCTGTGAAAACTTCCAATACCTGATTATAAATTATGTTTTGAGAGTCTCATTAAAAGAGTGGAACTTAGAGATAGGAATTATTATCATCATTAATAACAATGAGATGTGCTATGCTGTTAAAGCAGTCACTCCCCCACCCCACCCCTTGCAGGATTAAGAAACCTTTCTGTAGTCTCTGTGTAATCAGAGATACGGAATGTGTTTTGGGATCCTTCAGGATGAACAGGACAAATAAAAAATGTGACATGAATCATAACAGTGTTAATCACAGCATTAACTATTCTGTAACTGAGAATATATAACTGGGGGTGGGGGG
>JAVJGJ010000059.1:68720173-68734059 GCA_035590215.1 Microhierax caerulescens | reverse complement strand
CTGATGGGTTTGGGTGTTGCTGGGTGATGTTTATACCAAGCCAAGGGCTTTTCAGTTCCTTGGGCCCTGACAGCCAGGGGGCTGGAGGGACATGGGGAATTGGGAGGGGACACAGCCAGGACAGGTGACCCGAACTAGCCAAAGGGATATTCCACACCATGGGACATCATGTGAGTATATACAAGCTGGAGGAAGAAGAAGGAAGGGGACGGGCATTTGGCATTATATAAACACACTGGTGTTTACCTTCCCAAGTAAAAGTTACTCATGACGGAGCCCAGCTTTCCAGGAGATGGCTGAGAACCTGCCAATGGAAGGTAGTGAATGAATCCCTTGTTTTGTTTTGCTTGTGTGCTTGGCTTTTGCTTTACCTATTGAACTGTCTTTATCTCAACCCACGCGTTTTCTCACTTTTGCTCTTCTAATCCTCTCCCCCACCCCACTGTGGGGGGAGTGAGTGAGCGGCTGCATGGGGCTTGGTTGCCAGCCAGGATTAAAGCACAACGACCTTCTTCACTCACTAAAAATCCATTTAATTTATATTCTTGTGATGGAGTTAGTACTTTTTATTCGGTAAGAATAATGTTTTTATTTGTAGACAGCCTAAGATGGATGATGTCCTTAACTATTCAAAGCTTTGCTTTCAACTACTATTGTAAATGCTATTACACAGATACATCAGCAAGCTATATTTTGCAAACAGATGCAAGAGATAATTGCCTGTACACCAGCACAGTTGAATCAGAGCCAGCTTTAAGGTGGAAATTGCATAACTATAGCTAGTGTTATACTGATTCGGTGCTGGTAAAGCCCTTCTGAATAACCATGTGTATTAGCTTGGTGTGGATACAAAACTTTTGGGCTTTGAGGTGGTTTGCATTCAGGTTTCTCAGTGAAAACTTCAAGGAGGGACAGGATAAGTTCTTGTCTTCTGGCAAAATCCAATGTATTTAAGCATGAAGCAGCCAGCGTCTTCTTACTTCACAAGTTCAAAGAGCTTGAAAAATTAGTATTTTTGTGTACTTTCCGTAGGTGCCTCTTCTTTCTTCTAACTAAAAGCATTAATTTGAAGATCAGGTTACTATTGAAAACTTAACTACCAGAGCAAGCCAGCACAGAAGGTTTTTTGGTGTATGTTTCTTGTTCATCACACTTCTGAAATTTGTGCATAGAGGTTAGCCCACTGCAGACAGTAAAAATTTAAAAAGCAGGGTAAGCCCTTTGGGTGGTTCCTCTATTTAGAATTTTGCTTTATTCCTTCTGCCAAATGACAGATTTTTTTTCCTCTCAAAATCTGCCAAATGACATGATTTCACCATAATTATTAGAGGTTGGACTCTAAAGTTACATCTATGCTAGTATATAAAGCAGCCACGGGACCATTGTCCACCACAGCAGACAGCTGGCAGAGCATAGCTTGTCTCCATAAACGTGAACTTCCTTAGCTCTAAAGCTGTGTGGCCCCGCTCAGTTTGTTCACAGGAGGTGGTCCTTGGCCCATGCTAACACCTGCGTATGGCCTGGCATCATTGCAAGAGACTAGGCTACAGATTTGACACTGTAGATGACAAGACACTAACACCCACATACGTGTCCTGGCCCTCTAGCTTACTAGTTAGCAAATCCAATTCTTTACAAGTGTTGATTCTGGCCAGGTTCAGAATTACTGCATGCAACTCTGCTAAAGCAGACCTTCATGTCACCTGCGGAATGCTTACTGATGAGCTCGTTATCTAGCAAGTTCTGCAGCCATTGTCTACAGATGTCATTGTTATTGTCACAATGCTTATGTGATTGCACAAGAAACAAACTAAGAATCTCTCTCTACCAAAATAATGACTAGTCATTTGGTCTTCTATAAGGACTATGTGATACATTCATAGAAATTAACACCAATTTATTCTGTTGCCAGTTTTAATAATATTTATATACTATTGGTTTTGTTTTCCAAAAAAAGCTTCTGTTTTGCCCATAGCAGATCCCCATCTGCCATAACTATAAGCACATGAATCTTCACTAGTGTGACGCAAAAAATAATCTGAGATATTGTTTACTGAATGTCAGGTTTCACTTTAATCTTATCTAGGTTTTGAACACTTAATAATTGAAAATGGTTAAGTGATAAAACTGTGTATAAATATTATGCTTATGAATAAAAAGGAAAACTAAGACAAAGTAATTCATATTACCTTTGACAAAACCTGAGGTTCTCAGAAATCACCACCAGTTTTAAGAAGATATACGGCTAACTATAGGTTTGATTGCTAAGCCATTGTCTAGGTTTTTCTTCCCAAGAGCAGCTGCAGCTTTATCTGTGCATTCCAGATTCCATAGGATTTGATAAGGAATATATGCAAAACAAAGTATATAAATTGGAAACTTTATAAATAAATACCCTAAAGCATAACCACACTATACTGTGGCATATTTTCTTGTAAAATCTTAATACCCTTAATAATTTTTTCTCAGAATTATCATGAGCAAAAGCTACAACGGCTATTATGTTCCTTACAGGGAATTGATAGTTGTGAATCCATTTTTATCTAAAAGAAAGTATCAATTACATTAACGCATACTTTGCTTCATGAATACTCACATCAAAGAAATGAAAAAAAAATGTGTTTTTTAACAAACAATAAAATATCTAAGATACACAAGCAGTAAGAAAAATAGTGAGGAACTAAACTGAAAGCTTTTGTCTGTGGGTGGTCAAAAACAAATGCTATTTTCCATAGCAATATAAAAGTCTGCATTAATCAATACCGTGGGTCCAATTACTTTTCACCCTCATCTACTGCCTGCTTCAAACATTTTTAATCACTGAACATTTTATTTTAATGATGCAAGTATAGGAAATAATAGCTAAATTTGCATTACCAGACATCCAGCTAAGGATAGACAGCAAAAAGAAATAGAAAACCCAGCAAAAGGGCATTTGGAATTGTATTATTTCACTGTTCCCTCCAGCTGGTATTGAAAGTAAGCTACCCACTGGCAAAGAACCATATTTTGTTCTCACTCTTCCACTTCACTTTTTACTGAAATCATCTTCCAGCTCTCCTGAACTTGTCATTAGCATAAGTAAAAATATATATAATCAGATATTGATTTGGGAAATTACACCACCTCAAAAGGCATCTACAATTAGCTAAACACCACACATGTGCAGTAACACTGTTTCCTAAATACACAATGTTATTGTTGCCTGCACTAGGAATGCAGAGAAGTGCAACATTTGTGCTTATATTTTGCCTGTATTTTTTCTATATTTACAGAAACTGAGACTGCTTTTCTCATTTAGACTAATTCTTGCAGTGTTCTACATTGAAATCTTCAATGTAGTTGCAACCCTCAGTCACATTATGTCTGCAAGCCAGCCAGCAGAAGCCTGTTATTCTTACAATGATTTGAAGCTCCCTGCAAAAAGACATGCCTGTGATCAAGTCCCCAGGAACCTCTATGGTCCCTCTTGTTGTGGGGATTAGGTGGGAACTGGAAGGATTCTCAGGCTATTACTTTACAGTGCTGCAATACACTCTGCCTGATTGCAATTCCTATTATTCACTTATAAAAGATAAGAACTGACTTTCGGTCAAGAGCTGTAAGAAACAGAATGGGACTTATATGCACACATCACATCTTCAACAGAAATATATTAAAAAAACTGGCATTTTCTGTTTTCAGTACCAGTTGAAAGCTATCTTGGCTACATACCATTATTTTATTGTACATGCAGTGTATTTTTAAAATGCATTACTGCATTACTATATATAAAACTGTATTCTATACATGTTATTTTTTAGGCTGACATGAGACAACCTGCAGATAAAGCAAGTCAGACAAATTGGCAGAACCGGGACATGTAAAAGATGACTGGCATGTAGAATATTCTTTAAATAAGCAAGAATGGGCTAGATTTGAAAATAACCTTGGAAATACGGGGCATATTAACATATCAGACTGTTCCTATTCTATCCAAGGTAGCAATTGTATTGTAAGGTTTTCGTTACATTCTTTTCTGCTCTTTTTGGAGGGGAAGTGGGGAAAGAAGAGACTGATATTTTGTTTAAAGCCACCAAATATGTGGTAGGAGTAGTGTGGAAATCATGATGGTTTGGGGATACATGAGCCAATGTTTATAGGCAGAAGCAATAGCATAATTAGAATAGCTGATACAGTATGACAAACACTGAGAATGGGGAGACTGAGTTAGAGGTGAACATGGCTTTTTTGCACATATGCAAAAATAACATATTTTTTTATATTTTATATATAACATATGTTATATGTTATATGTTATATATATATATGTTATTTTGTTATGACATAAAAGTGCTATGAAAATGGTTTCAGATTATATATTTCCACTATCCAAGTATCTTTGACAGGCAAGGTAAAAGGAGATTGTTCCAGCGATTTGGATATTCACATATAAATGCCTGCTAGAGTCAATAGGATTTAATGTTTAGTAGACCCAGATTTACTAGATAAGAACAGAGGAAAGAACAATACTGTCTGCACCCTTAACACCCAGTGTTTCAGGATTAATACCTTCTTTAATAGTGTGTACAGCAGAACAGCAGAATAGCATTTATAACATGGGGACTAATCTTTCAGAGGCCACTCACAAAACCTTTTTCCCCTACTTTCCAGTCACTAAGTTCAAATCTATGTTCTTCACGGTCTTTGGAAAAACAGTCTCAAACTGTATGGGAAAATCTTTTGTACACTAACCATTCCTCAGCATATTTACGCAAACTCACATCTTGCTGCAAGTAATGTTAGAAGTACTGTTTCTGTGAAACTCCTTTACAGCTCAAGAATCAAAAGTTTCC
Organism: Microhierax caerulescens; assembly: GCA_035590215.1. Lineage (NCBI taxonomy): Eukaryota > Metazoa > Chordata > Aves > Falconiformes > Falconidae > Microhierax > Microhierax caerulescens. Next base: position 68,729,224 of record JAVJGJ010000059.1, on the reverse strand, counting down.
TAAAAATGTTAATTACATCAGCACTGGGTGGAACAAAGATTATGATGGTGTCCCATAAGGCTGCCCTCCCTTTCATAAGTACCTTCAGGAAAGCGGGCAGCAGTAGTTACAGTCATTGGTACCAATAACAGTTTTATTAGCTCGTAGAAACCAATTCTTATTGGTTAAGCATGATTGATCACATTACTTCCTTACAGGAATTAGGGCACTTCCTCACAGGAAAGTTATTGTAATGAACATGTGATTAATCTCCCTGGAGTTTAGAAACTGTTTTTCTCTGGAGTCTCAACATGAAGATACTCCAAAAATGTAAGTAGAAACACATACTGCTTGCCATCCAAATGGCAGACTGAAGTTCCTAGAGAGGTTTTCTGCTATATTTGAATACTCCACACTGCATATCTACCACCATCTTACAATTACATTGAAAGCAAAATTTCTCTTAATTTTTCCAATGTCTTCTGAAATTGGAGATAAGGCTTCCACTGACCACAGTGGAGCTTGGCATGGACAGGATATAACTACGTACAGAGCATTTCTTTCATTTCAATGTTATTGTTTAGTATTTCTGCCAACATGGTAGGAGGTATCTAGAATTGTTTTACTTCTTGTTTCCTTTTTTTATGCATCACGTCCTTAGCCAACTTTTGATTTTTGCAAAGACTCCAACCAGGTAGACATGTCATTAACCTAAAATACGGAACTTACTTAGAAACACTTTCTAAAGGAAAGAGAGCTTTGTAATTTCTTTAGAAAACTTGCATTAGGGTTCAGAAACAGTTTTATATGAATCCTCTTTTAATCATCAAGCTTGCACAGTCTCCCATCATAACCTCTGATTTCTGGGTTGAGGTTAAAATAATTTCCTTTACAGGAAATGCTCATACCTGAAGCCCTTGTCATGGCATTCATTTAGGTACTGAATTCATGATGAATTTATAAGCAAGAATTTCCTTTTTTTAAAAAAAAAAAAAAAGTTTGTTTTTTTTTTTCTAGAAGAATATTCAGAATACATTTACATATTTCTGATGAAATATATTACTTCGTACCTCGTTCCTTAAGGGCTTTAAATATCATTGCCTTCTTGGGTTTTTTTCTTCCTATTTTAGCTCCACTTGATTCATATCCTGCTCTGTCAAGGTAATAAGGTCATTCAAACAATGAAACGTCTGTCTTTCTCTTTGTTTCCAAGGTTCTACCCTTCTCCTAATGGGCCAGTTCCTCCCTAGCAGGATTATTTCTGTGAGGGATGTTTCCACTCAAAGCGTCTTAGGAATCCTTCAGTGTTAAGTGGGACAACTGGACTTTGCCATACAGTTATGTTCTTTATATACAATTATCTTAGGTACTCTATATAAAGATGCTCACAGTTTTTCCATAAAACCAGAACTTATGTGCAAATAAAGAAGTAATCCAGATGGAGTGGGGGCTGAGTCCAATTAGCAATAAAGCTTCTTGAATGCTAATCCTGAGGCCCACCCATGCTCCAAGATTGCTATATGCAAACCAGCTTCTCCCTGCAGGCTTTATAGCTGCAGTTATCATGACACTTTGCATGAGGTAATTAGATCTGCTCACATCTGCTTACTAAAGACCATACAGATGTACTTTTAGATGCTAAAGGGTGGAGACACCTTCTTCCTGGGAAAGCATAAGCGCTGCTCAGCTCTCTTGTATTCAGTAAGCAATTCAGAGTGCCGTCCTGCAGGAGGGGGCAGATGTGCCTGATCAGAGTCAGGTTCCCGTCAGTGGTGGTGGTGGTGGAGCTCCTCCACTGATATGCCGGCCCCATTCCAAGCTGAGTTCCTCCTACCTTTTCAAGGCTAGGACATCACATGTCACAACACAGTAGTGCAAAGGCATCCGAGATGAACACAGAACAGAAAGGAGAGCTGCTGTGCTAGCAAAGTGCTGTGCCCATATAACAAGTATAATAAGCCTAGCCTTCTGTGAAGTCAGAGAGTTTACTTGCAAAATCCATGCATTTATGACTAAAAAGGACTTCTGTAACTACTATCTAGATTAAAAAAAATTAGTTTCCCTTCCTAAAAACACCCCAACAAAACACACTTTATTTTTAAATAGAGATTCCAAAATTGAAGTATTTTCCATTTGGAGTCACTGTTCTAGTACTTCACGGGAATCATCCATTCAGATCTCTTGCACTCCCTTTGTGTTAGTATGAGACTTTTAAGATGTACTTTCTTATTATACCATAGCTATTGCCTGCTACTACTGAATACCTCTTCCCCTATCTGATAGCAACAGAGGTATAACACATAGAAATGTTAATAAGAGAATGATCTTTACTTCCTGATTCCATCCTAGTGTTTAGATTAGTATTACACGCAGTGACATTTCAACATTTTACAAGGAATTTTTATGTTGAGAGAGCATTTCCCCAAAATGTTTAAATTTTAGTATAATTTTTAACACTAAAAATAATAATGTATAGAAAAAAACTCGATTTTTTTCAATTTCTTTATGAAAGGAAGTCTTATAGTCAAATATTAACAAGTCTTTAAATGTAAAGATAACTAACCATCACTAAAATTGTGTATTCAGAACCTGTAATTGCTAACTTTTGCATTTGTGGTTGTTAGCTCAGACACCATGAAGAGCAACATAAAGACCTCACAAATCATCATCAACAACAAAACTCAAACAATCAAACGCTGGAAAAGACAAAATGTATGAATACTATGAAATATAGATGAATGTGTATGTTTGTGTTTGTATGTGTGTACTAAATGAAGGAAAATAGGTTAGAGATTATCCTGAAAACTAGGTTAGCCATTTTGTTTGCAACAAAATTAAACTAATAGATATGCAAATAAAATTATTATTATTATTATTATGCAAATTGCACATTTTCAATATTCTGTTTGGTGGAGAACCATTTCAACACTTTCAGCTAAAAATCATAGTTGTCAAAGTTTCATGTATTGTAAGAAGGAATTTCTTCATAGCATATGAAATGATAGGAAAATATTAATTATCACATTCCATCCTACAACCACCTTAACAACAGATCCAATTACGACCTAAATGCTATTACAAGAAATGAGTGGAAAAGCTGTACAAGACAGTTACATTTCCTTTAGCTTCATTCATCATGGAAAATATCGTATGAAGTGACTTTGTGCAAAAAGACAAACTTTGTCCCTTTTTTTCCAGTAAATCCTCCCTCAGTCAAACCCTTTTCTTTTTTCTTCCTTTCTGTCTGTCTTTCTCTCTCTTAAACACACTTGGTCTTTTTTTTTACATTTCCACCCACTTGAATGAGAAATAGAAATACTAATAATGGAGCAGATGTTTTAACAGGTTCTCTTTATTTAATTGAAATCCAGTTTACCTAATCACAGTGTCTCATCAAACGTTTTCATAACAAAATTAGCAAGTCTTCATAGCCCCATTGAGAGCAGTTGATCTAAGTACTGTCATTAAAATTTTCATATGGAAGAATTTAACATTGCCAGCTTGCACTGGGGTAATGAAGGACAATCTTAATTCACTGCAAGAATAGCTATAAGTAACATTCATGTAAAGTTGCATTATCAGTATTTTTCACCTTGAGAACTAAGCAGTTGTGGTTTGGATGTGACAGACCTTCCACATTAAATTTTTACACAGGTGGAGCTGGCCTTTCCACTTTACAGTGATGCTCCAGGCAAATCCTGTTAGCAAACCTGGTGTTGCTAATCACTTTGGGAGATCAACAGATCAATGCCTACTGGCCTTTTGATGACAGTTACCTGTTAATTAGTAACATGAAACAGGAACACAAAGGGAAGGTTGTTGTCTTCTGCCCAAAAGTAATACTTAGAGGAGTCCTTACTGGAAATCAAATGTTACATTGACAACTTTTCAGATTCTGCAGGAACAAGCCAAAGACTGCATCACTTCCAAATTCACTTCTTTTAACTCAGTCTTGTCTAGGAATTTTTCTCATTTTTCTCCTTTTTCATGATTGATAGATAGCATGAACAAAAGTACTGAAACATCAACAAGATGTGATAGTCTAAGATGGGAAATAGAATATTTCTCAGTCCAAAAAAAGTTCCTGCCTCCAGGAACTTTTCTGTAATTTGTATGGTAAAGTGCCCTGGTAGGAAAATTTTTTAAAAAGGAGAAGACACAAAAGAGAACACTGCATATTACACTCTGCATATTAAAAATCTCTGCACAATGCCCCACGCAGCACAAGCTCATCTTGCATACAGCTGATGGGTTCACACTGAAAAAGCTGATGGTGAGCCAGGGGCAGCTGGCAACATATCATATTGGAGGAAAAATGAGGAGGGCTGCAGCAACAACAAGCCATTCATACTTCTCGTTCTCTAGTCTGATATACACTATATGGAATCTGCCTGCATTCTGCACCCTGGAATGGTGTGTGGAAATCACAAATGTTCAGACTCTAAAGGCTACACCTTTTCCTGCCTGCACTTACAGCAATAGTGACAGGTGTATGGCTCAGGCAGAACAAACAGATATTTTCAATTTAGTTAGCATCCAAAATATTGCACAGAATCTAGGCTCCTTTGCATACTTCTTAACCTTAAATAGGATGTGCAACAGGAAATTTGGAATGTGATCTGAATTATTTTACTCACATTTTCTCCTGGAGGAGAATTAACAGACCGTTCCTCACAGAGGAGGACATGTAAACTGTGCCAGTAGATGAATTGGTTTAAAAATTCTCTCAACAGTGGGACTGCAATGTCTTCTGTAGTTCTGTACTGTCCAGACTGCTAAAGGTTGATTTTGCAAGGAAAAACAATGACATTTCAGTGAGGATGCAAATTAACAGCGTGAATTTACTTTGTGAAGTCCTGCTTATCAAACTGCCTGCAGGGCATTTATTATAGAAGTTGAGGTCACCAAGGACATTGGAACTATGGATGATGGACAAATGCGGTTATTGAGGGTGGATTTGCACTTGCATAATTAAGCAACAAAGGCAAAAAAAGTAAGCAAAAGGGGTTTGAATTTTTTTATTGAGAAATCACTCTTTTAATTAACTAGTCTGAATAATGCAAGTGTTGATTGGTCACTCTACTCCTCTGAGACATAGAGATTTTATTAGCAAGTGGGTTAAGACTGCTATCAGTAGCTTTAAAGGAAATCAGACGTTACTTTTCCAGCAGCAATTAACCCTGAGTAATAGGAAGTTTGCCCACATGTTATTCATATAAAGGTTCTGACACTGTTTTAAATCTAGAGATCCTCTGCTGCCACTAATGCTTTTCACTAGCAGATGAGACCTGAGGGTCATTTGAGTTTTCAGGGAGAAATGCAGGATGGACCAGAGCAATCAAAGAGGGAAGAGTGTAATCAGTATATGATTGAGTTTTATGTGGGAAAGATAATCAGCAATTTCTATCTCTCAGGAAAACTGTTGACCTGCACAGCAGGGACTGGATTTTATTCAAGAATCAGAAAGGCAAACAGCAAAAAGTAACGACTACTTAGAGACAGGGTAGGGAGAAGTAATAATAAACAACTTAATCTAAAAGAAGTATAACTCTAGAAGGGCAAAATATGGACCATAAAATATTAGGAAAAAAGACCAACTGATTTTTTAACCTACAATATGAAAATAAATAAATTTATTTTCTTTTTTTTCAGGAAAAAAAAGCTGTGTAAACTAGTCTTTCACTTCTATGTAGAAGTGGAAGGCAATGTGACCCAGCAAATGTATGTGGTATATAAGTCATGATGAAACCAAGAGGTGTCAGACTTCAACATTATATATTCAGCTAAAAATTCTAATTTAAGATTGTACCACCTAAAGGAGGGAGGGCTGGTTTCAGTTCTCCACATAGACTTCCTGCATATATTCTCAGGTCACTAGAAGATTTTCAAAGGTGCCTTAAGACCCTAAACACCATTACCCTGCAATGAAATGTAAATCTGTTACATACTTTCATTCTGAAAATGAAAAAGTTTTCCAAATGTTTTTGGAAACTTTCCTTTCATTCTTCCTTTTTTGCTAGCTTTCCATGTGGGGACACTATCTGACTACACAGAGGTATTATAAAACAAAAAGTATATTCATAGAGGTATTTTATTTGGAGTGATCACAACTCATGAAATATATGGATAGCTGGATGGCACACTTGAGATGACAAACAAGTAATTTTCTCTGATTCATGAAAGATACATCTCAGACTAAGAAATATCTAGAAGAAAAAACCTGTGGAAGAAAAATTTTCTTATTGCAATGTTTTCTATCATAATTGAAAAAAATGAGAAAGAAAAACATAATCTGTAGTATAGGAAATCTCTCTTGTATTATAGAAAGAAAATTCTCTTTGAGAAACAGAGCTAGAAGAGGACTATGGGCAGAATGACTGCAATTTCACAGTTCCAAGAATAGTTGGTACAACCCATTTGGTTCTGAAAACCCTTTAAAAAATGAAGGTAACTTCTATCAGGCAATTAAATTTCTGTGTCTGTGCAAGCTCAGACACATCCCAGGCTTCTCAGTGTTGGGAGTCCCATCTACCAATATGCTCAGGGATCTAACAGATAGATGGTGGGGCTTTTAATGAGGCTACCACACAGCTATGGGTTCTGGTTGCATGCAGTCATTGTGTTTTCTTTTAAAAGACCATATCCCTTGTTTTCTAAAACAATACTTATGCTAGTGGGACTAGCTGAAATTTTGTACCTCTTTATTCTGAAGAGACACAAATGAGTTTCCAACTCCTTTGCACTTCCTTGAGTATCCCAGTCACTTTGTAGGCTATAGGGCAGACATACATGTGTACATGCATGCATGCTCAACCTACCTACACTGCAAAGATAATCTACGGTGCAGCAGACTCAAGCTTCATAGAGACAGGAAAAGCTCAAGAGTGTCCCTGCGTCGTATAGTGTTTAGACTACTCTCTGGGTTGTTTGTGCATCCTGATTTATGTTCCTAGCACCTTACCTAGAGCTCTGCCTATTTACTAGCTGTAGTGAATTTTCCACACAATGCAGCAAGAAGGAAAACTGTACTCATTTTAAATAGAATGCCTAACTACAAGCATACTAATTGATTAACTAAGTACAATATCACAATAGCTGTCTTTCAAAAGCTCTGGCTTTAAAATTTCTTCAAGAGATGATATCTACAAACACTAAGCATTAATTATCACTAGTGAAACAATTTTATATTGAATTAGTATGAAAATAAATTATGCATGCATATCTGCTGTTAGGTGGGATAAGTTCTATTTCTAAAGTCTACACTGCAGGATGTTGAGATATCCAAGGTACCTCTGAGAAACAGGATACTCCAAGTTACAATAAGAAACAAGAAAGAAGGCACCAAATTGGAAATAATATGCCTGAGACAAGGCTGCCATTGTCACTCAAAACATTATTGAATTGCAGTGAAACACAAATCTCTTTAAAGCTGCTGTTTCTGCCACCCAGATAAGGTAAAAAAGAACTTTTGAAAAGGATTGTCACGGTGACATAAAATCTTCAGCTACTGCTCTGTCTAAATGGCTGGAAATATAAGACAATGGAAGGTCAGGAAGACATGTTAAGAGACATTTCAGGTGTTGGACTTTGTAATTTATTAAGCACCTTAAAATCAATATGAGACTTCAAAGGTGCCTGTGACAAGACTACAGGTCATATGAGTACAAAAAAAAAAATCAACTTCATCTGCCAGAAAAATGTGGACACCGTTCACTGGAAGACATTGCAAATGCTAATATGCCACACCTAACCTAGAGATGCAAACCATTTTGACTTCATTAAGATGTATGGCAACCAAAATTATATCTAATAGAGGTCATGACCTAAGATAACAGACTGCAGTGTGAGGATCAAAGGGAAGTGTAAAATAGACCTGGCTGTCATTTACCTACCCAAGGAAATGATGGCACACTGACAAGAAATACATCCTAAAGGTAGAATCTAAGTATTCAACATACAGAAGAACAACAAATACTCTTTGAGATGTGCCAAAGCTTAGACTGTATTAGATGGATGTAGTTTATATAGAGGCAAATGAGTCAAACCAGACTATGAGTGTACTGGCAAGCCCTGATGTGAATTTGGTTACGGAAAATTCCATTATCAAATACTGCTGAAAGAGACAGTAACAGTTAAATGTTGTTATACATTTGGAAAAATATCAGAAAATTTGTAAAATAAAAATGGCTTCTTTAATGGCTTCTTTTTTTCTGTTCAAATAATGGAGTCTTGGATATGAGGGAATAACATGGGGGGGGAGGCAGTTTCACAATGAGAACATTGGTCTTTCAGCACAAACAGGAATAGACTAGACACTCCCACTGCCTGTCATCACCCAGTGTTTCTTTTAATAAGGTTTTCAGTTTCAGAATCATAATTTTAATAATAATGTACAAATGGGAATACTGAGACAGATATATATAAAACTTGGCTGGTCTCCTTGTGTAATAGGCAACACATCACAGAGCCACACAATCATTTTTATCATTTAGGGTGGGAGGCATATGAGTAAAAGTTGATAGAATCATAGAATAGTTTGGTTGGAAGGGAACTTAAAAGGTCATCCAGTCCAACCCCTAGGTTTAATTGTCTAAATTTCCTCTAAATTCCTTCTAGGACTATTTCTGAAAAGATGTTGCCAAGAGTGTACCACTTCTTAAGAGCTCAGACTACTATCCACTGCTAGTCTTTCATGTGGACACAAATAACACCGCCAGCCAGAATGTGGGCAGAATCAAAGAACACTACAAAGCCCTGGGAGTTCAAGTGAAAAATTGTAGTTCCCAAGTTACTTTTTCTGTTTTACCAGTTAGAGGAAAAGGTGAAGCCAGCAATAGACGTATAATACAGATCAACCACTGGTTCCATGACCAGTACTGTTGTGAGGGTTTTGGCTTCTATGACAAAGGGACATTCTTTGATGACTGTAGCCTGATAGGGAGGGATGGGATCCACCTCTCTAGAAGAGGCAAGGGAATCCTTGGCAGAAGGCTGGTCAACTGAATGAGGTGGCCTTTAAACTGAAGGACTCAGGGGGCAGGGTCCCAAGTGGAAATGCTCGTGCAATCACAT
>JAVJGJ010000059.1:68697959-68720073 GCA_035590215.1 Microhierax caerulescens | reverse complement strand
GCAAACATTTCCCGTACAGACTTATAATATTTCTTCCCTGTATGTTTGCATTTCTCTGAAAGTATTGCATGTGGCCACAGATGCAATTTCCCCTACTTCGTTTACAGTACTTAGCTATTAGTTTGCAACACAAACCAGCTGGAAAATTAGATGAGTAAGATAACTTGTAAGTTTTGCTCTTGACAGGAACCAGACCTAGCTCTTTTCCATTTGTAAGCGTAAGTCTCAACAGGAAATTTCATATATATCCGCTTCATAAAGATTTTACCTTAATAGATTTTATTTTGATTTTTAACTTTACAGCTTAAAAAAATGTGAGGGATTTTTTCAGATCTCATTGATGTGAAAGGAGAATAGCAACTGGAGACAAAGTTTTTTGCTTCTTGATTTGTAATAGAATAGCAAGAAAAAAAGATAACATATAACAATGTCCTATACTGAAGACAGATGATTATGAATGCATGATGAGGTGGCATATGGGAAGAGAAATGAACCTGTTGTCTCTGTGCTCTTTTCCACATAAACCTGTGGTTTCATAGCTGTATACAATCTTAGCTGTACAGTTTTTTGCATCAATATTTCTCAGATTTTTGTTTTGGATTGGACCCATTAGAGGTGATCAGTCTGAACTAGATTTAAAGAATCTGTAGGAATTCCTACAGGCTTAGGGTGAGGTGTCCAAAGTGGCAATGCTCACACCATCGCATCCAACTGGTGAATAAGCCAGGCCAACCAGATAGATGTTCCGTAACTGCCTCCCAAGATGAGTACCAGGACAGCCATCTCAAGGGTGTGCAGCACTATGGTGGATACTCTTGCACCCCTCCTGGGAAACCTGCATGCTCGATTACCTCTCTGAAATGCCTGCACACCAACGCATGCAGCATGGGGAATAAACAGGGAGAATTAGAGATCTGTGTGCAGTTGCAGGGCCAGGATCTCATTGCAACTACAGAGACATGGTGGGATAGCTCACATGACTGGAATGCTGTCATGGATGGCTATGTACTTTTTAGGAAAGACAGGCCAGAAAGGAGAGGTGACAGAGTTGCGCTTTATGTGAAGGAACAACTGAAATGTATCAAGCTCTCCCTAGAGGTGGATACAGAACAAAATGAGAGCTTATGGGTAAGGATGAAAGGGCAGGCCAACATGGGGGACATTGTTGTAGGAGTTTACTATAGGCCACCTAATCAGGAAGAGGAAGTCAGTGAGGCCTTTTACAGACAGCTGGAAGTAGCCTCACAATCACAGGCCCTGGTTCTCATGGGGGACTTCAACCACCCTGATACCTGCTGGAAAGACAGCGCAGCCAGGCACACACAGTCCGGGAGGTTCCCACAGAGCACTGATGGGAACATTTTGATGCAGGTGGTGGAAGAGCCAATGAGGCCATGTGGGCTGCTGGACCTTGTACTCACAAACCAAGAAGGACTGGTGGGGACGTGAAGGCTGGGGGCAGCCTTGGCTTAAGGGCGAGTGTCAGGAGGACAGGACCAGGCTCTTTTCAGTGGTGCCCAGTGACAAGACAAGGGGCCACCAGCACAAACTGCAACACAGAAAATGTCTTCTGAGTGTGAGGAAAAAACTTCTTTACTTTGAGGATGACGGAGCCCTGGAACAGGCTTCCCAGAGACGTTGTGGAGTCTCCTTCTCTGGAGACATTCAAAATGAGCCTAGATGTGGCTGTGCAACCTGCTGCAGGTAAACCTGCTTTAGCAGGGCTTTGGACTAGAGAATCTGCGGAGGTCCCTTCCAACCCTGACCATTCTGTGATTATGTGATCTCGCCATTAAGTGAAGACCTGATGATACATTCATTATCAAAACTGTAACCATGCCTTCCTCTGCACTGACTGTAAGGTGAGTTAACAGTTTCAGATGAACACAGCTGAAGCTAGGTGAGGTGAATCCTCTCTACACTGACATCTACATTGGTGCCTACAATGCATAGTGTTTAAGATAACTAGCCTAGCTCTTGAAAACTGTATTGTCAGCACCACAGTAAAGTAGGGAAAGGAGGACAACATCAAAATGAGAACAAAAAAGCCTGAGTGCTGTCAGCTGCTACACAGTGTTTGACACAGTCAAGAGGAACAGCATATCCCTGGCAGTAGGAAGAGTGCCTAAAGTGCTAGAAGAATTTCAGTGAGGGGAGGGGAGAAAGAAGGAGGTGCAACTCCTCTTATTACCAAACACCTTCGTACTGCTCCAGCAGAAGCAGTACATTAACGTAGTTCTGCCCAGACTAATATACCCTGCTTCCTATCATGAGTCACAGCAGTTTTAACTTGTATGAAAAAGCTACCCTGGCACACAGTGATTTAATCTTTTCACACTGAGCTCTCCTAGTAATAAGCAACCCCAGATCACTGTGGCGAATGTATTTCAGATGAGGTTATGAGTCATTCAGAGGGAACAAAAGTAGCCGATTTAAGTCTTGCTGCTGCTGAGTACATGTACTAAGCACATGTTTCAGAGTCCTTCATGTACAAAATTCTCTCACCACCTGGATCCAGCTAGACCTGGTTGATACTATTTTGCATTTAATAGTATTTCTATAACCAGGTAAAAATACTTCATCATCTAAAGCAGTCTCAAATAATACACGGGCAATGCTCTATGTGTTAGGTAATATTCTCTAAGATTTCAAGACACATCCCAGATTTTAGGAGCTGCCACTTCATCATTTAAGCTAAAGATTTTGAAGTGGTTTGTAAGTATTAATTATATAAGCCTCACAACACCTTTGTGACCAATTAAATGAGTATTATCAAAGCAATTTCAATTGCTGTCACACAGTTTTAGAGTTGTAATGAATAGCTGCTCAGGGTCCAGGTGTTAGAAGCCCCAGCTGAAAAGAAGTGCAAGTACATTTGTGTAGAAAGCCAGAAAGTACAGAAACTGACCCAGAAAGCAGTTTAATTGTTTTCTATTAACATTGAAAATGAATGACTTTATTCACGTTTCTTCCCTGAAAATGCACAAACAACAATTGTAGAGAAAGGTCCTTTCATCAAAAGGTATTTTTCAGTTTAGAGGAAAAGATGGAAATGGAACAAGGAAGCAACTACAAAAAGGAGATCTATACCTCATGTTCTTTTTTCATAGGGAAGAGTATCAGAGATACAAAAGTAGATACTGGCATGGATTGAAAATAAATATCTCAAATCTCCAGCTTTTTGTGCCTCTCTGCTTCCAATTAATATGGGGGTAAGTTTTAAAGTAGAGTATGAGAGGAAAGGCATATATATCAGCCACTAAGAACCTTTTCCTGCTTAGCCTGTTTTATACTTACACACTCATGTGCTGTATTTATATGTTTTACTTATTCTTATGATAAAAAGATAAAAATAGATTAAAATAAGGTCTATCTCTCCATTAAAAAATCTAATTTAAAATGTTAAACTACAAGTTTTCCTGTGGTCCTCATTGCTGATATAGTTCAAAAGGTATATCCTGCTTGCAATTAAAAATAGTAAAGAGGCCTAGGCTTTAACCCATGAGAAGTCACAGACAATAGTTCACAAATAAAAGACAAGGTGGGGATATAAATGGCTTAGAAACTACCAGCACAATTACCATCATGCAGTATTATTTTCCCATGGCTTCAGTCCTAATGACCTAATCAAAGAAGATATCATGTTACCTACTTTCTCAGACAAGTTGTTAAAATACAAAATGTTACAAGACTCTGCAGGTGAATCACAGAATCCAAACTACTGAAGTTACTTTTGCATATGTCACTTCTACATTCTCTTTAACCAAGAAAACTATCTTGTGTCTTGTGAGCATTCACTTATAAATGAATTCACTGCAGCAAGAAGTGCCAATCCTAATCCTCATAAAGTAGCTTGGTTGGAAGATGTAATTTTCAAGAAAATAAAGTTAAATCTAAGTATAGGAAAGTAAAGTATTTGCTCATCAGTTACAATATTCGTTGTTATTCTTCATGAATTGTAAGAAAGCAGTGCTTTTATTTCACAAGGAAACTGCAGACTTTTGTGAGATCTTATTATCTCTCTTGTTCACTTAACTGAAACCTTCTTGGAACCACCAGCAATACAATGAAGAATCTGTGCCTGATATACAGCGTAATGACAAATGACAATGATCATGCTGTTTTTCAGTATTAACAACAAATAATTAAACAGTGAATGAACCTGACAGAATACCTTTAATATGTTGCCAAACTCTACATGGATAAACCAAATGTTTATAACATATCTAATGATTTCATCAGTCTTAATTGTAACTGTGGCTGAATGAAAAGCTCACATGCTCTTAAATTAACGAAGAATGTGTCAAATGTTTGAACAGAAACAAATTCTGCCCAAATATTTATTGTTTTGCAAATAATCATAAATTGGGGAAAATTACGGTAGTTGCAAGGAAAAGTCTATTGTCTTCACAAAATAAATTTCCTTACAGAGAAATCTTGAGTAGCAAACTGAGTATATTTAATATCAAGAGTTTCTTCCCTGCCCCCCTTCCCCCACCCCCATAGAAATATTTACAAAATACCTTGCATTTTAAATAGAGAAAGGGTTGCTCAGTATTGACATGTTCACATAACATATGCTGTTATTAGTGACACATAAACATTATCTTCAGTGTTCAAGTCAGGTTGAATGAGGTTTTGAGCAGTATGATCTAGTGAAAGATATCCCTACCCGTGACAGGGGGTGGGACTAAACAATCTCTAAAGGTCTGTTCTGACCCAAATCATTCTATGATTCTATGATTCTATTGAATATTTCAAGTTGAAAGAACAAGTATTACGGCTGTTAAATCCAAGGCAGTTACATGTATCCCCAGATTAGTCTGGCCAATATGAGGCCCATGGAATTTTTATAACTAGAAACAGTGAAGAAAGGAGATGGCTACCCCCAGGTAAGAGAGAAAGAGGTCACCCAGGTTGGAAAGTGAGACAGCTGGAGGATGTGGACAAGACAGGCCTTGTAATCAACAAAAGAACTAAAGACATCCTGATATCAGGAAAGCCAAATCCATTTGGAGGTTAATCTAGTGAGGGATTTGAAGGGCAACAAGAAGGGCTTGTACAGGTATATTAGCAACAAAAGGAAGATGAGGGAAAATGTAGGTCCACTGCTGTATGGGGCAGGGGACCTGATGACAAAGGCCGTGAAGAAGGTCAAGATACTCAATGTGTTCTCTACCTTGGTCTTTACTGGTTAAGATTTTCTCTCAGCAACGCCAGGTGACTGAGACCAGAGGGAATTCCAGAGCAAGGGAGACTTCTTCTCAGTAGAAAATCAGATTAGGGAACATGTAAACAAACTGGACATATACAAGTCCATCGGACCTGATGGGAAGCACCCACAAGTAATGAGGGAGCTGACCAGTGTCACTGTGAGGACTGACTTTATTACTTTTGAATGGTCATGATGACCAAGGGAGGTTGCTAAGGGACAGAAGAAAGCAAATGTCACTTCTGCCTACAAGAAGAACAAGAAGGAACCAGGGAACTACATGTTGGCCTGCCTAATCTTGAACTCTAAGAAGCTGGTGGAGAAAATCCTCCTGGAAATAATTTCCATACAAGTTAAGGAGGTGTAACCCTAGAGGTCAATATAGAGGCCAGTACTATTTAATATTTTAATTAATGACCTGGATGATGGGACAGAGTATACCCTCAGCAGACTGGCAGATAATATAAAACTGAGAGGAGTGGTTGATACATCTATTACTTGTTCTGTCACTGAGAGACACTTAGACAGACTGCAGAAATGGGCTGACTAGGATCTCAGGAATTTTTACAAAAGGAATTACAATATTCTGCACCTGGGAGTGAACAGCCTCATGCACCCGTATATGCTGGGGGTTGAACGCTCAAAAGCAGCTTGGCAAAGAAGAATCTGGGGGTCTTGGCGGACAAGTTGAACATGAGTCAACAATGTGCCCTTGCAGCTAAAGCAGCCAACAGCTGCCTGGGTTGTATTAGGAAGAGCATGACCAGAAAGTTAAAGAAGGTGATCCTTCCCCTTTGCCTAGCCCTGGTGAGACATACTTGCAGTGCTGTGTCCAGTACTGAGCTCTCCAGTCCAAAACAGACAGGGACATACTGGGACAAATCCAGCAAGGACCTAGGAAGATGATTTAAGTGATTAAAGAATCTGACATATAAGAGGAGGCTGAGAGCTGGGGTTGAGACCAATCTCAAGCAGAAAAAGTTCAGGTGGTTTCGATCAATGTCTACATTTATGCATTAAACAGGTGTATTGCCTTTATTTGGCAAGGTTTTGGTAGTGGAGGGGCTGCAGGGGTGTTTTATATGAGAAGAGGCCAGAAGGTGCCCCATGTTGGACAGAGTTATTTTCAGCTGGCTTCAAGACAGACCCACCACTGGCCAAAGCTGAGTTGGTGCTGTGATGTTGGTAGCATCTCTGTAATAACGTATTTAAGAAAAGGTAAAAAAAATCTGTGCAACAGCAGCTGAGAGACACTAGTGAGGATATGTGAAAGAAACAACTCTGCAAACACCAAGATGAGTGAAGAAGGTGCTCCAGGTGCCACAGTAGAGATTGCCCTGCAGTCTGTGGAGAAGGTGCAGGTTGTACCCCTGCAGCCCACGTAGGTCCATGGTGGAGCAGATATCCTCCCTGCAGCCCATGGAGGACCCCACACCAGAGTGGATGGATATACTTGTGGCCCCTTGGAAAGCCTATGCTGGAGCAAGCTCCTGGCAGGAACTGTGGCCTGTGGACAGAAGCCCATGCCAGAGCAGGTTTTCGCTGAAGCCGTTTGCAAAGAACTGCAATCCATGGGAAGGACACACATTAGAGAAGTTTGTGAAGGACTGTATTCCATGTAAGCCATGTAAGGGGTCCCACACTGGAATAAGGGAAGAGAGTGAGGAGTAAGAAGCAGCAGAGAGAAAGCGTTATAAGCGTATATATATATAAGCGTTATTACAATAGACTTACCGCAGCACCCATTTCGCATCCCCCTGCGCTGCTCGGAGTAGGTAGAGAAGCTGGGAGTGAAGATGAGTCCAGGAAGAAGGGAGGAGTGGAGGAAAGCTGTTTTTAGATTTCTTATTTTTCATTATCCTGCTCTGATTTGATTGGTAATAAATTAAATTAATTTTCCCAAGTTGATTTTGCTTGTGAACTGTAACTGCTGAATAATCTCCCTGTCCTTATCTTGACCCACAAGTTTTTTTCCTCTTATTTTCTCCTCCTGTCCTGTTGAGGAAGGGGACTGATAAAGTGTCTTGGTGGGCACCTGGCAGACAGCCACGGTCAATCCACCAAGGTAGGAAGTAAAGACGACTGAGACAGACTTTTCCCAGTGGTATCCAGTGCAAGAACAAGAGGCAAATGGGCACAAACTGAAATACAGGAAATTCTGTTAAAACACAAGAAAAAACCTATTTATTACGAGAGTAGCTGAGCACTAAAACAGATTGCACAGAGAGGTTTTGGTCTCTCCATCCTTGGAGATATCCAAACCCCAACTGGACATGATCTGAAGCAACCCTTTTTAATTAACCCTGTTTTATAGAGGTGATTGGATTAGATGGTCTGTAGAGGTCACTTCCAGCCTCAACCATTCTGTGATTCTGTGAAATATTAAGTTTTCTGAAGTCAAGTTTAAGTAGGATTTGTGATGCAGAGGAATCACAGCTCTGTGCAGAAAGCCAATTCACTCCTCAGTGTTCAGCTATGCACATGAGCCTACAGGTTGAGAATATAATTTTAAGATCTTTACACAAAATTTAGAGGTAGAAAATCTAGGAAAAATAAGAGATGTTCTTCTATGACTGGGAATGGTGCATTGTAAATATTTATATAGCAATATACCCATGTATATTTACTTCACTGCAGTACAAGAAACAGTTAAAATCTTGCAGAACTGTCTGATGTTCTTAATACTCAGCAGGTCTTATTAAGTTCAAGATCATGTCTTGGCCTGGTTATTTATTTCTAAATAGAGAATATTTTCTTAGCCCTGAGAACATTGCTTGAAAGAACAAAACATTTCTACAGGTAAATATTGTGAAAATTAAACTCTGGCTTGTGTCTACAAAGGCAAGAACTACTAATGCCTTAACATAACCAAAACATATGGTAATGACTGATGTGAAGAGCAAATTATAAAATAATAATAATAGTTTGTAGAATAAATGCCCAGAACCAGCAGATACCTCTAGAGTACTCTTAAATGCGTGATCACAATGAATTATTAATATTTCCTGGTTTTGTTCTTTTCCCAGTGGAAGACTGATCACTGACCTGCCTAGCACATGCTGGATGCACTTGCCCAAGGACAATCTAATCACAGAAAATACAGAGGCAGCATGTGTTAAATCCCAACCCTAATCAAGGCTAAAGGGGAAAGGCCACAATTTCTACCATATTTGAAAAATTTAAAGCACTTATCAGCCCTCTGCAGGAGAGGACTCTCATGGCTCTGCATTTGAAAGAGAATAATCACGTGGTTTTCAGCTCTCCTGGTTTAGTCTGTGATCATTTTTAAACAAGAAAGTAAAAGGCTACAAGCAAACATAAGAGTGCATATTAGAAGCAAATCGCATTAAATAAACTACTCAAGATGTACTCTGGGGTAAAGACTTGTAGCCTATGTTCATTTAATGCACAGAATAGCATAACAAATACAGGCATTGCAGATCAAGATGTGGTTCACTGTGATGAGCTGGTTGTTAAAAGCGGATAGACAGACATTTGAGAAAACGAACACTAAACAGATGATGAGAAGGCTTTTACCACTAATGCCTAAGACTTTCCTATGTGCGTCCTGTGAAAGACTTCCAGTTTCCCATTTTAAAAAAGTAGTTGCAACTACTTCTGATTGCAAACCCTAAGGAAAGTAGAAAGAACAGCTTTAAAACAGCCTTTTCCTCTTCACATTCTTACCTGGTGTGGGACCACATTAATCTTTCTGGGTACCAGAAAAGTCACCTGAGGCCACAATGCTTATTCAGAATTTATCTAGAACTGGAAATTCAAGTGGAGGGGCAGCTGTCAGTTCCAGCAGCGGGAGGCTGCTGCCTGCAGTTGTATGCACAAGTAAAATTTTCTCCAAAATTTTGCAGCCTCTCTGCTGTGGTCTGGGCTCATTCTGCAGAATTTGAGAGGACAGGTGGCTGCTAACTTCTGGCAGTGGTATATATATGCCATAGCTGGAGGCACAATCCCTCCCATATATGTGAATCTGCTTTAACATAGGGGCAAGTTAATAAGCTTGTCGATTTGGGGAGGGTTTTTTTATATCAAAATGAGTACAGTTGAATGGGATTATGATAGGCAAAGTCATGTGTGGGCTGCATATAACCATTCCTTTATTAAAAAATACTAAAGAAAAAATATCACAACTATTTACAAGTAAAATTCCTCTTGTCATTAATTTAAACTGTACACGCTGTCATCAGGCTGTTTGTCAGCAGGGCCATGCTGTAAGTGTAACAGATGGTAAGGCAAAATAGCAAAATATTTTTCCTTCACTGAACTCTTGAACACATAAATGTTGTCATGGCCCACTATACACTTAGATATTACCACATATGAAAGGGTGAGGAAGAACTGGAAGCACGGCTGCATACAGCCACTCCCAAAGTAGATTTGCGTATGATGCATAAGCTAGAACATTAAGCACTCCTGAGACATTCAGATGAAATACTTTGGCTTCTTTCTTATGTCTTACTGAAATATGCACCTGGTGGATAAATGCAGATCATTTTCAGAGTGGTGTAGAATCAAATATACCTTGCCTTTTTCTTATTGGCATACTCTTTCCAACATTATCAATACTAAATGTTCAATGCATTCCAATACCATGACTGAAGTCTTCTAAGATGTTGGAGTATTGTAAAAGTAACATTTTGCGCTTCTTTATTAACATTTTGCATTTAGTGTAAGGCAGGTGACCCCCAGCTGTACCTGTGGGCTGTGTGCTCTGTTAGGAGAGTGAGGTGGGAAACAATCAAAATCCAGTCAGGAACAGCATGAGGCAAGTGATAAACCACTCACTTGTATCATGGAGGAGGCCATTCTGCACACACAGAGGCAGAGCTGTGTGCTCCCGAGGCGCTTGCCAGAGACGAGTCTGATGTGTCTGGGCTTTATATTCTTTTGAAGTGAAGGAAGAAAAATTTTCAGCTCAGTCCCACACTAATCTAGATCTTAGAATAAAACAAGCAAATAATCTGTTGTACTGTGACACCAAGAGCCTCAAACTCCTGTTCACAGACCAAAAGACATTTCAGTACTTTGGAGACTCTGAAATGACCTCAGGATTTTCTTAAAGTGAGAAAGTCAAACACACCATTTAGCAACAACATTCACAGCATGAAAAACAAAGCACTTACATGAATTAAAAAGTATTTTCGAAAAACAAGAGACCTTTTATTTTCTTCAATAAGATTGATTAAACTTCCAAGCCCTGTATAAGAACAGTTTGAATTTTTGTTTTAATATTTCTAAGAAGTCTTAAATATTTTAAGGGACAGAAAAAGTACATTCTGAAAACAACTGTTATAAAATTGAAGCAAGTTCAAGTATTTATTTCCCTAGTGTTTCTAAGCACTAGCTCTGAATAAATGCATTAACTTCCATCCTTCCCTCCCCAGATTATGCCAGTTTTAAGAGAAATCCTAGATCTTATCTTTCTAACAGTATTTAGAACTGTAATTTCTTTTACAAAAATTCAAGTCTTAACATACAAAATTATTTTTCACTTGGTTTTAAAGACCAATTATTCTGAAAATTTTAATAAAATCTAATAAAAATTAAACTATATAATGAAGTATTGCAGTAATTTAGAGGGGTGGTTAAAACTATAACCATAGCAACAAAGAATAAAAAAAATTAAAAGTACTTTCTGTCTGTGTTGTCACGATTACAGAGCTATAATGGAAGATACAAAGGTTTATTTAATGAAATGTTTAAAAATGCATTAATTGTTCAGGTCCTACCAATCTTTGCTTCAATTTAAATAAAAATATTTACACATGTATAGAACACCTTGGCTATTAAAATCTAACAAAAAGGAGACTGACTGTCTTCATCTGTACATTAAAAGTTGTATCTCAGGGAAAGAGAAGATCTGTGTAAGCTATATTAGTGTATAAACAAATGGAAATCTGTTGATCGTGACAGCATCCAGTCATAAAATTAGGGAAAGAAAGCTTTCTAAAAATCAGATCAGAAATGTTCTGGAAGAGGAAAAAAATAGTTCAGGAAAAACTAAAATCTGAGCTATAGTACTTCTAAGCTGACACAGAACTGACTTGTGGAAGGAATTCAGTGTCGTGACGCCTATGGGTACAGCTATGTTAACAAATAAGCTGGTAGAAATTAGGAGAAGGAGTAGAAATGTGGATCAATGGAGCTGATGCCGTGTAGTCAACATCCACACTACATGCATTTTGGGTTGGGTGGTTTTGACTTCCTACCGTTGTCCCAAGGACTGAATGACCAATCGCCATTGCATGAAATGTACTCTTGGCATTTATTTTCCAGCTTAATTTCATCTGAAACTAATCCAGTTTGTGGTCTTTGATGGCCCTCCATGGTGCAAACATTTGGGAGAGAGTTGAAACACATTTTGTGGAAAACGATGGATATCAGGGTCTTTCACCCTTTAATATTCCATAATGGCAGTATTTATTCTTGTTGTATTAGTGGTGTAATCTTAAAGACATACATAAAAATACAATTTCTATCATTCTGATGTACTTTCATAATATAGATACAAATTAGAGCTAAAAAGAGACTGCAGGAATTGAATTCACGGTGGATTTCCAGGTTTTTAAATGCATTTTTCTTCAGAAAAGTAATCTTACTTCACAAAATGAACATCTATTACAAACATAGTTTTACATCTAAGCATTCCTTCTCCATTTTGACTGCACTTCATATTATAATAGATAATGCAAATTAAATATGTTATACAACAGGTAACTCCAAAAAGAACTATTAATGTATTTCATTTTTAAAATATAAAAATAGTGTATTTCAACATTTTCAGGATTCCTTTCTTCCTTTTATTTCCCCTGCCTTCAAAGGACATACTGACATAATGAAAATCAATTTTATGAAGTGTTTTGATCTTGGCAGAATTGCACTGTTCTGTGGAAAAGGGCCTGACTCAATTTTTGCCTAAACTTTTCTAATTACAACACTGAACTTGCATCACCATCCACAAATTATAAACTGTTTCTGATGAATCTTTATAAAAGGTATAACAGATCTGATCTGCAGATTAATGCAGATTCCTGCTGTCCAGAGACCCATATCAACTGTTTCAAAAACAGAGTTATTGAATCTCTAAAAGCCCTTTAAATTTATATAATGATAAAAGGTAAATTAACATTTAAAAAAGCAATTAAATTATTATAATCCTAACAAGGACAAAACTGATTAAATGTAAAAGCATCCTAAAAGCATCCTATATAGGAAAGTACATGCAAATAGACACTTATAGATAGGTCTGGTTAAAATGCTGCAGGATTTTAAGATTTTATTGGCATCACAATGCCAATGTGATGTGAGGCGGCACAATGTAATGCCTATTATTCCCTAAATTTACTTCAGTTACTGGTCAATGCCAATGTGATGTGAGGCGGCACAATGTAATGCCTATTATTCCCTAAATTTACTTCAGTTACTGGTCAAAGAACAGCTGAACTGCTTGAAATTTGATGTGGGGAAGAAGGAAGAGGAAATAAAGGTTGATAATCCTTCCTGGAAGATAAACAGGTTACTTTGAAAGAAATCCTTTGTAAGTTCATCTCAATTTTAATTTCTGCAGCAAAACAAATCATATCATATCATATGTCAAAGACATATGTATGAGCTTTTCTGAAAAGACTTCTAAACCTGCATAGAAAAAACATAATTGTTTTACTTTCCTTAATCAGACCAGCATCCAGCATCCCTTTGTGATACATCATGTTGCTCCTGTAACACACCCTCTGTCCCTGCCTCTGGCTTCTGCCTCACCATGACAGAACTCTGCTGATAACCTAAGACAGGCAGATTTGTACATTAATCATGGACTAACACCTAAAAAAAAAAGAAAATCTTCTTTACATTTGATTTGATAATTATTTAATTGTATGTTGTATTACTTGTTTGCTTACAGTACTTATTACTTACTATAGTTTTAACATTGGTGTAGAGAATTCACACAGCTGGATGCTGTGTCATCACCTAGTAGAAAAAGTCTGTAAACCCAATACACCTACTTAAAGTGACTTTATTATTTCACTAGTAGTGAAGTGCTGCCACTAATATTAAATGAAGGCCCCCAGCTGACATCCTTCTTCCATTCTGGATCTCTAAAACATATGGACTCCTGTTCAAAAGCCACATGCAGCAGGACTGAAAGGTGAAAAGTAATTCTATGCATCAAGCTCAGTTTTGCAATTTGGCTGGCGGAGAGGATAGGTGTGGTTGAAATGCTCTTTCAGGTACGCTGTTCTGCTTTTCACAGAATGAAAATCAACATGGCAACCAGGTCTGTGTCCACAAGCACATGAACAAAGCCTGCCTGTTTTTTCCTGGTTTACACCAAAAAAACCCCTCTGTTTATTCTATTATTTTTTCTCTGGCAGAAGACAGTAATCTGGAATAGCTGTCACAACTTAGTTTCTTTTTTGACAGAAAAAGACAGTAGGTTAACACCAAGAGCATGGCTCCTTGACACTTTACCTCTCTCTAGTATTTTCACCATGTAACAGAAATCTACCTATGGAGTAATGCACCTCTATCATATAAAGGCTTGTGGAACAGCTTATATTTTTCCCCTCTGGTATTTCCATGTATAGGTGTCTGATTTGCTACTCTGGTGCTCAATACTATGACAAAATGTATGCTGTTATTGCCTAGGTGGAACATCTTAAATAGTTTTCATTTTCTCAGTTAGCAAAGGTATGGAGTTACAGGCTAAGGTGTGGATACATTAGAGTTAAAGCCAATGCTGAAATATCATTTTGGAAACACGTCTTCCCAGAAATAGACCCAAACAAAATTTGAAGTTCAGAAATGTCCCTTTCGTGTTGCTCAAACTTCTCCCATCTGTTACATTAAAACTTAAAAGGGTAGGGATACTGTGGGCATACCACCAAACTTGCCTATGCTAGCACCTGTCCCACAAGATGAGCCTTCCAAAAACTCTTCAGTGCCCTTTGAATTTGTCAAGGGCCAAGAGCACTCACCTTTCTGCCTCTGCCCGAGAAGTTAGCAAATGCCTTAGCAATGATCACAGCTGATCAGCAATGTTCACTTTCATAGTTGTGCATCCCGGGCATTGCACACCTATTTCATATTCTAAGCTGGACAGATCTAAAATGTATAGGGTTTGTCTTGCTGCTTTTGTAGTTTGTTTTTCTGCTAGCCTACAGTTTTACTCTAACTACTTCATAATTTATTAATACCACTTTTCTCTAATCCTCCTTCAGCAAACGCAGGAGGGTAGCCTTCATTCAAGCAAAAGTCACAGTAGTCCAAGATTTCTGTTAAACTCTGCACCTACAAAAATAAGTCACGTACTTTTTTGTGCAAAGAAAAACTCTTAAGCAGATGCATTGAAATAGAACAGATGTGTTCACAGAACAAATTTTCCATGCTCCATTTTCCACTATGTATGTTTGTTTATGGAAGTAGGAAGAATAATTCAGGCAATGGATGGTAAAGGACCTGAGTATCCGTACAAATCATATCTGTCTAAACGCTGACCGGAAAGGACATTTTAAGGGATTTTCTTGGGTTTGTTTCTGTGCCTATAGAATTTCTATAACCTTCTTCAAAAATCAATAGGCTTTATACCCTCCAGCCACCTTTATGGGTGAAACTTGCAGTTGGTCTTGGGAATCTCACTCCTGTACTCCTGCTAGTACTGAAGGGCAAGAGACAACCTACCCTACAGGTCCTGCTTAGAGAAAGCTCTCATATAAGGAGATGAACCTAGGGGAACATATCTTACTATTAATTAAGGCTTTTGTTACCCTAAAAATGAATTCTTGAAATAAAATATTTTTTTCAATAGGCATGAGAAATCAATAACTACATTCTAAAGCTTTTGAGTGAAACTTCTGAACATTAGCTTTTTTCAAAACTGTTTCACCAGATCCTGGCATTTGTTCACAGGAAAAGGAAAGATATATTTTCTTTATTTTTAGTGGTTATGTCTTTTCTAGAGAAAGCATGCAACAAGTTATCTGTCAGAAACTCCAAAGAAAGCCATCCACTCTGCTGTTTACTGAGAAATTCTATGTTCTGCATTCATTTTACAATATCATGAGTTAAAATGATTAAGTTTAGTTTAATATCCCTTATGGTTTCCTGCAGTCACATAGTAATTCATTACCCTCTGCAATGTTTTCTGATTGATGCTATGAGGCACAACAGGCCAGATTAATCAAAGAGATAACAAGTAGATTTTAATTTCTGGAATATTAATGAATAAGTGGAACTCCTATTCATTGACATTCAAAAAACAGATAAAGAACCAGCAGAAAATCTGTAGAAAAGGATAACTGGCACCCAAGTTCTGCCTTTAAATTAAAACTGGCAAAAAACATTCCTAGATAACAGCAGAGTTGAATATTTATGAAGTACAGTTTGTTTAACAACAATCTATATCAACGATATATTAAACCAACAATTAGAAATATAATTATGTACATATTTTCATATTTTAATAACTAGAAACATAATCTATACAACAGCAGCCAGTTTGCCGCTGAGAAGCACTGCCTCAGTACAATGTTTCCTACAACTTCTATGTCGTCAGAGAAGACAGCACAACTTACTTTCTTTTTCAAGCAACAACTTAGAAGATACTCAAAAGGTCTTTCATCTTAGGTAAACCCGGAAACAGATAAGTAAAATATACACAGATTAAATATGATGTCCAAATTCCTAACTTGGACAGGCATGTTTTGAAACCACAAGAAGATCACAACGCATCTTTAGGAACTTCCCTCCACTCTCACTGATTTCAGCCTGGCCTCTCCTTAGCCCGGTAAGCGTTTGCATTTCTGCTAGCAGGTATACACAAAATATCCCAAGCTCTCAGTTCTCATTATTTCCTTCATCTGCTTAACTCCATTCAGTCATCCTCAG
The DNA here is from genome assembly GCA_035590215.1 of Microhierax caerulescens. Classification (NCBI taxonomy): domain Eukaryota; kingdom Metazoa; phylum Chordata; class Aves; order Falconiformes; family Falconidae; genus Microhierax; species Microhierax caerulescens. Next base: position 68,703,962 of record JAVJGJ010000059.1, on the reverse strand, counting down.
CCTGCACAACAGACTGCTGCAGAAAGGTGTGTTCTGGATGGATTGGGCTCCTGTATCCCAACAGTCGGACAATGATCCAGCTGCATCCATACCTCTAAACGAGTTCCAGCGAACATCCCGGAGCACTGCAAGTCATTTGTCACCACTTGTACTTTTAAGAATGGTCTTCAGACAAAATTTTCCCGAAGTCAGCACAGCCCAGGTTGTAATTCTAACAGGTGAGAACTAACCTCAGGGACAGAGAACAGTCATGAGCACATTCAATTTCTTAGTATGAATATAGACATATGGGCCAAGAACTTGCACCTTATTCTCCTTAATTCCAAGAGATATTCTTAAGCACCTAGATATTATAAATGCCAGGCAGTGTGCATCTGACGTTCTCTTTTGACTTTCTTTTACCCTTATTAATATTTAATTATGTAGCTTGCATAGAAATTAAACAGGAAAAAAATGCAATGTGAGAATCCACTGATCTAATGGTTTGGGCATGTGGGAAAAAATGGGATTATACCTTCCCTGCATAGCCAAATTAGGGTTTTGAAAATATCCTTTTGAAATATTTGAAATTATTAAAAAAAATTGAAAATTTTGAAATACTGAAAACTTGGAGTGTAAGCTGTGTGTGCTGTCAATAGCTTGTTAGTTACTCCTGCCCTAGGTATTTAAAACTGGGATATTTTCACTATGTCTATACAGAGGAGTACAAACAAAAGTAGATCAGGCTCAGTGTGCCAGGCTCACCACCTACAAACCCAGAGCACTCATATCTGTTTGCATTAGCCACTAGATATCTCCCATTTTGAGGCTGACACTTTCTGTGAACCCTTATTCTCAGGTAATGACATCTGTTATGAACCATTTAAGAATAAATGCATCTGACTGTGCAGCAGTTTCTGTAACATAACAAGGAGTCCACAGGTTAGGGTTTGCAACAGCGGGTGCAATGGAGCCAGTTCTCCACAGTCGTTTTTAAGTATATCTAGCAATGCTTTGACTTTCAGAGATGCTGATTATACACAAATCACAATGTAAGTAGATTGAAAGTCAAAACAGAAACAGGAGTTTGCCAGCCCCCCTGTAAAACAGCGTCTATATGTCATACAGTTGAAATACATAGTTGCTGATGTGAACCATTAAACACCTTGCATCCAAAATTTTAGTCACAGAAAGGAATGGTCTATGAAAAACAAACACACACAAGTGAAAAAATAGATATTTGTGTATGGTAACAGAAAATTAGCTACATGGAAGTTACAAAACCATTTGTGAAATACTTTGCAGATATGGTTATGATATCTGGCTATGAAAAGTGAATTAACCATTTTAAAAAAATGTAGATTAACTTAATTTACATATTAGACATTTTTAGTTTCCAATCTAACAAAAAACAAGTAACACCACAAAAAGTAGGTTTTATGATAACCAAATATTTTCAGTAATAAAAAAAATCATGTCAGAGCAGAAATCCATCCATCTCTTCAAAGTGAGGAGTTAATTTCAGTTCCCTTTCTGGTTTTGCTTAAGAAATTAAGAAATCTTAGCCTGCATTGGGAAACGTGCTTCAAAAAATTCACTGTGATAAATATAAAAATAAGTGCCCTGCACCAATCACTTCATATGCTGTTTTTTGAAAACGATTAATATATTTTTAATGTGTTAATGAATGTTACCGAGTTCTGTTAAAGTTACCTCTTCGTTGCTTTGCAGTCCATAAAAAATTTTACATGTATTCCATGCTGGACATATTTGGTAGTTGTCTTCACATTTTTATTTCAAAACCATTGTAATAACCACTAGTCAGATACTTAAAACTATTTTCTATGATAAAGTTACAAAAAATGTGGGGGAACATAGCGTAAAATCCATTATTTTTAGGTTGGGATTACCTGGAAACTCTAGGAAGAAACTGTATTTGAGGTCTATTTCATCTAACTGGCACGTTCAATAATAAAATGCAAGAAGTGTGCTCTGCAATTTGCATTATTTCAAGGTTTTCTGAAAGGACTAAAAAGCTGGTAGGATTAGGATCTGAGAAGACAAAGGCCTGTTAGTGTGGGGAGGCATCAGTGAATTGCTAAATGCTATTTTGGGTTAAAAGTACAAGTAAATGTGATAGGTGAAGAGAACATGTTGACAACTGAGAAGTAATGAAAAAAACACTTCTGACTTTTGCAGTCCATTAAAAGGTTTACAAAGAGACAACCCTGTAAATATTTTTTTAAATGTATTTTTTTAAATGAGATTTTTAAAAGTTCAAGTATCCATTTTATGCCAATTTTCCAAATCTCATGTATAATTTCTGAATATTCTTTCACTGTCCATTGAGTTCTGACTGGCCCAAGGAATTGTTTCCCATTTTACTTACACATGTCTACTGTTAATGGGCTTAATATTTTGAAGAAATTCTACATGAAGAAAATTAGAAGGAAACCTTTCACTTTAACCTGAGTCAAACTACTTAATTTCAAACTGGAAGGAGTTGCTCCTATATCTATCACTTTACTTGCTGTTGTAGAATTTTTGAGGAAGATTATATTTCATAGACATGCTATCACCGTTTCCCACTGACTATATAGTACCCCAGAATTTTAAGTGTAATAAATCAACAATGCACCATGGGAAATACAGTTTAGTCTGTAGTATGAGACATGAAGGACCCAGAATTAAAATTCCCATGAGGAACATCAACAGCTCTGGCAAACAGAGACTATTTCCAAGCATATAAGTCTTAAAATATTTTTGTTCCATGCACTGTTGCTCTGTCTCAACTTTTGCCTTAAATCAGGGTAAAAACATACAAGGAAATACCGTATTTTAATACTACACACGCGTCTGCTTTGTTTGAGTGACTCGAACACTTATTTTCCCTTCTGTATACTGGTACGGCCATATCAGTTTACTAACCTGGAGCTGATATGCATTATCTGTTTCTCCTTTATTCAGTTTCATTTTTCTGCACAGTTTCTTTCCCTGTTCAAACAAAGCCTGCACCTATTTATATATTGTTCCCCTTTTGGTTTCCTCTGTCTTTCCAAATTCCCATTTTGGTGCCTTTTTTTTTCTCCTTGGCATATCCACTTCTCTTATATCTTTTCCCATATCTTGTTCTCTACTGTTACTCCTTACAGTTTTGTTATTCTTTACCAGCTCCAAGATCTGACATTTTTCCACTTGGTCCAAGTTGAAAAGCTGATTGATTGACATCCAGAATTTGAGATAGAAGTGCCAGAATATGCCAGTATTTTTCCAGTGCAGACACTAACAACAATGACCATCTGAGCATCCAGATTTTTTTCTAGAAGACGCGTGTGGCTTGATTCTTTGAACAGCATTTCAATAATCTGCAGAATCAGTCATTAATCTTTATATTGAGCTCTGGCATCCTTCAGATTTAATGAGCGTTGATTTACAAACAATTAGAAAACTGTGAAGAGTATATGGAACTGAATTATTTGAGCTCATATATTTTGAAAATTGAATCTGATTATCATAACAGTGCTAATGTTAGTTACCTCACAGTGAAGATATTTTCAATAGAATTCAACAAAAGCCTTCCTAAGCTCATAATAGCTCTGTTGCAGATCTCTTCTAGTTTAAAAATTGACCTTTTCTTTAGATCTGAAAGATGCTTATCATCAAGACTATTTTTCTTTAAGAAATCTGAAACTTTGTGTAGTGTTACACTACAATATAAACTAAGTGTCAGGTACTTAAAGCACCTGAATAGTAAAATCCTGATAGAAATCTCACTAAATGGCAACTTTTCAAGGATAATAAGATTCTTGTCATATTTCTTGATGAAAGAGGATGAAAAATGTGCTGTTCAATAAATGAATATCTCAAGTCCTTTCACTTTTTTAATTTTAAAAAGTGCTAGTGGCAGAATCCATAAATCTACAGGAACATTTGGGGCAGCAGCCACACACAGTGGTCCAAAAAAATCAGTCCTGAAGTAAATGGGCATGTCTCTATTGGCATATAGGGAACATATTTATTCTTGTAAGTGCAGAATTTTATCTTACATCTTCTTTACACCAAAGGCTAGCCTTAAGGAATGACATATTAATTTTTCACCTGTCATGAATATTTACCGATTTCCCGGAAGCCACAATGACAAGATATGATTCCATAAATCATTCTTTCTAATGGGTCTATTTTCAGTTGCACCACTGATAAACTAACAAAAGAAATTAGTATGAGAAAAACTAAGACAGTAGAAGAGATTGAAATAGCCCTTTATATTCAACATATTTACTTAAACCCAATCTAGGATATATGTGGTCTTAAAGTTCATTAACTCTAAAAAGCATTTAGATATTGTTTTGATTTCTGATTCTTTACATGCGTTCCCAGGATGACACTTAGTAAGCAACCCAATATGGCTAAAGACCTAATCACCTTCTGTAAGTGAAATTCTTGGTTTCAAAAGAGAAGCAGAAGACTTCAGGAGTAAGAGGTCTCAATTTTCTTCAGGGTGGATAACCCAGAAATTCTAGAATAAAACTATTTTAGAGAAGAAAAATCATGTGGAGAAGAGCTCCAATAGATAAAAAACCTTTTAAAGAAAAGTATGAGATACGTACAGGGGATCAACAAGGAAATCAAACAGAATCCAAGCTGATCATCAAAGAAATTCCTGCACTCCATTTGTTCAGGAAGAATAGAAATAAACTGAGACTGTGAAAAATAAGACTAAAGCAGAAATAACAATGGAAATCAAAGCAAATAGGAAGAGTTTTTTCTCTTGCATTGAGAAAGAGAGCTCAAATTAAGAAGAAAAATGGATGGACAGAGGGAAAATAATCTAGATATGATTCAAAGATTTTTTTTTCATTTTTTTTTCCTCTTCACATCTATTGTGTTTCAACTTGGAGAAGTCACTAAAATGTTAGGGTTTTTTTTCCCAGGAATATTCAATTTTATCTTGAAGGACAAGGTTTTTCAATTGCTGCTGATTCATGTGATGAGTAATGATCCATTCAAAACCCCTATTCAGAAACATGTGGGATGTTGTAAAAATGCAGTGAAATACATCACTACAAGGTACAAGCATAGTTAAGTATTTGTTTGGCAAAATCAAAACTCAAAAGTTGGTACACGTAGGTCTTCAAAGTAACAAAAGTTTAATCGGAGCACCCAGAAAACATGATTCTTCAATGAGCAGTTTTGCTGCTGCTGGTTGATCAAAGAGAAGAAAGAAACTGAGCTCAAGAAAAAGTGGCCGTGGGCAAAGGAGCGTTAAATATGTGTTCCCAGCAAAGAAGGACTTTTTATGCAGCTATATGGCCACTTGCTCTTCCAAATGATGAATATGGAAAGGGGAGTTTTGAGGTTAAACATCATACAGGTACACTCTGGAAACGTCAATGTTCACAAATGAAAAGGGAAGAGGTTGGAGCAACCTCTTCTTTCTGAAGAGGAAAGAAGGGACAAAACAATTTTTTTGCTTGCTCATTAAGAAGGCTAAAGATACTTAATTTCTCTCACATCTGTAGGACTAAACTATTTTCATTATGGCTTACTGAGATTTAAAGTTTTACTTTTGGTGCAAGAAGAAATTCAGGTAAAAAGATTTTTTCCTCAGGAAAACAATTTCTTTTAAAGAAATTTCTACTCCTTTTTTCTTTAACAAATTTACAGATGCACATATAGAAATGCTGTCACCTATTATAAATAATTATATTTTTCCTTTGCAACAGTGACATTAAAATGGAATAGTGACTGATGATCAAGGGTTTGCTTACTTACAGTATTCATACTAAAATACTCTCATACTCTTTCTGGGGCTGGACTCCCATGGACTTCCTCCTGTCTTCAACGATGTTGCTAATAGGAACAGCTACCTTTGCAAGGGGCTTAGGGCACTGTATGGCTATAGAAACTCCTGACTTGATTAAAGGCATTGTTAATGTGACTTGAATAAAAGCAACAAAAAGAAAGAGCAGGTTAATAGCAATATTTACAGAAAATCACCATGGAATAATGTTGAAATGAACTTGG
>JAVJGJ010000059.1:68678283-68697859 GCA_035590215.1 Microhierax caerulescens | reverse complement strand
TTGCCTCTAAATATGGCCCAAGCGTATGCCTTAGTACCAGAAAAATAAGTACTCATGTTCTTTTTAGCACAGAACATTTTGGGGTATACTATCTAAAGATATTTAACTATCAAGGGCCAACACCTGTCTAAGCACAAGTGTATCCACTAGGTCAGAAATGATACCTCATGCCTTTTGTCACATTCTGAGGGGACATAGTAGGGGAGGTGGTAGGGAAACATCTGAGGGGGGAAGTTCCTCATGTGATGTGGTGTTCCACATTGTTTCATAAGATGCACATTGACATGGCAGCCAATGCCTCTGTATCCCCTCCTGAAAACTACCCCTATGTACTGGCTGCAGGCATGCAATGCAATGACTATACGAGCTCAGTGTAAAGTATGGGTCGATAAATTTGTCATGAATACTTTATAGCGAGAGGAATACAGAAAGAGAGAACAACTGCTGTCACCTGGGCAATGCTGTGAAGGTTCCTTCTTTCAGTGAAGCAGACTGTATGAGGCCTCTGTATGTGTAGGAGTCGGGTATTTTTCCTGTTTGGGGGCACAGAGATTTCAGCTCTGCATGAAATGGTTCCCAAAAAACTTTCCCACAAGTTGCTACTATTTAAGGAGAGCCCCTTGGCGCACAAATTGGAACAGCAGACCTTGCAACTGAACTTTCTTTTTTGGTAGAATCTCTGAAATTACTTTAAGCAAGATCAGGCACGACAATTAAAGCAATCCCATTCCTGGCGGTGCCCATCTGCAGTCAGCACAACTGCTGCGCCGGTGCCTCCGCCAGCTGGTAATGGTGCTCCAGCATTCACGCTCACTACCCGACTCCAACGTGCTTCCTTGCCTCGGCATGATAACTGCTCAGAAATGAAATGCATGTCTCCGTCTCTCTCCTTTTTTATGTCTCCCTCATTTATCTCCATTTTAAGAGCCAATAATGAGATGAATTAAGTGGTGATGCCCTTTCATTTTTCCTCATTAGGGCTGCTGGCTATTTCAGCCTTAGCCTGCTGAAGAATTACTTCAGGGATGCAGCCATCTTGCAATTCCTCTTCATTAAACTGAAGGAAGTAAAAGTATGTAAAAATCACATTGTCCCTGTTGTGTCAGCAGTCTGGATGAAGAATTTAATGGTTATAAATGGGTTCTCTCTTATAAAAATATCTCAAATGTGCAAAGGTACATATAACTTTATATGTATATATATATATGTATATATAAAGTGTATAACACTGTATAGGCTTTGCTTTTGTCTATTTCCTAGAATACTGCCTAAAACTTTAGGGTTTGTCCAGACTTCCTGCGACTGATGAAAATTTGTTTTCTCAATTTTAAAATGTGAAGAGGGGTTATACTTATTCAGCATATGGAAGAATGAGAAACCCAATTGTATCTCTACACTTTTCTCACATTTGAATTCCATTTCTGTCTCTAGCACTTTTTTTCCACAGACAGCACAAGAAGAGCCATCTGACTCACTCTTAGCTCTGCTACATTCCTGCTGACACTACAGTTAGACACAAGTATTGAAGGTGGATTATTTTCCTGTTACAAAGATAGTGTTTCATCAAAACAGATATTTTGGAAATAATGGCTGTTTGGAGAACATTTTTCTACAAGTCAGTTGAAAAATAACATTTCAGTTTTTCAAAACAAGCTTTTCAAATTCAAACCAGTTGTTTCATTCGTGATTTATTAACTTGCCTTGAGTGGTTTGCAGTAAAAAGTTTAAAAGCATTAAAAGTTAAAATGTGATATTATAAACCAATGATGTCAAAACATAATTTTTTGTGTTTCTTCAGTTCTGGTGTTCTGGGGGTTCCTATGGAAATTCCATCCCACATTAATTAATAAAAATAATTCAAAAATAGCTGCAATAACGGATTTTCTGAGAAAACTTAGAACTTCAGTACGTCCTTATCACACTCAGAAGTAGCACAGTCATGTATCACACTCCACTGGGAAAAAATACATCCAATTTTTAATATAAGCTTTAAACCACAGCATCTTATCATACTGCCAACATGAAAAGAAAAATTATGTTTTATATTCTTGCTCTTACAAAATTATTTTAATGTTACTGTTCTAACACAGTGAGAAAGGAATAATTCTGAAGTATTTAAATAGAAGTACAAAATGAATAAAACCATAATAGAATCTAACATATACTGTAATTAACCCAGTTGAATGACATTGCATTTATTTGTGTTTAAAGTGTCTTTGTGTTCCCTGTGTTTTTTGCAAAGAAAAACAAAGCGGAAGAAGAGATAAAGTTAAAAACAATAAAAAGTCCTTCCTCCCTCCGGATAGGTGCTGTGATCTTATTCCCTGTATGAGTTGTAACAGTAACTAAGGTGCAAAGCTGGCAGTGAGAACTGCTTTGGCTGTCTTCCCTTGCAATGCCAATTGGCCACTGGAGTTGTGGTGCTGGGCTACCTTGAAGAGGAGAGGTTTTCTTATCATCAGGCTCCCTGCCTTCTCTGTTCCTCCATAGTTATTATCTGTGACAATAAGCAGAGACAACCACTCACAGCCTAACAGGTCACTGTACAAGTCTTTATTACTCTACACGGAGAACATACTTCTCTGCTCATTAGTGTCACTTTGGGAGAAGAAAAGATGACACTCTTGCTGTCATTACCAGGGAAGAGCTGAGCAACGCTGTGGTCCTGCACCCAAATGGATGCTCAAGTTGCATGAAGCCTATGCCACTAAACCCTGCCACGGTCACCTAAATATGAGTCAGTGACACTGTCTAGAGGTGAGCACAGGAAGAAAATCCTACTTTCCTGAGAAAAAGTGTTGTGGCTACACACCCTGGCATGTTTAGGAGTTAATGCCGGCCCTGTCCACACCTTCCACAGTGCCTAACTGAAGTCTCACACTTCATTTTGAAACAATATTTGTGAAATACTGTCCACAGTTTATTACTTCAGCTTTCATAAAGATTATCCTGCCTTCCAGTGTCTAACGGGAACAAGAAAGATTAGAAAAGCAGTTCCATTGCAAAGAAAGAAAAATAAAGCCAAACATCATTACTTCTAATTAATCTATACCATTATTATAAATTATAGGACTGTGTCACTACGACCTGTTGTTTCATACCATATATTATTTGCATATTTTCATTTCTTATTTATAGCCACCAGAATGTAATTAATTTAAAATGCTATACTAGAGATAAGAATCTAGTTTGAAATAGAGGCATACTTAAGTTTCATAATTTGGGACTATAGCAGTAAAAAGCAACATGCAGTATTTTCTTCTTTTCTGCAGGTGGACCCCAAAAAACATGCCAAGATTTCACATACCTTAGAGCAATAAACTTTTTTTTAGAAAAAAGCTAAACTATTGGAAATGGCATTGCAAGGTAGTAACATACACAGCCATTTCACAAATGGTTGGCTTTTTTAGTTTTTTTTTGTTACAGCACTAAATCTAGGCAGCAATATTAGTCATAGCATTAGTCACAATCACAAAGAAACACAGACCGACATAATTTCCTAAGTCTAAATCAGGTTAACTACACACAAACTCTGTCTCTTCAGAGCTAAAATCCAGCAGCTGTTAAATCCAGGATGCATAAAGATTCTTCAGGCATCTGCATTTCCACAAGTAAAGAAAAAATAAAACCAAAACAAAACAAAAAAACACCAAACACTAAAACTTCAATAGTTAGAATCAATGACAACTACACAAGTCCTGACAACACTGGGTTCTTCATTCTTTAAAATGTAGTTAAATATGTGAGGCAACTCTTTCCTTACCTTGCCTGCAAAAGCACTTTCAGCTCACCCAGTTCAAAATGAGGGCTGCACGAAACACAGAGCAGGAGTGGGTAACACTCTTACACTTCATACCTCAGGTGGTCATCCCAGAGTGTAACAGGTGATCAAACTTACTCGCTACTTCTTTCAAACTCGAGCAGGAGATATAACCCTGATGCTTGGTATGTTTTACTGGGAAAGTTCTTTTCAAGTCCACATCTCTATTCAGTTTCAAGAAAAGAGTGCCTAAATCCTTACCTTCTCAGCCCACTTTGAGATTGTTGATTCCAATCTGTCCTCTCCTACATAGATTCTGTTTGCAGAAGAGTAGCTCTCAAGCTGCAGTGATTTCAATCGTCTAGTCAACAACTGAGATCAGCTTCATTTCAGTTAATGCAGGAGTCCATAGCAAGTTTTTCAGGTCTCTTACTACTTTGTATTAACTTAATTTGTAGTAAACAGGAGGAAATAGACACCAGGCAAGGATACTTCACTGCATTCAAAGACAGGATCAAAAACAAAAGAGACAAATTACTTTGTGAAGGCACCTATTCCCTTTGATTATAAAGGGAAGCGGCTGACTATCTTAGATCAAGATTACTCAATTTGAGGTGTCTTAACACAGGTGAAAAAAAGGACCCACTGGCAGTTTAATTTTGGACTCTTGCTGGGCATTGAAATGCTTCATTATAAAGCGATACCTGGCAGCACTGACAAATATATGTGATCAAAGAAAGTACAAGCTGCACCTCAAAACACCAGGCTGCACCAAACCTGGCAACTATATGTCTGCTTCAGCTGCGTCTGACATACACCGTTTCTGAACATCCTTACAGAAATTATATGTGGGTGAAAGCCTTCACACATGTTCCCACAGTTGCCTGTCCCTGTTAAGAAATTGCACAGCAAAATACACATGCAGGATATTTCATAGACTTTTAAAGTTCTCATTTAGATGTGCTGTTAAAGCTCCTTTCTGAAAGGCTTGCAATGCACTGGAGTAGGTTTGCAACTGTAAATAAATAAATAACTTTGCCTTTCAAGGCAGAAGTCAGGTCTACCATCCAGAAAATTTAGCCACTGATGTTTTACTGTAGCCTGTCAGAAAACATAGGGCAGAAGAGTATTCAGCCACAGGCAATAAAATCTTCTGAAAGGGTTTTTATGTAGGATAAAAAGATACCTCACTCCAGTTTTAAGGTTATTACGATATAATATTGGATATAATGTTTTGAGTGCGGTGCTTGCCAGGATGAGCAATCCATTAAAAGAACTGGCTTCACAAATTAAAATTCCATTTTAAGGCTGCAGATTGCTGATGGAAGTTAAAAGTAAGTAAAAGAGCTTGACTCACATGTTTGGATGATTATAGCATGTTTATTTAATTTCTTGACCAGGTGCTGTGCTTATGTTTTCACCAGTCTGCTTTCTTCAGGCAAAGCATCTGCTTAGGAAATGAAATAAATACAGAATGTCAGTACCATTGGAGAGGCAAGACTTTACTTCATTGGACTTTAAACAACATGAAGAGAAAATACTTAAAAGCCTAAAGGGTTCTTATTACTTTCAATATGTTTTTTGACACCACAATAAAATCTCCCTATCCCACAACCCTACGTGCCCATTTAGAAAACCATGTATTCAGGTTTCTTCTGGACAGGTGACAACAAATATAGGGTCAGGTCCCAGAAGCAGCGAACGCGCTGCTGATGGGTAAGGGTAGGAAACAGGCATTCCCTGTAAAAAGAAAGCCCAAGTTTCTGAGGTCAGATCATGCTAAATATTTCTCCTCCCACACAGCACAGCCACCTTGCCTGATGCAGTGAAAATGAAGAGAGGGTACCTCCAGGTAAACATGTAACTGATTTTGCTTAGGAAAATCTTGGCATGTAGACGTCCCTTCCTTCATCTTCACGGAGGATATGCTGTGTACCACTTGGAAAGCCTATTTGAAGGATTGGCTTGAGTAAACTCTATTCCATACTGCCAAAATTTCTGCCTATCTGCCCCTTCTAAAGTTTTCAGAGCCAAGGAGGCAGCCTGGACCATAACGCATTGTAGGGGCACATGAGGTGCTCCAAACCATTCTCCAGCTTTACCATCACTTAGCATGGGAGAAAGCACGCCAACACAGTAATACTCTCCTCTCCTCCTCAATAGCAAATGGTCTCTAGGCTGCATCATGCCCTGCTATAAACATAACCAAAAGCACTGCGATTTAGGGTGCCCAAATTCTCATAAAGCACCATGTGAAACTTCTGCAATATTTTCTTAAAATCAAAATAAAGTAGGCACTGCATCAGACACAGACAGCAAGGTTTGGTTGGGAAGAACTTCTGGGGTGCCCTGCGTGAGAGGTGTCTGTGACCTGCCTCTGCCAAGCACAGCTGGTTCCAACCAGAGATGACACCGATGCAAACTGCCTACCACACCACAGAACTACCGTAGGCAGGGAGCCCATGGCACCTCTGCTCGGGCAGTGATGAGCCACTGCAAAAGGAGCTTGTGGCTTAGGCTGAGCAGGAGGAAAGGGAGGAAATGTGTTTCCATAAATACTTGCTTTCTTCCTTGTGGTTTTGTGTGTTGGTTTTAGTTTGTTGGGTTTCTTTTTCCTTTCAATACACAAATCATTAATCAAAACTTTCTGTTAATTGGCAATAGATAAAATTAAGAAAAAGTCCCCAAAGTCAAGCCCATTTTTTCCTGAGAGCCACTCAGAGTGGAATTACCCTGATCCCTGGAGGTAATATAGGCAACTACTTAAACCCATACAGGAGTCAGCTGATGTCCCTTCATAGTATTTGTGACACTTCTTAAGAGGACAGGCAGTTAAACATGTTAAAAGTGGTTATTTCTCTCTGTTGACTGCATAAGGGAGTCTAGGTCAAATGCAGATATCTGCTTTGTTAAAGTTAGAAGTCAGCTGAGAACACTGTACTCCTTAAAGGAAATCCTTTTCCAGGCATAAACATTTTCTTTGTTTGTTTGTTGGGGGGTTTTGTCACTGCTAATAGCGGTTTTGTTGTTTTTTCAGTCTTAAGTAAGGTTCAGAAACACCTACGATTTTTAAAAAGTTGTGTGTCATAGTTCATAATGTCGATGCTGAATATAAAATTGTATCAACTTAAACAGTTTGTAAAACAAGAAAAAGAATTATGATAGAGTGTCCCACACAAAGTCTATATAAAAAACTATCACAGTGTTTATGCAGTCAAAGAGCTGGAGTTGTAAATTACCTATTAACCTAGCTTGTCCTCGACATGACATGGGAATTAAAGCCATTTCATGATGCCTCCATTCTGTCTGGCTTTGACACAGTTAAATTAAACGCATGCAGTGAACAGCTGGTATAAACACCAACTATTCTTCTTCCTAAACTATACCAAGCAAGGAAGCAACTTTCAGATTGTTTAGCTCATGTTGACACATTAAGAAGTAATCAGAACCTAATCACATCCAAATAACATGTTTTGAAGATGCAAATGTCAAACATTTCCTTATGAAGTATACTTCAGCTAGCAGCTGCGTATGTCAATTCACATATGTTTTGACTAGAATGTAATGGGAGGACATTCAGCAGTCCTCTGCACAATTTTTCCCTATTAGTCGAACGATTCAGAAAAATGTTAATTTTGTTATGTCACTTCGTGTAGTCATACAGTCTCTGACACATAGCATAAGCACTATTAAAAGTAAACCACATTAATTATGGAAATGTAATTATCAATGGCCCTTGAAATGACAAGAGTTAAGCATTTTACCAAGTTTCTGGAGAGACAGGGCCCTTTTATTTAAATGTGTTACATAGTTAACATAAACAAGATCAGACCTTAAGAGGAGTCATTGCATGTTGACTTAATATAACTATTAACACTAATTCAACAAAATTCTCAGGCATATGTAAAATACAATTACTAGGATTTGAATTTAATACATTATGCCAAGAATTTTACCATTGCCTTTGTCAGGACAAGAGATGAAAATGTAAACCAAGGTAGATCGGTGGAATATATGCATATTATTTCTGGACCATAGTAGCTTTTCAAAGGTTTTTTGTGCATCGCCATGCACAATTATGATTAAACTTTTCAAGTAACAATTTAAAAAGTGACACAGATCTGTAGACCAACATATAAACCACTTGTCATGATCTTAACAGCAAATGGACCTACTACTTGAGCCTATGGAGCATGTCCTTGAATGTCAAGTGGACTCCATTTCCCATTCACAGCCTTAAGAATACTGAAACAGTGCAAACAGATGCAAGGTAATCTCTTTACATAGTAATCATAAATTTTTGAAACAACAGGTTGTAATGATTCAATTTGGAATTCAATCTTCACACCTAAATGTACATAATATGTAGGCCAAAGCCTATAATCCTGTTTGAATTCCATATTTACAGTACTTGTACTGTGTATTTGGTCACTGAGATGCAAACAAACTAGAAATAGAGGTATACGATTAAAAAAACATTAATGCATATAGTTTTTGTTATATTCAGCAAAAAATACCAGACAAAACATTTTACCATTGCAAATAAATGCTATGAGCACCAAACATTCTTTATATAAGGACAGCAGCAATCCGCACATTTACCAACATTCGTAAGTTAATGATATCAAACCAGTGAAGATGATGAAAATAATTATCTTATTGAGGTAAAAGTAAGCCACTTGCATATGCATTTTGTGTTCCCAAATCTATGTTAAAACCATGACTGCAACAGGAATGAAGAGCACAATGCTCAAAATATGATATGCACATAGTATGAATATCTACTTGTAATTTCTCCAGGAACAGGGCAATAATTGCAGCTTTTAAATCTTGTGCAATGTACTGCATTAATACAGTTTTTGCAAAGTTCTCTGAAGAGGTACCATTTGGAAGTAAAACACACAGCAAAAGGCAGTCTTGCTGTTTAAATCAAAAAGAATAAAAAATGCATGTAAAGAGATATTTGCCTTCTGAGTATGGTTTGGTGGGTTCTGGATATTACCACCTTCTTAACACATCACTACAGGGAAATGATATCAATGGTTTTGCACTTGATAATAGAAAAAGCTAATAATATAGAAATTTAGGTGACTAATACTAGGTGAACTGAACCCAACACTAGACAAATACACAAATGTAAGGCAGGGAATAACTGGCTAGACTAATATGAATGGCTTAGTTAGGGTTATAGTAAATGCCAACCTGATCAATAGCAAACGATATTATATGGTTGCAACATCACCTATGAGACTTGACAGTAGCCTTCAACACATGTAATTTCTGAGCCAGAAAACTCAACAAGTTTACACAGCGTTTAAAGAAAGGTAGAAAACAGCTGGAGAGGCACCAATATGTAGCAACAAGAACGATTTTGAAAATTTTGCCTGTTAGGAATGGCTGAAAGAGTGCTGTTTAATTTGGGGAAGTAAAGGCTGAATGAAGATTTGATTATAGTAGCCAGACAGATAATGAACTTAAGATGCAGCAAGAGAGATTCACTTCAGATGTTAGGAAAAAGTCCATAAGAGTTAGGATGGTAAAAGACTAGAATGCATTGCCCAGAGAGCTTGTAGATTCATTAGAAAGATGTCACAAACAGTTAAATAGACAACTGTAAGGTATGATACATCTGATCTTGCCTAAAGTAGATAACATCTTGAAGGCCTTTTCATGCCAGTTTCTGGTTTTGATAGTACCACATGCAAGTTTAACACTCACAAACTGGGTTCCTGGCAATATTTTTCCTTCAGGGAAAACATTGTACAAAAATTGTAATATTCTAAACTGCAGATCACCTGATTTCTGTCTCATCTTCCAGCTGTCTCTGTCTTAGTAAATAAAAGGAGTTGGGATTCTAATTTGCAGGCCCTGAGGACACATGGCATATGTGACCAGCAAGTATTTACAGCTAAATTCTCTGACTTACTCAGACAAGGTCTCTGTACACACAGAGGTTGCTGGCCCTCAGCATCCCCTAACCACATGCTTCTGGAGAAAGTTCTGTGCTAGTACTGGTCAGCACTGCGTCAGGGACATGCCAACAGTGAGTACATAGAAAAACAGGACAGTGCTCAAGCCACAGCACAGCCTTCATGTAGATATTTGAAAAGCTCTAAGTCCATCTAGCTTAAAACTTACTATTTAGCAAATGTACCAAATTACCGGAGATGTGCTGCAGCACAAACTAGCAGGCTGCAACAAGGCTTTTACTGTCAGTCAGATTCTACTGTCCATGCTGTTTCTTCCTCCTCCAGAGGTCAGACCCACTGCCCCTCCATTGCCCAACCACTCTCCCACCATTCTCAGGGCTATTTAACTACTTAGCAGGAACAAGCTACAGCTGCACATCATCCACGTCAGCCAACCCACCACCCCTGAAGCAAGCCCACTGTTGTATATTATCAATGTTATTTTCTCTACAATTTCTCTACAATGTTATATTCCTCTACGATTCCTCTATGGAGATGTCCTTGTATCAGGAAGAAATCTCAAGTGCTATAGTTAGAGTATCAAGTGCAGAACCACAAAAAGTCTCCGTAAGCTATATAATACAGCTTTGACCATATTATATTAGATGTCATGATGAGAAACAGGCTAATCTTCAGCAGTTTAAAAGATAGAGAAATGCAAAAAGATTGTTTAAAGCTACATTTCCCCCAGCCACCTGCCAGTCATTCCTGGCTGAAGTTGCATCTTGCAGGGACTAAACTGACATGTACAGTTTCTGCCTTTCATTACTCTATTTATGTGTCATGCACACAACATACAGTGTTACAATAATAAAGGATGCAATGGTTTCTGAAGTTTGTTTCAATTTATTCAAAAGATCCCGTCCTAGTTTTACCAAAGCTCATACAAACCTTAAAATAAAAAATTCAAAATACACCATCTTTTTTTTTTTTAACCTCAAAGCTATGTTCCTGCACAGTGAATGCCATAGATACTCTTTCTTTGTACATCCAATAGACTCAGTTAGATATTCACTGCTACATTCATTTTTGTCTTTAAAATACTCCAAGGTTTCAGTGACTCATTATTTCTGATAATTTGGAAGTAATTTTCTTTACTGTGTGAAAGAAGAACAACAATTTTAGTAATAAAGAACAAAGTTAATATCAAAATCGTACATTCGAAGCGTATACAAATCTGTTTAAAGAAGATGGAAATTAAACCCCATCTGTTCCTGTAAAAGTCCAAACCAGCTATGTTTTCATGAAATTAAAGTAAAATTTTGAGGATTATATACTCAGTTTCTGTCAGCATTCTTTCTTCTGTTTTTATCAGTGAAACTTCTTTGTTATTGTTTGTCACTGAAAGGCCCCTTCTGACAGCCTGTAATAAGAAGCTAAGCTATATAGTATTATGGAAAAAGTTTATGATTAAGAAACACTGAAAAAGACCTAGCAATGTGGTAACTAGAGTTATCAAGGAGAAGGTTCAGTTTATCAGTCACAGTACTATTCTCATAATCTTAGTTTAGGAGACTTCATTCCATTATGTATTTTTAAATTGAGCTGTCATTCATTAGTGGCTGAAACAACATGACAGCATGCTGACTTGATTAAAAAAAAAAAAAAAAAACATAGAAAGAAATGTAATTATTTCAGTTCTGCTTAAATAAAATCCCTTCATTTCCAAACAACATTGTGCTGTTGGTCTCAGATTCTTTCATTTTTGCTAAAAAATATATTTTCATTTAAAGACTACTAAAGCCATTGTTTTACCCTTTGTAAGGAAACTAGGCCAGCAGGCACAACTGCAACAGGAGGTTTTTTATTTTTTTAAATAAATAGATCTGAGCTAAGACAACAAGTTCCTGGCGTCGTTGAATTAGTAATTGTTATTTGCTTCCCTGAAAAGACATACATGCCCTAAAAAATTAGTATCAACAGAAAAGCTGTAAAATGTTTTGCTACAAGACTCAGAAACAATTTTGGGGTTAGTTTTTGCATGAAAAGCAAAATAAGGCAAATGTTACAGACAGAGATTAATGAAATTATAGTTGTTTTGCAAACTCTTATTTGGTGGGCTAAACTGAACCCGGATTCTCAAAGATGTTTGGAGATGTCTCACTGACTCACCAGGAAGAGGGGCCTGACATCACTGGGGAAAAATAACAGTCTGTTAGTAAAATAAGGATATATTTGTGCATGAAGTTCCTTAAGACCCAGCAACTTCCTGAGGGGTCGCAGTCTACAAAAAGCAGCTGACAACATTTGATTACCTTGCTGTGTTAGAGCAGGTATCCAGGCTACGTGGTTACAGCAGGACCCCAGACCACTCTTAATCAGGAGGATGTTTCTGGCATTAAGAAGCTCCAGACCCTTTCAGACTAATTGAATTTGCCTGGCAGCATAATTCACTTGAAAGTAAAAAGCTTTCAAACAGCTGTTATTGATATCATCAGTCTGTCTCTAACAAAATACATAATAAAATATTTTCCTCCATATTCAATTAAATATATAGTAAATTAATGGCTAGAATTTGTATTATTCAAGGAGTTAACAAAGAAGAAAACCATACCATATTAAATCTGTAATTATAAAGATAAGCATATTAATACAAACTCTTCAAGTGATTAAAGGTATCATAAACCATGTAATGAAAGATTTTACACGGAAGACTTAAAAAAAGGATGTTGTTTTTTTTTTTAACTGTATTAAGTTCTATGCTGTTATTGGAACTTAAAGTATGACAGTTCTTTCCAATACAGGACTTTTGCTCCTGGTGAGTTGTAAACAAATAGGGTGATGTCCAGGTATCCATGGAAAAAAATTGAGTTTATAGGCATGAAGTAGTAAGGTGATGAGCATCTTCCACTATTCCAAACATACATTAATTTCTGTTTCGCAACTGCTTAGCAAAGTGTAAGTAAAAATTCAGCAAAGGAAGGTCAGCAGGAAGCTTGCTTGGAAACTCAGCACTTTGTAGAAACAAACCTTAGGGCTTTTTGCCATTAAGCTGTTTCTGGGACTACAGTAAAATGTTTGTTTTGGTTTTCAACAGGGAGCTTTAAACAGAAATAAATAGAAGCATAAAAGTTCTTTAAATCAGTTTAATGTTATAATTGGGAATTTGAATGTTGGAATGCTTAATGCTTAATAATTCAGAGAAAAAGAATCAGTGAAAGAATGAGCATACAGCAAATCATAGTTTGTGCAAATAGGAAACAATTTATCGGTTCAAGAAGAGAAGTAAATTAGTGTTCCAATTATTATGTTTGCAGAATTCCTTGGTGGGTAGTTCTTTTCATTGTTAGGCAATCCAAAGTAATTCAGTTTTGCAGAATAAGTTTTCCAAGTAACTTGTGGGAATTTAGCCAGAAGACCCAATAAGGCTGATGGGAACCTTACCACTGATCTCTGTTCACCAATATAATAAACATATGTACCTCTGAGATAGTTTTAAAAGGTGTTTAAGCCTTGTCTTCAGAGTGATTAGTCTCCAGCATAAGGAGGACAACATACCCTTGGCAAACATTTGCATGTAACAGAGAATGGTGATTTATTTCTCAAAGGGTTGTTTCTCAGCTTCAGTCAAATGGAACTTTTCAGTCTGCCTTAACTTAGTTGGATAATAAACATCTCACTTTGTATTACATTTCTCGCTTTACCAAAATTTTTAAAACATTAATGACCCTTTTTATAAACATATGTTAGGTAAAGAACTTCAGAAGACTGGCACTTCCAAAGGAGTCTTCAGCATGTCAGCAGTGATAATAAAACTTTTCAGAGTTTTTAATGCAAAAAAATAGAATATTTCTCCCATAAACACACAAGTCCCAGATTTATTTCTTCTTTAGTATAAAACTACTTTAGCTCTAAAATGCTTTGTTCCCCTTGGAAACATTAAGACCTTTACCATCAGGAGATATCATATATTTCATACTGAATAAAAATAAATAAATAAATAAAGCCACAAAAAAACCACAGAAGGAATCAAACTTGTTTTAGAGAAACAAAAGCACACCAGAACTTTCAAGTTTAGAAGGAAAAAGGATTATATGTTTCCAATACATTTTCAATATCTAAAGCACAGAGATATATAAAGCAAGCAACTTCATAAAGTCCTCATGCTTTTTAGCAGTGTATGCAGCCTTGAAAATAAAAGGAATGTCATCACTTTCTGTTGTTGCACATTAAGGTCATCCTTCTTATCCTCTTTCATTAAAGTGACTCTAAGCTTGTGTCCCAGGTTATATCAACCGCATTGTTCAGATAAGAAAGAGAGAAAAAAGCGACATACATCCTAGGACAGTTCAGTAAGCAGCCAAAAAAGACCTAACACAAACCAAAACCACCCAAAACCTAAACAACACAATGGTAAAGCTGACAAGCAAAACACAAATATTCATATCACTGGCTGTCCTATTTTTCACATGACTTTGCTTATATCTGTACTGAATCTTTGTGCTTGCAAAAGCAAGCCTCGGAGCAAGCTGGATTGTAGGCTCCATGTGTCATAACTGAATGCATCCCTCAAGTACCAGCCTTTGCTGGCTTTCTTCACTTTTTTCCAAGTAGGCCCATGTTCTTCTCCCTGTAAGAGGCACCTGTAAATCTGCTTTCTCCCTGAGAAGATGTCTAAAACCAGACCTTTCCAAACAGGCTTGTCAAAAATTATATATCACACGTTGCTAAAGGAAGCTGCAACAGAGGCCTGACATGCACATTTCCCTTCCTACACCTTACTCTTTGACAGGTTTTGGCAGTTACAGCCAGCTCAGTTGAACCTGTTTTTACTGGAAGAGACAGGCTATGCTGTGCTGCTTTCTGTAAGTGGATCTGTCCGTATAACAGAGAGCTTATAATCCATTCACCCCTAACCGTTCCTGTACAGCTAACATTTGTTAGCATATGTATACTGGCAGAAGCTAGTACAGTTTAAAAGAAATAATTTAAAAAAAGAGATTTATTTCTTTTCTTTTTGCATCTACCTTTAGAAGTTTAAATCTTGGCAGGGTATTGAGACTACACAAGGATTATATCCTTACAAAAGCATGGGGTTTTTTTTCTTTTCTTCCCATAAAAACCTTGACAATTCTTTGACACTGCCATTATGGTCCATTCATCCCTTCTCCCTCTCTTCTCTTTCTTTTGAAAGAGTTTGAATTCCTCGTTTGAATTAACTCAATGCACTAAGGAAAGAAAATAGTAAATGGATGAGAAAGCATGATACCTGTAACTAAACATAACACATATATATTCTCTTCAGTAATGGATGTTTGCAAAAACTCAAGGATGACAGCTTTACCAACAATATAAAATGCTTAGACTGTAAGCTAACAGTGTATCTTCCAAGGTAATATATTTGAATTATAAAATTTATGAAGTGTTTTCAGAGGGACTGAGATTCATATTTATATACAGCATTATTGCAGGGGACTCCTTTCTGAATGGAATAAGGTGATAGCATGTGTCTTGTACCCACCAAACCAGTTATCTTTCTTTGCGCTTTTCTGACTACAAAGCAATGGGCTAAGTGAGAGGCATAATTATTCCTATCGTAGGGAAAAGCAGAAAAGACGAGGGGTAGAGTAGGCACAAATCAATACTCCCACAGGCAAACAATTGCTGTAGAGGTGCACATTGTATTAATGAAGAGTGAATATTGATTCAGTTAATAGCAGTGTTTCAGTAAACTTTCATAAGCATCAGTGACCCTGGTTTGTGAACTCTTCAGTGAAGGCAGATCCCATTATCTGTATGGATTCCTATTCATTTACAGATGGTTTCTTCCATGAAAATTAGTTTAAAGGACTAGGGATGACAAACAGAAGAGCAGTTTTGAATAGTTATAATGTAAACTTTTATCAGGCCGTTAAGCTTTACTTCTTCCCACAGTTCCTAGGAATCTACAAATCTTACCCCATTCAAAGTCCAGTCCTGAGCTTGCAAAGACATACAGGTAGACAGATGAACATTTCAGGTGTTTTCCTGAACCTTCTTTGAAAGCTGGTTGATTTTTCTGTTTGCATATCACAGTTCATAACTTTGGGTGCAACTTCACCGTTTCAAGTATAAGACAGCCCTGTATTCTATTTCACACATCATTTAAATTCATGAAAAACATAAATTAGACTAGAAATAGTGAGGGGTTTGGTTTTGTTTGGTGTTGGGGCTCTTTTTCCCCTCTAGAATGTAAATGAGGAGTAAAAGTCCCTTAAACATTTCTGCAAGTATACTGAGAAAGAAAAGAAGGCTGCAGTATTAATGTCTCTACAAATATTGGTAAAATATGGTTGTTGTTTCATTGTTAAAATATAGCTAATCATGTCCATGAAGTCTTAAATAAAACCAGCTGTATGCAAGTGTCTTAAATATAGATTTCAACACTATAGCCCAACTATGCTTTCATAAAGGCCTGTTACATTTCTAATTTTTAAGAAGTAGGAAAAAAATATTCTTTTCATTCTTGTTGACTTTATCTAATATAAAGTTTTTTACAGTATAAATACATAAGCATATTTAGTGTTTCAGCCAAGATCAGCACAGGACTCGCTGGGTCCACACTCTGGGACACAAATTCCCCTGAAGCAGAGGAGCACTGTCAGCAGGATCACAGTAGTCTTCCTCTCCCAGGAAGCCAGGAATCTCCCTCCATTATGCTACAGAGATACTTAAGAGAAACTTAGAGGCAAAGTGGTCCTCCATTGAAAACACGGATATGTAGGAAGAAAGACTCTCACCCTACTTTTAAATTCAGAAAAAACATGGGTTCCCTTATAATTAATCTAAAAGTGACAAATACTTTCAAAAAAAACCCCAACCAAACAACCCAAAACTCAAATCTGAGTGCACTTAAGGTGTGATTCTCTAAAAGATGGCAAACTTTCTTCAGCGACGATAAGGGAGGTTTGGCAGCCTGGTCCTCATTTATTGCCTTCAGCTAGGTAAGGTAGATATACCCTTCTGGCTATAAGACAGCCAAAGATACTACAGAACAACCATGTTTTCTGATTTCTACCCCTCAAGCCTGCTAGAATCTCATTTTGGAGGTGCCCATTAGCATATCTTGATAGAGACTACATTTATGACAGAAACCTGTCCAGATTTGAGACAGCCTTTTAATCTTCATAGTTCAATGAAAGCGAAGTATGATGCCACAGAATAGGTTGTCAGTCTCTTGACAAAGTATATTTTGCCTATAAGCCTCAAAAGCCATTTCTGATGATTTGGCTTAGAGAATTTCAGTTGTACAGAAATTCTTTAGAAAAATCATAATTGTTTTGGCTTTTTTTCCTGTTCCAGGAAAAATCCCCCAATCAAAACATGCCATCTTTATTTAATTAAAAAAAAAAAACAAACAAGTAATTTTACTCATAAGGTTTCTTTATGACACCACAATATCTACATATATATCTAGTCTGACTCCAAATATGGAAGTTTCTACAATTTCTTTTCAGAGACTTCTCTATGGTCTAACCGAGCTTACCCATGGATACTAGTCCATATATAAACACAGAAAAGTAGCTATTAAACTGTTCTTTATAACAAAACTGTCAGTTAAAAACAACATTTTGGAAAGTATTTTGATGCTGTGAAGTGTTGGAAAGGTTTTCCTTCTTAAAAAGTTTTAGCCATAAACAGTTACATAAAAACAGCAAAAGAGAAACACCTACATGTTTTTAGACGTGCCCAGGGTATGGTTTTGTGTTTGAAGATTTGGAAAGAACACATTGTACTTGTAATGTAACATGAAGCTGGTTTTATTTTTCCTTCAGAAAAGATATTCAGGAGTGAGTTTATTAATACATAGCCAAACTCATTCTTCCTGTTTCTACTACATAATTTAGTGTAATATCAGCAGTAAGTTTGTCTATTTTTGGTAAAGCAAATTAGTCAAGTGAAGATGGAATCTGGTGGTATTTTTGTTTACTTTTGAAATGTTCTGTAATTAACAGCCCAATAACCATGCGCATTGCTGACCTTTCTATTTTTTGTGATATACATATATGGTTTCACATTTTACTTTCATAAGCTTATTATATTCAAGAAAAATATTATCTGTTTCACTGGCTTTATAGATACTAGGGAAATATTTCCCTGACTAATTTCACGTTATTTAAAAAATATCATTTTATATCAAGCAAGTACAGATGTGTTATTTTAAAATGTCATTGATATATTTCTGGAAATCTAAGTACTATCATAACAAAAACATTGTATTCCTCGACCAAAACACAGCTTTGTGTAGAAGTGTCTTGCCTTGTTATTTAGAAAAAATATGCACATTAGTGCAAGTTACTCTCTTAAACATATTTAAAGCATAGTATTATTAATATAGAGATTTTATTAAAGAAAAAAGAAAACAGGAAATGACAAGTACCTTGAAGAAGAGTACCATCCCCTTTTCAGAAGCAAGAAAATAAATCCTAAAAGAATTGTGATTTCATACAATTCTTCAGCAACTTTATTGGCTGTCAGTGAAACTAAAGAAAATTATTAAATATATCAAATCTGAGAAGACACAAATCCTTCTAGCAGTATTGTATTAACTAAACTAACTGAAAAGCCAAAATTTTTGTCAGGTTTAGAATACTCTACTCCTCAAGCCACTCCTAAAATCTGTTCTCACTGCTTGTAAGAACATTATCTAAAAGGCCTAAAGGAGCACCAGCAGGAAAAGCACAAGGGAGACTCTGCGCAACTAGAACTAAACTGTAATTTCCCCTGTCCTCAGTACACAATGAGGAACAGAAAAGAGATCCTGCAGGCATTGAAATGTTATTTCCACCCCTGTGTATATGCGACTTTTGAGCTTCCCATCTATACCTTGCTACAGTACTAGTAATGGGAAATAGAAGTGGCTCCAGCACAATACATGAAGTTATTATCTCAGAGGGAAGCCAATCATATCCTCCCCGAGAACATGTATACTTGTGCATTCAGTAAACTCATGAATTTGCATTATGTATCTGATGTTCAGTGACCAAACTGCTGTAGTCTTTCAAAGTGTATACTTTTTAAGACCTATTAGAAAAGCCTTGCCTGCTTTTTAAATAATCCACGATACTTATTAGCCATAGGCCAGACACGAATGAAAGCATATCCTACTGAACACTAAACACAGTACACACTTCTGACTTCAAATAGGTGAAAATCTGAAAGCCACGTGATAGAACGTTGAAAGAAATACAGTACACAGTGTAATGTCTACAACCATTAAGTTGGCTCCTTGCTCATTAGTACCTGAGAACATACCCAGGGCCAGGAGGAAGAAGTAGGGTTGGCATAAACAGACAGTAACAATATAGGAAAATCTGTTCTACAGCATTGAAGGACCCTGCTTCAGCTGTTTCTGTCCCTTTGTTCCCCCCAGACAGGGCTTTTCCCAAAGCTGCATGTGGTTTTCCTCTACAAACTCTATGGTGAACAGAAGGGAAATGAGCCCAAGTCTATTCTTTTCTTCAACCTTTAGCATACCATACTCCATTTAACTTATTTTTTCTTTTTTTTTCAGTATGTTTCCTTGTTGCCTGAATCATACCCGAATGCATGATACCTCATGAATTATGATTAGAGCGATCATTACAAGCATGATTGAACACTTGCTGCCAAAGCAGACTTGCCTAGACTTACAAATTGTTTTACCGGGAGGAGAGGGGGAAAAGAACAAACGAACCCAGGACTACTTACAATTTAGGAAATAACAGAAATAAGCAAACCTGATTCTAATGTATTTTTTATTTAACATGTTCTTCCTTTTATTCAGCCAACTGATCTCTTATTGTTTCAAAAATTGTCCCTGGCTCCCAGCAGATTTATTATTGAAGGATTTCACGAGTAACAGTCCTGCATTCACTTTATTTTTTCA
>JAVJGJ010000059.1:68666761-68678183 GCA_035590215.1 Microhierax caerulescens | reverse complement strand
AATTGTCCCTGGCTCCCAGCAGATTTATTATTGAAGGATTTCACGAGTAACAGTCCTGCATTCACTTTATTTTTTCATAGTTTTCAGGAAAATAGAAAAAAAAAATATTGTGCCTACCTGACTTCCTTTCTACCTGTGCCTAGAGACACCTTCACAGAACTCCAGCAGGTCAGCGTGGTAGGATCTCCCTTTTCAGGAGCTGAGCTGCACAACTGTTTCCAGTAGATCGCCCTTATCCTTTTCTGTACTATGGATGCTACTATGTTACCAGGGAAGGAATTTGAATTTGCAAACAGCTTCACCTGAGAAAAAAGAATGGAAGAAAGTTAGTTGAAATCACTCATGCTCAACAAATTTTAGTTACAAATATGCAAAGCTGTTCAGTTTATTCTGTCATGGAAATTGATTATAAAAGACTGTGGCAATTATAGACACAGATGCTGCTCAAGTCCTAAAAGGTTTCCTTGTTTTTTCCAATCACATTTAACAATTATATAAGTGGACACAGAGATTACCAAACCCCCTTAGTCCTGTTTAAAGTTTTGTATAAAATGAAGACTAACAAAATAATTCCAGGGGAAAATAAACAGAATAGTATTATCCCCTGAAAACTGTTTGCTGGAGACCCTCATTTATAGTTAGACCAGAGGACAACTGGCCCTAAAGAAGCTTTATTATCACACCTATGACTGCTGTCTCTTCAAATCCATTCTGACAGCATTAGCTTATTTTTCTAATTATTAGAGACGAACTAACAAAAAATATTTAAAAAAAAACCCACAAAACAAACAGAAAACCCCCACACAAACAAAAAAAGAAAGCCAAAGAGAGAAAATTTTCCAGGTAACTTTACCTATCTACAAGTGCCATGTACAATGAAACTCATTCCTTTCTCTTATATTCCCTCCTTGCTATTTCTCTTTTTTCAACAATTACCTCATTCAGACATCCAAAACTGTATTTTCCAGCACTGCTGTAAGATTGTAATGAGAGAGGCAGCTGAAAAAGTCATCTTGAACAGGCTCCTTCAGGGTCTGGTCCTGCCAGAAGCATGGTGAAGAACAGGATGTGAGATGAGTGTAGATCTGCAGCAGGAAAGGTGTGAGTATCGTTTGACACCAGGAAGACAGAAGCAAAATGTTCTGCCTTTACTTTTTTCCCCTCTCGCTTTTGTGTACCTTCATATTGGTGTCTTTAAGAAAAAAAGACTCCAACAAGAACAGGAACAGCAACACATTCAGTCCACTGCAACTTCTTTTTCACAGAAAGGGAAGAAAAAAGCTCTATCTACAATAACAGCTCAAAGACTGTCAAAATAGGTTTCCCTGATAAACAATATTGCTGTGTAAAGAGCTGTTACAGCTAAACCAATAAGAATTAGTGAAGTTGTTGAAAAGACAGACTTATTTCACACTCTGCAGTACAAAGCAGAAGATTTAAATATGGGACTAAACATAATTTGCAAAGGGAGTAGGTAGAGGAAGTTGGACCTGCTGAGGTGGACTAGCTACCGCAACCTGGGTTAACTGCTTAATGACAGTTTTAGCAAAAGAGTCATACTAGCAACTTTAACTTTCTCTTTTTATTCTAGTGACAGTAATGTAATAAAGTAAATTTCAGCTATCATCTGTAGGCATTATAATTCATAGATTCATCACCGTCTTGCAGCACCTTATCAGAAAGAACGCTACGGTTGGAACCCACAAAAAATTATTAACATTGCTCATCTGAAATTTCCACTGGGACAAACTCAACTCCAGCAACCATTTGAAAAACACGCTTCAGCTTCATCTGATCTAAAGCTACTAAGCAGCCTATAAATACTGCTTATTCTTGGCTGCATCCTGAGGAACACTGCGATTTTACTGCCTTGCTTTCCTCTTCAGGTTCAAATATAGTGCTACGCCTAATGGGGGTTATCTCTGGAACCACTGCCTTCACATAGTACCTTTTCATCAGTTTCTTTCAGATCAGCCCCATACAGCTTAAATTTACACTCATCGGTTGTTGTAGACCATTAAGATCTTTGGTCATTAACTTGTTGCCTCCAGAGATCTTATTGAACCATTTTTCAAGTGCTGGAACTTGCCCTCCAGGTGTGTAAAAGTAGAAGCCCCTACTGAGGATTCAATACTGTCAGACACTGAAGGTTTCAGCTGTTTAACTTACTGCTTCAGCGGACAGCGTTTGCCACTAGGCATTCTGATTAGGTCAAGTAAGCAAGAAATCACAGCAAAATAATCCAGCTCTTAAGAATGTACCTTTTCTTCTGCAGAGAAGCTGTATCCAAATGTTCAGTCTGAGACCTGTGATAGTAGGGCCCTTCCATTATTTCTGGCTGTTCCTTGCCCATTTCATTAACAAATACTTACTCTTTAGCATGAAAGGATTTGTGAGAAGAACAAATATCTTCTATTGGGACAAAAACACAGAGGGAAACAGAAAGGCAAGCTTTTGGACTCAAGAGTGCCTTGGTGTTCATCAGATCTGAAAAGTGACAAAAAGAGGGTAACTAGAAGACAGATACAACTGCTCCAACTGAAATGAAATTGTGCTAATCCATTAGACAACTTGAGAGGAAAGGTTAGTTAGCATTCAATGACCAAAAATAGAAAGGAGAAGCTGTTATCTCATGTGGAATAGAGGCAGAAAATGGGTTTAGTATCAGTATTAGAGGAATGGGTTTGCTAGAAAACTGTATAGGCCATTAAACCAATGACTTTATTGAGCCCTTTATTTTTAGTAGCAAGTAGAGTTATGAATTTTAGTCTGCAGGTTCATTTTTTGAAGATACTCTATAGGACTCAGAGGATCAGGACTGAGCAGTCAGAAACAGAGTGAAAAATTTTGTCCTACTATTAAGGGGCTGTTTCTATCCTTTACAAATTGCCTGAGCTGGCTTGTTCTGGCACACAGCACTCATTTAACTGAACCCATGTCGTGTTCACAAGGGCCTTTGGTCCATCAGATGAAGTACACCACAGATTGGGCTGAACATGCGTAGGTCTTATCAATTTTAATGTTTTGGTTTGAGGAGTATTACTTGTAGTAACTGTGGAGAGTGTTGGCATTGCTTTGGCACAGTCTAGTTCCACTTGACTTTTGTTGATAAATGTGAGTTTATTTCTGAATATATGATTGGTACGGCAGGGGATGCTTTAAAAGTTAATGAAAGGAGTCATTATCTGAATGTATGTAAGGTAGAATTTGCAAACAGCGTTTTCATATTTTTACTGAATTGCTCTGTGGGTCTCATTGTGGAGTGGGATGTTGTTCTCAAGGGTACATAGTTGACGGGGAGTTTGCACTTATGTAGATAAAACTTACTCTGGCAAAAAAATGCCTTGTACTTAATACATCTTTTAAAGTCAAATTTAAAATGTTACTTCAAAATTATAAATTATTTACTCACAGGACAGCATTATCCTGAGTAATTTAGGAATTAAAAAAAAAAAACAAAAACTTTTTACAAATGCTGATGAGGAATTTTAAGAGCAATGGAACCCGTTCTAAGTGATGGAAAATTAAACTGTTGCTGGTAGGAAGACTACACAGAAAACACTATGTATCAGTTAAGCCTAATTTCTACTAATTTCTACTAGTAGAGAAGCCCGGTTTCTACTTGACAAAGTAGAGTCATTATCAGGCTAATGAGATACTACAACAGAGTCTGTAGCCCTCACCATTATAATACCTTCCAAAATCTTCTCTGTGCCCTAACATGTAAAAGGAAGAAACAACTTGATATTAATGGAAAGTAAACCTGATAATCACAGAAAGAATCCTTTCAAATGATCATGGCAAACTGGGAGTGCTGAGAGAAGCTGTTATAGATCATAATGCATGTTCAGTTTAGGTTAATTATGAGCAAGAATTGAAATTTGAAAAATAAGAAAATTTTAAGAAATGTAGTAAATAGGATATTGTATATGCCTCATTTTTCAGTGTATCCAAATCAATGTATCCTACAAGGAATATTTACAATTATGTGTTTGTTATGCTTAAACAGTCAATGAAGTCCAAAAATAATGATTAAACCTGCCTATATGATATAAATGTGTATAAGACTAATTACAGACAATTTTTGGAGTACTTGCTTTCATGTTCTGGAATATAGAAGTTAAAAAATCGTACCTTACAGAAAAACCTCAACCAACCAACAGCAACAACAAAAAATTTGAAAAAAATCCTACACTGAAAAAAGTCAGAGACTTTGATTCATATACAGACTAAACTAGATTAGATTCATCCGAAACTTTACCAAATCAAAAGACAAATACTTTATTTATCTATTTGCATAGTCCACATAAGAAAAAGGTAAAGAAGAGGCATTCCTATGGTCTGACATGAGAAAACTGTTCTACCACAGGGCACTAACCATACCAACCTATTATAGTTTGGGATGGTACGGGATTAAATTTGTTCATAGTAGCTGGTATGGGGCTGTGTTTTGGATTTGTGCTGGAAACAGTGTTGGTGATACAGGGATGTTTTTCATTATTGCTGAGCAGCGCTGACACAGAGCCAAGGGCTTTCCTGCCTCTCACCCACCCCACCAGCGAGGGGGCTGGGGGGGGCACAAGATGTAGGGAGGGGACACAGCCAGAACAGCTGAACCCAGCTGACTAAAGGGATATTCCATACCATATTATGTCACGCTCAGCAAGAAGGGGGCACCTTCATAGCGATGGTGTTCTGTCTTCCCAAGTAACTGTTCTGGGTGATGGAGCCCGGCTTTCCTGGAGATGGCTGACCGCCTGGCTGCTGATCAGTAGTAATGAACAAATTCTTTGTTTTGCTCTGCTTGTACATGCAGCTTTTTCTTTATCCCAGTCCATGAGTTTTCTCACTGTTAGGGGGGAGTAAGCGAGCAGCTGTGTGGGGCTCAGCTGCCTACTGGGGTTAACCCACAACTGAATCACGGCAGAGGAGGACGTTCATCTGGCAGGGTAATGGAAACCATGACCTGAAACCTCAAACCAAGTATTTAGGTTATATAGACAATGAGAAGACAGACAGAAAGAGAAGCCAGAGCTTTCAGAAGAGCATCCAGAGCAGAGAGCTGCCCGAGGGAAAATTTACATGGGTGTTTTCTGATAGATTTTAGCTATGCTCTGCTCTGTGCTAGCTTGCATCCTACTTCCTCAGAGCACAGTGAGTCTGTAATTCTCCACACATTCCTTTTCAAAAGAAAGCTGGAACAAGCAGAATAAACACATGTATTCCTTTCAGTCAAACTTTAAAAAGTTTTGTCACCCACCTATGACTGAGAAACAAGATAAGTTCCCTCTCTTTAAATTCAACTTTGTCTTCTTGCAGAGGACCTTGACATCTACAGTACAGACTTATTCATTAAGACTGGGCAATACTACCAGTTGAGAATAGCAGGGATTTTTTGGGTACCCATGAAACCCTGCAGGCCAAATACTACTAAATTTTTGGTTAATTGTTCAAAATTAATAAACACCAAGAACAGCAAGTCCAAGGCCCAAATAAATCTAAAGCATATTGTTGTTTTCTCAGTAGCTTTGAAAATGAGGCTTTCTTGGATGTGCCTCTATACTAAAACATTATGTGAGGTGCTGTACTGAGCTGGACTTCAGATTGCCCACACTGAAGAATTGCTAGTTTCCTACTAATTCTGTTTTGCAGTGTACCAATTACTTCTCTTCGAGACAAACATGGCTTAAATAAGACTTGATGCTGGAGACTGCTCCCAAAAGGCAGACCTCTGAACTCTGCCTAACACTGCCTTCCAGATCTACTGCAGGGGGCATCATATCCTCAAATATTCCCATGATATCATGACAGGCTCCAATGTATACTCAGTTTATTGGTAGCCTCATTCTGTAAAATACTACTATTGTGAGCAGTGCTCTTATACTGTTTCAGGCATTTACAGATTAAAGATAACATATAAAATTATCCATATCTTCAGGACATAAAGGGTACATTATGGGGCCAGAAAAGAAACAAGACCATGCTGTGAGTACATGTAACTGACCCCATGGAGGGTGTGAACACTCTAAGCAGTGTGGGCACAAGCCACTGGACATCATCTGGACTTGGAATTTTTCTAGAACCAGTGCCTTTAGGAACATAGATTTATCCATCATGACCCAAATGTAATCCAAGTCACAACTGTGCATTTAATTTAAGTCAATTAGCCCCTGTTCTCTTATGTCAGCACTATATATTTATCAAGGGGATAAACAAGACATCTAAATCTGTACCAAAACATTTAAAATGTTGATATATAATAAATCACAAGGATACTAAGCTAATCTTACTAAAATCTTGAGAATGAGGGTTTCCTTATTTTATAAATCCTGCAGTGCTACTGATTATCTTACAGGCAGAAAAGTTTTCCTTCCCCAAAATCATTCCTTTTGTGCCACTTGAGCTAATAAGCACTCAGTTTTGGTTAAGGTCCTGAAGAAAAGTCTGTGCACTTTGCACACAGTGTGCTGCCTTTACAAGGCCAAACAAAATAATTGTTTGTGGAAAGAGGGAGGATACAACAGTATTTTTCACATTGTGAGGTGATATTTTCAAGTCAGAGGTTAAAAATTTCACATCTAATACTCAAGTGCTGTGTTAATAACATCTAAATATTAACTTGTGATGTCCTAAAACCCAGAGGAACAGAAATTAAACTACTGATGGTAAAACCTACTGATAAATACCTGCCTTCCTGATTTTTTTTTGAGTGTAAGGGTATTACCAGCACAGAATATTCTTTCTTTTAACATAGCAATGATTCCTTACAGATTGAACAAGCAACATTTTTTTATCATTTTGCATAAATAGCAAAAAAAATATTATCATGAAAAATGTGTTTCATTGAAGATTTAAAGCTTTAGGATGCTCAGCCAGTATGAACTGACTACATATGCAGCGCCACCGAAGCCAATCTTGTATGGGTTCTCTTACTTTAAAAGCCAGTTCCCACTCATTCACTGTGGTTATCATTTTCAAAGACTGCACATTACATAAATCAGATACTAAATTCTTCTTTCCAACTTCATTTAGGAGGTGGTGTCACATGAGACATTTCCAGGATGGTAGTCCTGTTTCAGGCTGGAAAAATGTGTCAAAACATGTGACTTCATAGCATAGTTTTCATTCAGTAGCGTAGCAGATCTGACGTGAATGGATGCTTCTCACTTACACAGGAAGGATATTGACAGTTTTGTGTCAGGTTAGACTCTCATATCAGTTGCTTCTGCATTTCTTGTGATTCCAGTGAGACAGGAAACAAAATTTTCCATATTTTTCTTCCAAGCAGCTATTTCTAGCCCCGTCTGGAGCTGAGCTCTTCCTTTTTGAAAACAGCTAGAAAGAATAAAGGCTAAAAGCAAGCCAGGACTCTGGCTGTAACGCCATGAGCAAGCGACGTGGCATGACTAACAATACACACAGGGAGAATTTCCCCACCAAAACAGGTAGCTACATCCCACCTATTGCTTACCTGAAGCTGCCTGTTGGGAATGGTCTACGGCCCATGCTAATTTCTGAATTACATGTGAACATTATCTTCGATGCTACTAGTTGGCATGGATAAAAAGCAACAATTACATCTTCTGGATAGAGATTGCACAATAATCAAGTCCTGGTCCCGGACAGCTTAGTTTTCTAGTATAAATATAGCTACAGATATCAGACAACTCAGGGCCACAGCACATATGGAAAAGTATGGACTTTGTTATCTCAGTATCCATTTTTTACAACAGGAGGATTTGGTGGGATGGATTTTTCTTTCCTTGTTTTTGTTTGAACAAGAATACAAAGTGTATAAGATGCTCTCCATTAGTATTTCTGTTGATGACCTGAAGAAGAATAGGAAGTCATTTGTATGTTTGAAGGAGGACACCAGGCTAAAAAGAGTTGCTTCAGCCAGTGAACACATTAGAAGATGGTATTAGAATTCAAAATTATCTTGGCAAATTGGAGAAGTGGCCTAAAAATGCAAGATACAATAAAGACAAGGGCTAGTTTTTACTGTTAGGAACTAATGATCAACTACTCAAATGTTGTGCAGTGAATGACTGGGAAAAAAAGCAACAGCAGCTTTTCAGAAAACTATCTAGGCCTTATAATAAACAGATCACTCACATGCTGAGTGTGAATCAACAGTGTTGTGCTGTAGTGAAAAAGGTAAATGCCAAACAGAGATGCTAATAGAATCATCATTTAGAAAACATGAACTTAATTCTTTTGCTGTACTAAGTGCATCATTAAGGCTCCAGCTGAATACTGTGTCCAGTTGTGGACATCAGACTTCAAAAATAATGTCAACCAACATGAGAATTTACTCTGCAAGCAATGGAACCATCACTGGTATAAAAAAATATATTCTTTGAGGACACATTGAAAGCGTTAATTAGTATTCATTTAGTTCAGAGAAAAAAAAATGTGTGGCATGGTAATTCAGAATTTTTTTTCAGAAAATTCAGAAAATATTCAGAAAATCTTGATCTTAGCAAAAAGTGAGACTTTCCATGTCCACTGCAAACAGGACAATAAAGACTGAGCTTAAGGGGATTTAGGTGGGACATACAGAAAACCTTTCTGAATGCAGAGCTCATCAAGCCCTGGAGCCACTGGTTGCCTGAGCAGGTTTGTAATTTCCATTGTTAGAGGTTCAACAGACACCACTTGGGGAGGGTTTAGGTCTTTCAGATTCTGCTTTAGGACATCAACCTCTGATAGAAAAATCATGATGGACTGAATGACTTCTTGATGGCACTTCTATTTGCTTTTCAGTGAGTTTATGACTAGAACAGCAATGGCTTGGATCACACTCCAGCCCTCTTTTTGCCATCTTTTTTAGAGCTGATATTAAAAACTGTATTGAAGTATAGAAAGGGAAGGTGAGGTGAGAAAGAGATGAAAAAGGAGAAGGGAAAAAGCAACTAGTAATGGGAGAGAAAAAAAAATTCGTGAAAGAGGGACAAGCTTTCTTTGGGTCCTGGCTCATTAATGAATGTTGAGTCTGCAGCTTTCTACATGAAAATTACAAAATAATTTATTCTGGGGTCTATTCATGCCTAACTGTATAAAACCCTGAGCAACCTGGTCTGAACTTACAGATGACCCTGCTTGGAGCAGGAGGCTGGACCAGATTATCTCCTGAGGTCCCTTCCCACCTAAATTATCCTGTGTTCCTACTGTTGCTACTCCATATCAGCTCTGTACTTACGATGACTTTTCCAAACATATCTCTTAAATACATAAATGTAATTTAGACACATGCAAGACCTCTTGCAAAACATTTTCTGTTTAGAAAAATATAAAGTGAAGATCAAGAATATTATTCTTTCTAGAAAATATTAAAGAAAACCTTGCAGATCTTTAATTCCTAGAAAAGAATATGGAGATACCTTTAAAAATTCCTGAGTTGTGGTTGTTTAAAATTGTGGAATTTGTATCATTAATTATCATTGTATTATTAATCATCAATGGGTGACAGCTACTGTAGCCCTAGATAAAATGTATTTTTTGCCTGTGTTCTGGATTTAAAAGCAGCTTTAAAGCTCCCTGACTCAAACATTTAACCTGATTTATGGGTTGTGTTCTGAGAGTACTAAGGCTAAGTCTTACCAAGATCACTTTAAATGACTTTTAAAATTAAGTAAAGAACAAAATGTAACTACTAATCTAAACATACTGTGAAATATTAATTACACATTTTAAGTGAACGGAATAAACAAGAAATAATTTAATCAGTGACATATAATAAATCCCAACATGTATCCTTGCTGAAGGCATTTTCTAAATAAACACTTGTTTTTAAGTCACAAGGGAACTGAAGTTGAAAACATTAGTTACTGAGTCAGAAGCTGTTTATTAAAACATTTTTTGTTGTCACCTGTTAAAAATACATGAATGTTTCTAAAGGGTGAATACACTGAGAGAAAAGTAAAGTAGCCAAACATAAAAGGGAAGGAAAGATCTCTGTGTTATACCTACCAATGTTTGTTAATGAGATAAAACTACTTAACATCAATTGCAACTGCCAAGCCAATGTAAAATATACTTTAAGGTCTCACAAAGTTCTAATATTTCTGTCAACATATTACACAACTGCCAAAATTAGACCTAAACAAAAAATTGTGTTGCCATAGACAAGTTGTTTGTGACCCTCTACGTACATATTCCTCATGTTCTTTTCATGCAGAAAGTCCCTTGTGCAAAGTAAGATCTGCACACTGCAGAACCTAAATATCACGTATACCTTCTGGATGAAACATGTAAAAAAAGGGCCTGATAATGCTGACTTCATTTCACTGGACAACCTCATCAGTAGTAGAATAAGATAGGTCAAGAAAACCTTCCTGGAATGTAAATACTACTCCTTCTTCAGGAAATATTTAACCCTTCTAGTCCTTCTTCAGTACAATTTGAGTACTACAGGGCCGTGCACCAGTTTACAGCTGAAGAGACTGTAGTCTAGTGACTAGTGAGCTATGTAGATATTGGATATGTAGAGTCCACAGTATTAAACTTAAAAGCATTGTAAGTGAAATACTACTGCCCTCCAAAATACATAAAGGAAGAACAAAAACATTGACCTGTGGAGTTTTCCCCTCATGACCTTCCTTTAATCTGAGTAACAGTATCATCTCACAGAACTCTCACCTGGGAGATTTGGAGATGTGCATGTACAGATGCGGATACTTAATAAAAGACAACACTGGTAACAGTCAGGATAAGAGCAGTTAAAAGACTGTCTAGTATTGTTCACATTTAGCTTTTTCCTTGCCAGGGAAACTTTAAGCTCTTTAAGACAATTACACTGAAGTCTGGACTCAGAGGACGCTTTTTTTCCCCACTGAAAGTTACCACCTTTCCATCTTTCCCACTTGGAGTTGCTACCTTTCCATTTTGCTCCAGACAGCCCAGCAATTACGGATCTGTGCCTGGATTGGTATACAACTTACACTGCAAGTGTTCAGTACAAAAATGTTCCCAGGAACCTGTGCCATAGACCTTCAGAAAGTCCCATCAGAGTAAGAGTAGAGAATTCACTGACCCTGGTGTCTGCACAGTTGTTGCTCTCATATAGTCACACTCACTCTGATGGCTGCTGTTGTGCAGCATTTTTTTTCTTTACATAAATATGTTATCCCAGAGGTGCTACCACCAGTGCTGATGGGCTTAGCCTTGGCCAGCAGCAGGTCCATCTTGTAACCAACTGGCATTGGCTGTATCAGACACCAGGGAAGCTGAGGTGGTGGTGTGCTCCCTGCCTGCCCTTTTCTGCCTAAGCAATGGCTGCCAGTGGTGGTCGCGACGGCTGCATCTGGCACAAATTGGAATTTGTGGCAAAAGGTAGTGATACAATAGCTAAGGGCCATAAATCTTGCTCAACAGTTGAGGGCCAGTTGAGCACACACCAACCGAAATACAGCTGGTATGC
>JAVJGJ010000059.1:68642808-68656187 GCA_035590215.1 Microhierax caerulescens | reverse complement strand
AGAAGTGTTTTTCCAGATACTCTGACCACTGACCAACAACCTTGCCCTCACTAGCAAGCTCTCTGCCTCCAGAAGAAGGTGACCACATCCAAATTGTGTTGGAAGAATCTCTCCTAGGTCTTTCTAACTTTTCAGTCTGCCCAGGGACTGTCTTCGAAGCGCTGCTTGGCATGTACTAAAGCAATTCCAACAAACCCACTAGCAACTTACAGACGTGGAGGACATGAGCAATACCCTGCGCACACACCTCGGCATAAAGCGCTGATAGAAACTTTCCAGCACACCTATTTTTGTCAGTCTGTCCCAAGACCACTTCCAGGGAAATCAGGTTCCCTTTCTTTAATGTTCAGACTCAAGTTACATAGGGAATGATGCCATGAGACTAAACTTGAACACCACCACCCACCTACCCCACGCCCCATAAATTTTCATTTATTGCTAATCTTACTATTTTCCTTACAGCAAGAAAACTTGAAAATTACACATTTTATTTGCTTTGTTAGTGGAGTGAAAGGGAGGATTGCTCTCTGCAGTAAACGGATTTTAGAATTTCCAAATATGTCACAAATTCAGCCTTTCAGCTGACTCTACTTAAAACCAAAGAAAATGTTGAGCAGTGAAATAGGTGCTGCAGGGAACTCATTCAGAGGCAAACAAGATGCTGTTACGTGACCCAAGAACTGAACAGTGCTCTGATTCTTGATGAAAATAAGAAGCCAAGAGAAGGAAGGAAATTTCAAGGTGATTCAGAGTCAAACATGGTTTATATTCAATTAAATTTCAAAGCTAAAATCCCAGCCAACTTGTTTTCCATCTACGGTGTGTTTTATGCCATGGTGCCATATGCTACATTTTGGAGTACTGTCTCCCTCAGTTGTCTTTTAATTGGCTTGACCTATGGGAAAGATGGCAGGAGACCAAACTAATGGTATCAATTCACCTCATGCTCTATAAAATCTGCTATAGAATGGCATGTCAGGCGAAAAAATGTAAATGAGGCAATAATAGAAATGCAAGTACAGTTTCTTAACATATTTCTACATGCTGGACCTTGCTTATTGCACTATCGTCTTATGATTTTCTAAGGATTTTATTGACAAAGTGAGCAGATCCAGATCTCAAACTACAAGATAGGAAAAAAAAAAAATCTCATAACATTTATTCCCCATAAAACCCTTTTTAAAGCTATTAACAGTACTTTTAAAATGAGCAGGCCCCAGTCCAGAATAGTTAGTTCATTTCCAATTGAAACCAAATTCAGTATTTTCATACCTTCTACTGCAATTAGCATTACACTCCAATTACACTGCTTTAAATTGAAACATTGTTTCTAAACTTCTGCAAAATTGGGAGTTGATGTGAAAAAAACCTGTTAAGAGCACCAGGTGACATGAGTTAGACAGTGAAGTAGATGTCAGAGCTGTAAGAAGGTCTTATTCAAAGCCACAATTGCATGTCCCATATGTCAGTTAAATAAGCACCTTATCCCAACTAACATCATTTCCACTTTACAGACTGATACTTGAAATGGGAACAATGGAAAGCTTGTGAAATGCTATCCCCAGTACACTTTATAGCTAGCACAGAGTGCATTAGACACAAATGAATAGTATCTTAATGACTACCTCCTGATATGATAAAGTCTGTCTTACCTAATTTTGGCCACCTAAAAGGTAATGGTCTATTCTAGTTCCCTAGTCATTGTTAGACCTTTATACACCTCTTTTTTCATCGACATTGGAAGATGTCTGGATCATTGACTTAACACCCAGTGACTTGAGTCTGGTGACATGAGTAACACTTTAAATCCTAAAGATTCAACCCTAAATATTAAATCCATTTAATCCATTCCTGAGAGATTTAATCAATATTTTTCAACAAATATCATATATACGCAGTTGCTTATTTATCACATCCCTTCCATTTATTGGTTTACATGTATGAAAGTGCACCCTCAGTATACGTTCAAATACATGCCTACAGTTTCCATCAGGTTTTTAGAATACATTCCTATTTGTGTCCTGGTTTTGTAGATAAGAGAATATCCTACTAACAAACCTACTTTAGCAAAATAATTCACAGAATAACTATAGAAGCTTAATGAAAACACTGGGAAATAATTAATTAACTACCTTGACTAAACAGTTCAACTTAAGAGCGGCAAAAAGCTTGGATATATGTTTAATTTTGACAACAGAAATAAGCACTTACTTAAATAGTCAAAGAGAAGTAGTCTCAGCCATGCATAGAGTTATGTCAACAACAACGCTGTGCTGAAATGCTATTGCTGTCTTGCATGTAGTTTTCCTGAAATCCTAGTCTTTTCATTTTCAGAAATACAGTACTGCCAGATTTCAGCACTTCACAGGATTTGATACATAGGGCTCAATCTCAGACCGAGCTGATAAGCCTATTTGGCTAGTTTAGTTTTAAACTCACTATCAAATTTCCATTCTGATACACTACTTTCCAAAGTCAACATGAATCTTTTCATGGATTACAATGGCACTGTGTTAGCCCACTCCTTATTTTAAGTCATATGTTCCAGGGTTTTGGCACAGATGCTCTCTGATAACTGGACAGAGATGATTCCTGCAAATCAGTTATAAAATGGTCCTGTTACTGTTACACTTTTGTAGTGGAAAGAGTTGAGCAAAAATTGCCAGTACCAATAAATCATAATAGCCTTATACTTATTTCTTCCATTTAGGCAGCAGTTTACTCCAAAAGCAATTACAGGAAATGGGTCTATCTTAAAGAGAAGAAAATAAAAAAAGATTGAGTAAACAGATACAGTCTGTGCAAAATGTTCCTCTTACTCTCCACTCTCTGAGAACACCTAATGGGTGCTCTGTAGACATAGTCTGCACTCTCTGCAGACAATAATCTGCAAGGTGCTTACCTGAGTCATACCTCTCGTCTAAAAAAAGGAGAGTGTTCTGCAGTGCCCTTCGAGCACCCTGCACAGCAAAGCATTCTCACAGACAAGCCTTTTTAAGGCCACCCCTCCAAAAGAAGGTACTGGAGCTTTATTTGACCACAAAAAAAGCTATTTTTATTTGAAAGTAATAAGGTCCAAGAAGTGGTTTTGGAAGGTTTTAAAAACTCAGGCTCAACCATGACTGGCTGGGGTAAATCAACACCTACTCGCTTTCTCACAGCTCACCTGGAGTTGTAATCATCTTATGGCAAGATCACAGCAAACTGTCACTAAAGACCATTATGATACCACAGATCTAACACTGGTAAAGCAACAGAGAGTGAACTTCTAAAGAATGAACTGTTACCATGTAAGGACTTTCAGCAATTCAGCACGCTCTAGTAATTCAATCACAAGCTCTTACGTTATATGCAAGAGTCCCTGGGTGAAATTGTGTCATTTGGGTTATGCAGCAGTTCAGCCAGGATGATCATAATTGTTCCCTGCAGCCTTCAGATGTATTAAAAAAAAATAAAAAATAGAAAGAAAACAAAAATAAGGAAACAGCTGAAACTGCCATATGTAGGGGAGGCAGAACTGTTCTTAAATCTCAGTCTTTCATTTTGTTTTCCTCAAGTGATGTTCTTGACCTGAGATTGCAACTTCTTTGACAGAGCTCATACAATCTGGCTAATCAATCATAGTGTTCTTTTCCTAAAAAAATAAAAAATAAAATAATAATAATAATAATAATAATAATAATAATAATAATAATAATAATAATAATAATAATAAGAAGAAGAAGAAGAAGAAGAAGAAGAAGAAGAAGAAGAAGAAGAATAAAGTAACGAATTCTAACAATTTCATCAAGTTTAAGGTGAATTCCAGTAAAATTAGTTGAAACAGCAGATAGTCTGAACTCAAATGTGAACTAGGAATTTTTATTTCTCTTTAAATAACAAAACTTTCTGCCATTGATACAGAACAGGTCTTTAAATAATCATTGTAACTGACCACAAAGGGGTCACCCACAGAAAGCTGCCTCACTGGCCTGTCAAATTTTTAAGGCCTTTAAGACCAATATACGTAATGAGACAATGGACATAATTTATTTTAATATTAAAAATGCAATTGTTGTTCTGCAATGTAAAAAGCAGAAAAAACGTGCATGATCGTTTGGGATTTGAAATTTTCAAAATACTTTAGCTTGCCAAATTTTGACTTCCATAATGAAATTATTCTCTCCTTTCAGTTTTTAAAATAATTCACAAGGACAAAATTTTTCAGCTACAAGGGAATGCAGAATGCAACTGAGCACTGCAGTAATAAAATTAATGTAAGAAAATTCAGTTGGTGTCTCAGAAAAAAAAATTACATAAATAAACATCAAGCATACCCAGCAATATATTACTATGTTCATTTATTTTGCTATAATTCTGAGGAAGGAAAGTGGAGAATATGGAAATTCACCTGGAATTGTTTCCACATGGAATAAGCTACATTCTTATTGAAACAAGCCAGTCCCAGAGAGGCTGTGAAATCTCCGTTCTTGGAGATGCAAAAAAAATCTGGACAAGTCTCTAGGAAACCTGTCCCAACATTGAAATTACTTCTGATTTGAGTGGGGTCTGTACTAGTCCACTAATTTCAGCCTAAATTATTCCCCAGTTCTAAACACATGGAATCAATCTTAAAATAATTTTTCATTACTTTTCCCTATATTCCATACTTTCCACTTATGTCCTGTGTGCTTAGTCCAAGCCCCTCACCACTGAGGGCTTCCACTCAGTGACCACTCCTCTTCTTGTCTTCAGAGATGCACACACAGTGTCAGGACTCAGAGACAGAAACACTTGCCCATACTCATTGCCTAACCCATCCACATCAAAACAAATGAGGGGTCACTCCTAAAATGAGTAAGTAAAGTCTCCCAACTGAGCTTACCTCACAGTGGCCCAGCTTCCATCATTACACACTCCTCACCTCCCCTTGAAGAGGCCTCTCTCTCCAGCTTCTCCCAAAACTGGAGAGATTTGAAACCTTGAGGTACGCAGCAATCCCAGTTCTCCCACTCATGGGCAATCAGTGTCACCACTGAGCAGTCATGCAAAAGGAAACAACAGCAACAGTACCTCTCCTTGGTAAAGCTTTGAATATAACTGGCTGGTGGTATTATGAACGAGTCGTTCATGTAGGTTACTTTAGGGCTTCCCTAGCCACATGTCCCTGATCAGGTCCTCCGGAGAAATTAAATGGCAGAAAAATTATATGGACATTTCTGATCGGACTAAGGCATAAAAGAGATGCCATGATACCTGGTTACTTGACTGAAAGGACACAAAAGTGCTTGGCAGTTTTCTTTGAAAAATTACTAAAGCAGCATGCTGAGTTAACCTTGGCCAGCCACCAAGTGCCCACCACATCACTCTATCACTCCCTGTCATCAACAGGACAGTGGAAGGAAATACAAAGAAAATCTTGTGGGCCTAGATAAAGGACAGTGAGGTCAGTTGCTAATTACCTTAATGGACAAAACAAAGTCAATTTAGGGCAAGTAATTTAATTTATTGCCAATTAATAACACAGTAGGATAGTGAGAAAAAAAAAAAAAGCACAAACCCGAAAACACCCAAGTGGTAGAGAAGTAATGAGGAGCAGGTGCTGTGGTCAGCCCATAACACTGTCTCCGGAGTCCACTCCTTCCTCCTCGTGCTCTTACCCTGCTCCAGTGTGGGGTCCCATTCACAGGAGACAGTCCTTCGTGAACTTCTCCAACATGGGTCCTTTCCACAAGGTACAGTCCTTCAGGAATTAACCACTCCAGTGTGAGTCCCCCACAGGGTCACATGTCCTGCCAAAAAACTTGCTTCTGCATGGACTGCTGTCCATGGGCCACAGGTCCTGCCAGGAGCCTGCTCCAGTACAGGCTCTCCACAGGGTCACAGCTTTCTTCAGGGCACATCCACTTCCTCCAGCGTGGGGTCCTCCACAGACTACAGTGTGGGTATCTGCTCCATCGTGGTCCTCCATGGGCTGGAGGACAACCTGCTTCACCATGGTGTTCCCCATGGGCTGCAGGGGAATCTCTGCTCTGGTGCTTGGAGTACCTCCTCTCCCTCCTTCCTCACAGACCTTGTTGTATGCAGGGCTGTTTCTCTCACTCTTCTCTCACAGTTACTTTGGTTTTTACACCTTCCTGAAAGTTATCACAGAGGTGTCACCAACAATATTTATGGGCTCAGTTTTGTCCAGCAACTGGTCTGTTTTGGAGCTGGCTGGAAGTGGCTCTGATTGACATGGTGTCTTCTCACAGAAGCCATGCCTGCAGCCCACACTCCCTTCTGCTGCTACCAAAACCTTGCCACATAAATCCAATACAAGCAGAAACCTAAGCTAAGAAGTGGCTTACCCAAGATCACAACTTACATCAATGGCTGAGCAAAAAAAGAATCCAGATCCCCAAAATGCTCATCTACCACTGCACAATCTCTTGTTAATCTGATTTTGCATTGTTGCAATAAGAATAACAAGGTACAAGTGTTTTCATCAGATTTGTTCATGTCAAAGATCCTTACAGTGCAGAATAGATCCTTGCTTCACTAGTACTATTTTTAAATGGAAAGAAAACTATAGTCAAATACATTCTGTCAATCTAAATTTCTCCCTGACCTCCTAGAATGATTTAAAAGACTTTTCTTTTCTTACTAGAGAGGCCTCCAGCCCTCTACCTTCAAGCTGTATTTTACAAAACAAGCTGTTAATTTCTAGACGTATAATATTAGAGAACTCTAGTCCACTTGCAAAAACAGATTGAAAAACAGTTTTACATCAGAAGAAAGAAGTGATTTACAGGAGGAAAAAAAATTAAGTGCTAGCATGTGTGTATTAATGCATATTTGCAAGTGCAAGCACCGAAGATGAAATTAAAATAATGCTAGAAATAAATATCTTAACCTAGTGGATAGTAACCATTGTTCATGGTGTGAGGAGAAAGATAGAATAGTGGATAAATAGGGAGATAACATTGTGCAAAAGATCCTCTATATTTGCACTGAATCATATTTTCCATTTCTGTTTTCATCCAATGGTGTGTATAATAAAAGATGGTTGCCGCTGAAATTTGATGTTCCAGCAAGTATGAGCAAACATAGAATGTGATCTGGAGCATCATTTGTATTGGTGAAATTCTCAGCTGGAGTCCCACAGAACTACAAGATATTAAATAGATTTATTGCCTATCAGTTTTAT
This sequence comes from Microhierax caerulescens, assembly GCA_035590215.1. Lineage (NCBI taxonomy): Eukaryota > Metazoa > Chordata > Aves > Falconiformes > Falconidae > Microhierax > Microhierax caerulescens. The sequence continues at coordinate 68,649,019 of JAVJGJ010000059.1, read as the reverse complement.
ACCAGAGGGAGAATATCTGCTTCTCACAGTGTAGAGATGCATTATAAAAAAAGTAACGGTTATACTAAGAAATCATCATTCAGCCAAGCTTAAACAAATGATAAATTCCCTTTGTGGCTGATTTTTATCTGGCTGCACCTGACAGCAAAAGTTTTCACAGGCAGATACCCACAGATTTTTAAAGGAGCCTAACACTAAACAAAATTTCCTGGTATTAGTTTAACCCTCTCCCTCCTGTTCTTCATTTTCCCAAGCTGTTGACTGGAACCGAGAAAGCCCTTTATCAACTTACCTTAAGTCTGGAGGAAACTCACAAGATAAGTCAGCCAAAACATAGAATATACATTTTCATTACCATTTTACACCTTCAGAAAAGTAAAGGTGGGCATGGTATCTGTTAGAATTTTCTGCCACTACCTGTAGCTTCACAGTCTTCAATAAAGCGTAAAGGACTGAAAGGATCCTGATGTCCTACAGCATGTGAAAAATATGATTCTGCATCATACTTCTGTGGGTAACACAAATTAGGGGAAAGACCCTTATTCGCTCTGTACTAACATAAAACCCAAGCACAAAACCATAGATTTCTTGGTTTTACAAGTGAACTATAAAGGACATCCTCTATTAAACAAACATTTACTGCATAGAAAAGTTATTACATTGTGTCACGATAAAACATTCAATAATTCATTTCACTTTTGTCTTGCCAGGGTCTATAAATCAGGAATTATAGGAGATGGAAGCACACAAATACAGAGGTATAAATGCCTTTTAAGTCCCATAGATTAAATATGAAAGTCACAGATCAACAGTAAATCTGAAGTAGTAGTCTCATCCTCCTAACATGAAATGGTATAAAAAGCTTACTCTTACTCAAAAGCTTTATATTTTTGTATCACTGCAAATAACCAAAAAGCAGCAGAGTAGCAGGCATTAATTTACTATTCTGAACTCACTGAGTATTTTATTATTTTTTTTTATTCTATACTACTTAAGATAGGGTTTGGTTTTCATGTGTCTCTTGGCTGCACATCTCTCTCTCTTCTTTATCTTTTCTATGGTTTGTTTTTTTTCCTTTTGTATATAGACAGTTTCCTATTCCTAATGGATTTTTTGAGTGGGATGTGGAGTACACTTCTCAATTCTAATTCATTTGTCGATATTGAAATTCGCATCCTTTGCCTTTCCTGAAATGCATTTCTTCTGAAAGCTGAAATTCATTCTTACTGTGAGCACAAGGCTGTTGTTTACAAGGAATTGTTGCCCCCCTCCCCCATGGGAGCTATTGTCTGTGACAGTGAGCATTAGGCTTTGAGTAATTGTACTATGGGTTCCAATGAAACTATGCTCCAACTCTTACTCCAAAGTCCTCAGGGTAGGAAAATGTAGAGGCACTTAAGTCTTTATATAAGAGATAAAATATCTTGCAAATAATAATAAAAAAAAAAAAACCTGTACCTTTCTGGTAAAGGTGTGTAGCCAGAGATCATGCCCAAAGTAAAGCACAACACATTTCACATGAAGAAAAGCAGGGAAAGAGCTACATGTGACATGGGGTGACTCCTTGTTAATATCTACAAGGAGTCACTCTGAAGGTGAAGGGGTAGTACTCCTTGTGCATGGGTGATAGATTGAACATAAAGGGAACAGAAAGGTATCTTTGTGTAAACACTAGATTCAACCCTTTCCCTCTTTCTCTCATCTTTTCCTTTTGAAATAATATGTTCATGGATTTAATTGAGAATTTGATGCATGTAAGGTTTGGTAAATAGAATTATGTACGCTGCCACTGGAAGGTCCCCCTACATTCAGAAGTAATATAGCTTACTGGCATGATCAGACCCATTTTAATCTACGTTCTAGTTCAGTTTTCACCCTTATTTCTCCCTTCACTATTTTTTTTTCTTTGACCAATTCTTCTAATAGAATATTCAACAGCTGGATTATTCTGGAGCCATGTTACAGGTTGGGGGCAGAGGGGGTGCTAGTGTCTCAGTCTTGCAATTCCTTCTGTGCAGATAGAAAAACAGAGGTTTAATGATTAGCACTGTTTCTTATTTAGACTCAAAAAAGAGGCCCAAAAAGACAAGATATGTTATTGTTTGTCCTGTGTATTGAAAGAAGGAGGTATCCAGGTTAACTTAATTTATCTCAGCCCAAAGAAGGAATTTCAGTTTACAAGAAAACAAAATGATCCTAGAGGACAGACACATTAAATTTGGTTGATAAAACAATCCTATGTAATAATAGGTTCTGTAACAGCCTAAGGCACATAAAAAATGTGGTATAAGAGAGGATTTTTTTCAAGAATAAAGTTTCAGTTAAACCAAGATATCAATAGTGGTGCTTCAAGTGTTCACTCACTGTTTTCAGCATTTGTATTTATTCTTTCATACACTCATAGAAGCATAATAGTTCAGATTAGTAAGCTGTAAAAAGCTCTTCCCAATGTCTACTCAAGTATGATTTTCTTCTGAACCCATTACCCTTCACCACCACCGCCCATGAGTTATTTACCTCTGCTGTATAACAGTAACAGATGCATTCTTCTCACTGCATTTTGTTTGCCTTGTTGTCTGTCTACATTTATGGCAACAATTTAAACAAATGTTTTTGGCACACATCGTTAGCCTTGATAGGACTTAACCAGTAAGAAGTCAGTAAACTCTCTGCCATGGCTTCTGAAATTACACCAGAAAACAACAACAGGATGGTTTTGTTTCTGTCTAGCTTTAAAAATTAATTTAGAGGCATCAAAAATAAGTTTTAGGTTGAGCAGAAGGGCTTAGAACTGGGCTGTAAAATTCCCCTTACTCTTTCTCACCACCTAGCTCAGAACAATATAGATGAGTAAACCAGACTTGGGAACAAAATGTTCTCAAGACCCTGAGGTTGGCTGTCAGAGAAGAGCAGCATCCGTGGTCTGAAGCTCCCTGGGCCTCCAAAGCAGGGTGACAGCATGCAAAATGCAGGAATGCTCCCCAGACTGTGCTAAGCTCCCAGTCAGCACTTGAGAATTAGTGGCATTTTGACAAATTTCCCTGGCCAGAGCTGTAGTAAGGACTCTTTCAACAGCAAGGATGAGCAAATGCCAAACCTCTGCTCTGGCACTGCTCAGATTAATAACATAGGCCTGGCTGTAAAGTCCCAGTAATTTGGTTGCTGTTTTGTGAATGGTTGAAGCACCCAATCCTGCCAGCCAAGCTGTTTGAGACCTGCTTCACACATCAGCACAACCAAGATCTATAAACCCTGACTTTGCCATCTGTACACCGTAAGTTCAGCCCTGTGTGGTTTTTTAAGGAACTATTCATGTCTTTCACTTGCAATGCTGCTTCATTTTAAACTCTTCATCAGGTGGTCAGAGTATATAAGAACTGCTTTGACAGGGAGTGTGAATGTGTGTGTGTGTGTGTGTGTGTAGCGGGAGAGGAAGTTAATGCTCCGTTTTGGTTCAGGATGCCAGCTTTCAAACACCTGCAGAAACCGCACACCTACATTTCCAGAGGGAGTTCACGCATCCCTGCCAAATTGTTTGCAAAGCAAAGGATGTGTAACCGCTCAGCAGATCAGGACAGGTGAAATCATCCAGTTAGGAAAGAGAGCCTAGGGTTCCCATCTCTCTGGAGATGCTTCTTTAAATATGTAAACTATCCTGGAGCAAACCTACAGTAAGTGGTTTTCTGAAAGTGAAACACGAGTACTTCCTTACCCTTCTCCTCTGTCACCATCTGACCCAAAGCAGCTTTCGAGCTTTTGTGAAAAGGAACAAATTGAAGCAAAAACGTCATCCCAGAAAGGCCTTTTTGCAGTCTGGCAATTAAGGCGTGGCTCTGCAAGATGGCTGAAGCGAGGACAAATCACAACCACACTGTTAATGCTGAATGGCAAAGGCACAGCCTCCTGGCAGGGCTCAATAACACACCTTTGTCCTCAAGGGAGATGCACTTCAATATACATCTCTTGAAACTCATACGCAGCACACAAAAGGATACAGAGGCTTGTGCATTTGCCCATCGTGGTGCTGTACTCTGCTGTGCTCTCCTTATTCAATGCACTGTCCAGGAGAAAGTATTCCTCTCTGGGATACAGGACTTCAGTTCAGTGCCATACATCTGAAAGTTAACGGTACCATTTGATCCTGCAGTAACCAACTTCATTTCACATTCTGACAATTTAAATTTTTGACTTGCATTAGAGAATCTCTTCAGGAACGTGGTCACAAACCCAGATGGGAATTGTATGAAGTGGCCAGAAAGAGACTATGTTCTTCAAGTCATAGGTCAAGAGCTTGCCACTGAAAGTCAAAGTATCTGGGCATATGAAATCTCAAGAGTAATGAATTTCTCTCTCGTTACTTCTCTGCCTACTTTCAGAGTTAAGAAAACTAGTAAAAAATGAAAAACAATTTTTCCCACAAGCCAATGTAATGAATGAGCATTCCATAAGCCAAAAAAAAAAAAAAAAAAAGAAGAAAAGTTTGTTGTTTTTTTTTCCAAGTTGTTCACTGTTTAAGTAGGTTTAAGTAAAACAAAATCAGAAATTCATGTCCTTTTTGTCTTCAGTAGGAAAACAGCCATTTCAAGTATTATAGACAGGTGAGCATTTTCATGTAAATGTGAGTGAAACAAAAGTTCAGAAGCCAAAACTCAGTGGTGAAATATTAGCATCATACAGGGGGAAAGTTATCAAACAGTTCATGTCCCACTCTGCCTTACATCCTATTCATGTCAGCTGAACGTCAAATTTTCACATTTGGGACTGAACGAAAGGTTTTTGGTATTATGATGACATAATTCTTGATTTACAGCCATAGAAATAGTTCCTGGAACATTTTCAAACAGCAAAATATCTCAACAGCACATATTTCCAGGCTGTAATTCTAGCTGATAACAAAAATAGCTCTTTCTAGATAGTTGTGCTAGACACCACTCAGTGCATTCCTTCTGCCAAAACACTTGATGCCATTTGAGTATGTCCAGGGTGGAGGGAGGCCAGTTAACAGCCTGTATATAAAACAACATGCAAGGTAATAGAAAGATATAACTTTCTGCTTCCTTTTGCTGCATACTGACTGTAGGCCCAAATGTCGTCATTTGTCTGGCAGCTGCAATGGCCCATTTATAAAGCAGTACCCTACATTCTGGAGAGGCAAGTTTCTTCCAGTATCTAGATTGCTTCTGCACATTTTTCACAATTCTCTCATGCTCTTGAGATCATGTACCTGGCATATTAGTATGTATATTTATTAGTGCAGTTTCTCAAATTGTCAAAGCTTTCCTCCCTGAAGTGCATAAAACATGACTTGTACAGCATGCCAGTGTACTTTTCTTTTCCACGCTACCAGACAAGATTTATGTTTGTACTCCTTTTCTCCTCTTTTCAAGTGACAGGTTGAGGATTCTTCACCTATCTCAAGTATCGGACCCTCAGCTGCTCAGACTCCCTGACTAGAGCTCCATCTTTTTCCAGCTCTGTGGAAAACAAGACAACCAGCAGAGCTGAGACTCTTCAGACTCTGGCTGATTAATGACTCAGAAAACAGGTTCTCCAGCAAAGAATGTTATCTACTCACCTGGAGCACGTAACACACACCACAAAGTGTCAGAACATCTGAGTATTAAAATGCACATTTCCTTTAAGAATACAATAATATTTCCTCAGAATGTATGTGAGGTGCTTTCATCGCAGCCAGGCTGAGTACCAGATTGATCTCTTTATAGCAGTTACCCTACACCTTTGTGTAAAAAAAAAATCGGGATTTCAGTCTTATCTTCTGTAATTTAGTCCTATTAATTCATCCAGCTTGCCTAAATTAATATTACCTGTAATTCTGCATATTTGACATGGAAAGACAATAACTAAAAGACCAGCTGTAGAGCTGATAAGTAGAAAGTACTTCCACAATAGCTCCTCCACTGTTTTTCAGATACTTTCCAAGTGATTGTCTTTAACTGCTCATCTCTTTCCTCTTAAATGTCTCTTGATTTAACTGTGTATTTTCTGATAAATAATATCACACGGGTAATTAGTCAGATCTATGACATTTATTAAAATACTACAAATAATTCCCTTATAGCATATAATAATTTGATTCCCATTATGTGTTTATCAAATGAGTATTTGACTATTAAATATTCTGTACATGATACTCCATTTTGTCTTATTCCGGTCCTAAGCAACAAATATTGTTTGTGATCCCGTCGTCCCC
>JAVJGJ010000059.1:68598627-68627081 GCA_035590215.1 Microhierax caerulescens | reverse complement strand
TTTTTTTTTCTTTTTGCGTCCCCCCCCCCCCCCCCAAAAAAAAAAACTCTTCACTATTAAGGAGTACATATCAAAACATATCAAAATCAAAACCAAAACATGCCACATTCTTCAAGCTGAGGTCTATACATTCTTAAATTATCAAGATGCTATGTAAATAATAATTACTACCAGTGCAGGTATGTAGTGAATATTATTTTACACTGATCTGCTGCATGAAGTGCTTTATAACAGAAGTTGCATTCAGTCCTCATACTGCTTAGTCCCAATGTATTTTTCTGCTTCCTTTTGTTTTTGAAATATAAGGGATGAGCAGCTAGCAAACAAGTTTCTACTGCAGGATTTTCCAGGCTGAGATTTATTTATTTATTCTCAACTCAGATGTTGTAGCATTGTTGCTTTATAGCTTGCCTTTCAGTAAAATATTTCATTATTATAAATTCCTTCTGTAGACCATTGTTTTTTATTCTTTTTATAGATGATTTATTAGCATGCAGATACTTAAATTTAATAAAAAGGGTCATAAAAGGCTGTTAAGCACTCAGTGGGAGTCAATAGAAGTTTCTGCTTATTTCCCATTTAGGCTTTGAGAATCCCTACTCTCTCCCCTGCCAGCACCATTGTATAAGTTGAAATAGATGTCTGCATTCATCAAACAGCTACTCTGGTAGACTCATCCTTTTCATTCACAAGCCCTCGTCATCTTTCTTACAAGAAAAGAAAAGGGACAAGAAAAGAGGCGGAACTCTTCAAAGAGAAGTAAAATAAAACTTTAAAATTAAATGCCACCAGGACACATGCACGTCCAAGGGGTACCTGTATAAAACCATGTACAGCTCCGAGTCTTAGGCAAACTCTGCCCATCTCAGCTGTGAGCAATACAATACCTCACTTTGAACATCTGCTGTAAAGCAGGATGGCCTTCTGGCTTTCAGGAGGCTTGTTCACTTTCATTAATTGAGCACTTGGTTCTTTTCAACTTGTGTTTGGCTTTCTTATGATTAGATAGTATATACATATTATATATGTACAAATGCGTATACGTGTATATCTTTGCTATTCAACTTTAAACAAATAGATACACATGCAGTGCTCTTAAAGATTTACAATATACTTGTAACAAGAAATATTCATAAAAGCAGGTTTGTTTCAATTTTGTGTCTATTTGTGATTTTAACATCCTCACGAGACCTTTTCGTGCCATGAGAAAGGTAAAGGATTAATTGAATGAGAGATACTTCAGGACTTGTATTAGCTTTATAATGCTGATGATGTATATAGTACAGTACTGAAAAGCATGCTTAGACAAGATGACAGCATTTACTAATGGGCTTTTAAATGTGCATAACGAGAATCAAGAAAATAGCATTCTTTATTTGATAGGTAAGCTTCATTTTAAATAATGGTTGATGATTTCAGGGTCAAAAACCTTTCCCTTTCCTTATGGTAGTCAATAGTGCATAAGTTGCTCCTCTGTGTAGAGCTCCAGAGATCTGGAGAGGATTCTCCTGCAGGAATATAATTTCCCAGTCTGGCACTTTCTTCTACCTGGAATTGAGCAGTGAATCAGAGAGTGTGAAGATGTACACCTACAGGTTATAATTCGTCAAAATTTAGGTAGATGGATTCCTGGGAATGTCCAGAGAGGGGAGGGATAAGTCTAAGCAGCTTCAAAGAGCTACCTCAGACTTAGGCTATGGTTTATTTGGCCTGCAGCACCCCACGACAAAGAGGGAGTAAGGACTTCTCAACCCCCCTGGGTCACCTGGGTTAGGTTTTTCTCACCGTACTGACCATAGTCACTGGCAATGCAAACATCTACATACACACTGGTAAAGCCTGGATTGCTTCCTGGACAATGCAGAGAAAGAGGTGCTTCTGAGGTTCGTTGGCCTGTTTTAGGTAGTTCTGTCGCCCGAGATGTTTTGTACCCTAGAAAACCTCTTTCTCTATCAAGGAAAAGAACCAAGACACATACTTCAGTAAAAGCACCTGCACTGCAGAAGTCTACCGTTTGGTCAGACGAATCCAGCCTTTTTGTCTGTTCGAGTTCCCAGGATCCGTATTACTGTTGTTCAAGGTCTTGACTATAAATAATTGTTTTTCAGATATTGTAGCTCTCTGGTGTAAACAGTAACAAAGTTTTTATTTGTAAACCTGTGGAGTCAGAAATCCTGCAACAGCAGTATTTAATCTGGTCTGGCCACCTGAATCATTCTAGAAAATTACCTGGATCAAAGCTTGTATTCTAAGTAACTAAGCAGGCAATACCTGACTCATGGCTACATTTTTTGGAATGCCTTTTGCCTAGATAATGTCTATCAAATGCGATCTTTGCTTTCAAGGCCTTTCCATGTTGTTGAAACAGCTCTGACAATTTTTCTCCAGAAGCGCTTTGTGTTGGGAATGAGAGCTGTCCTACTCTGCCTCACCGAATAGTCTCCATTACTGGGAAAGCCAAGCCACAGGGAAAACAGGCTGCCCCGTCTGGGCTGCTGGTGGTGAGGTGGCTGCGTACTGTCCTGTATGAGGTCGTGCTCTGAGTATGTCTTGATTTATTTTTTTAGTCACTTTCACCTATGCAAATGTACATTTTGTAGACCATAAGAATGCAGCACGCATCTCTATTCGCTAGATAAAAAGTCCTCTTCCCCTGTGAGCTAGCATATTTTTCAAGAACAAACAGAATCATGAATGTTTAACATATAAAAGCAGAAAAACACAGGAAACAATTGGATGTAAATTTATTTCATCCCAAACATCCACTGTAACAGCAGACATCTTTTAAATGAACTGATCTTGCATGTCTAAGTCATAGAGGTTCCTGTATCTCTCCACTGGCTACAAGGGAAGACACCAGTGAGAAAATCAGGTGAAGATACCTAATCAAAAGCTAAGCAACATGAATGCCACCATTCCTGTTTTCTGATTAAATTCTTATTCTTGCAAATCATACATGTAAATTTAGAGCTCAAAGCTAACTTCTCTGGTGAGCTGTAAATGTTTGCAGTTATTATCTTGGGTATCATCCTGGGCCGCTGTTACATTTACCTTGCTGATTTTTCTTATTCTAGGGTTTGATCAAAGATTCTGTTGGGGAAAGTCATCTTTCACCCTGCTAGTTTTGCTTACTCAAGGTAGCAGGATGTTTTCTTATTGTAAAATGTGTTCTTCTCTAACCTGTGTTATGATCAGAGTGAAATCCCAAGGCTGGTTTTCTCAACAAGAATGCTAAACTGATAACTGTAGAAGTGACGACTGCTTATATCTATATTACAGAATGTGTATATAGATGCAAATAAAACAAGTTATATTTAGACTTCATGTCACTGATTTGTCCTTTAATAGGAGGAGGAATTATAATGCCCTGGACATTTGTAGGTATTCTGAAAAGGATTAGGTTATGAAAAAAGCTACTAGCATTGAAATTCCTAAGAACCAATTCACAATGTGTCTTCCACAATATTGTGCAGAATTTACTTAATAGTTCATGCTTTTATGTAATTCCTCTACACTTTGTTAATTAGCTTGCTCACACAGTCATAGAAAATGAGCACCCTACAAGTTATCTGATATAAAGAACCTATGAAAATTGTGTAAGTATTAATAGGGGTCATCCATGCCAATTTTTCAGAGAGGCATGCTTGAATCCATACTCAGAGCTCAGTTTAAGATGCTTTCAGAACATGGGAGCAATTAGAAGAGGAAGGTATCTGCAGCAGCAGGAACTGTTAGAAAGCTAACTTGAGTTCCTTCTTCAGCTGCTGGTTATCAAATCAGGAAGATAAAAGAGCATACTCAGTTCCACTGTAAACACAAATCCTTGCTTCTAAAACATGCTGTCTCACAATCAGGTTCACTGAGGCTGAAGGTGCTTTTCGTAGCCACGATCACCTAATTGTTGCACAATGAAAATACTCTAATGTCCAACAAGCAATTTCTTGCACACTTGTAAAGTCAGCCCAAGCCAAACCCTGTATTAATCCATCACATTGACTGTTTCATTTATTTTCCAGTCTAAGTGTCTCAGGCATACTTGAATGAAATGCATGTCAGCCCATAATGCCTGGTTTCTATTCAGTGATAGGAACAACAAATGTATAGTCTACAGCAATTTATGTCAAACCAGTGTCATGTTATTTTTAAACTGTATTTGGTAGAGAGATTGCAGTGTTGTGAATAGGGCACTCAGTCTCTCTACCACCCACAACATCTTTGGAGATTATTTTCATCACATTTGAATAATGTTTTGGCACAGGAACACTTTTATCGCTAAGATCTGGAAACAGTACTTATGCACAGCTTTCTTACATTTATCATGTCCTATATATTCTGAAAGAGTTAGAAAGAAACATGCCATTTCCCTTTCTGGCTGTCCAGAAGTTCTGTTAGCACTTGCCATCAGTAGGACAGGGAGATCACCAGACACAAAACCAGGCATCCTGCAATGACTTATCCAAACACACAGTCAGAAATAATACCATCTCTTCCCCAAGAAAGACTACCGTGTTCCAACATCGGTGCCTGACAATCTCTGTAGGAGTCATAAAAAGGAAACTAATTTCACGTTCTCCTGCAGCCTACTAATGCATAATGAAAGAGACGTATACTACATACAACAGAAGATGGAGTGCATCCTAAAGAGGAGATTTCATTGTCAAAAGAGAGAGAACTTCTATCAAAACCTAATGAAGACATCTCCTTAAGGTTTGGTGTGAGACCCTTTTATAGACAATAATGTGAATTACTTCTGCCTGTATTCTGGTCTTCACAGCAGTCCAGGGCTTATCTGTAAATAGTGGCAGGTCACCATGACAACTTAGATGAGCCTGGATGTTTACAGTTTGTTTTTTGTGGTGGAAATTTAAATTGTGTTCCTTCTTCAGTAAGCATAACATGTGAAGACTGAACTAAAAGCCTATGTATTTATCTTTGCTTTCTGTATGCTATTATATGCCTTTTCTGGTCACTGTCATTTCAGCTTACGTATATCCGTTATATTCTTTACTTGTATTAAATTTCTGCTAACAATAATGTGACTTACATTGCAAAAGGAACCACAAAAATGAGGATAAAAAAGTTGCCTTTAACCCAGAAACTTTTGTAACTGGTAATACTCTAATGAGACATCAATTAATATAAAAGAAAAAGAATAAATATGGTAAGAATAGAGCTAACATAAATTAGTTGTAAAGTAATCAGAATTTGTGTACTGTTTCTTTCTAATGAAACATTAATAAGCCATCAGCTGCACAAGCCAAGCAACAAAACCTACAAATATATATAAAAAAGTGAATTATTTTGTTTCAATTGTAATTAGTTTCAGTTTCTCCTACTGTTGTTCAGTTGCTGTTATAAACAGGCTATGTTTCCTCCAGGTTATGGGTCTTTTTTTCTAATTCAGCAAGACCTTTTCTATTTTATTCTTTAATATAGAACTCCATCTCTTAGAATTAGTGGGAAGTGCTTGGATCAAGGGAAATCAGTCTGTTAATCTCAAGGATCCTACTGTGCATGCCATTCTCATCTCTTTACTAGAAATGGAATTACTGCTATTTTGAATGAGGAGGGCAACACTTCTTTGCATTAATCACCATTATTTAGCAGTCAGAAGAGTCAGATCCCATCCTTCACTTCTGTTTTGACACATCCCTGAAATCAACAGCTTTGAACTTTCACTGTTCCAAATGAAAATTTAGAAGACATAATATCAAAACTTTAAAGTAACAGTTACCTGTTCAAACATTTTTTTTTCAACTGAAAACAGAAAATGAAAAGGAAACTTTTAAAGTCTCAGTACCTCAATGATGTGGCACTGTACACATGCTCACTTTGAACAGTTAGCTTTTATGCAAAAGCAAACTGTGAAAGCGAGAGCACCAAACATCCACCTAGATCAGTATACTGTCTCTGACCATAATCACAATGTTATGCCTTTTAAGAGTGAAAATGAGGCAAGCACTTCTAACGCTTTTTCTTATCTTCAGCTATTCTCAGTTCAGTTCAGATTTAGAGAAGAGATGCTTTCTTGTGATAAATACAGCTACTAAGTTATGACCATACAGGCGGCTGTGGTATTCTCTGGAGATAACAAAATGACCTATCAATAAGCCAGTTCAACTATCAAAAGTAATTGAGCCTATGCAGAAAGTTTTGCATAGGTTAAATTATCTTGATTATCACTGAATTATGTCATATTTAGATGGACCACTTGGGCTTTATCCTCTTGAAATTGGTTAATTTAAATAATAAAATCTTAATTTAAATTTAACATGATGTCATAGCACTGACTGCAGCGTAAAACAGTGTGGCCTTTTGAAGAAACATTGGAGTTTGGGGTTGATGCTCCACAGGCAGACTCACCAATGCTCAAACATATTCCTAAAAAAGACAAGAGTTTCTTGACTTTATTGACTAGGGAGGAACTCAAGCCTTACCTCTTGGACATCTAATAATAAAGGTTGAAGTGACACATATTAGATATTCGTTACCTCAACAGGTATCACTGTTTTCTAGCATTGTTTTCAGGTATGTCTCATATTCTCTATAGCTTTTGTTTTGGTGGGAGGTAGAATATGCTGGAGATGTAAATGTGGAAATTTTTGGAGCACGGAGATCGAATTGTATTCCTGGGGACCACAATGTTTAACGCAAGGGCAAGCCTTAATATTTTATAAACTCAATCAAGGATATTTAAGAATCAAACACACTATTGCTAGCACATACCTTCTGTAGTTTCACCTCAGTTTTTGACATATCAAGAATCTAGAAAAAAACTTGAAATGTTATCACACATGTTTACTGCCCCATTACTGCAGCTGTTAGAGATACAGACATGGGTCATGTCTTTGATGTATTGAGACATTGACATTGCTAGTATTTAGCCTTTTCAAAACCATTTAAAGAGATATAATTAGAAATCATCTCTGCAACCTTTTCTGGTTCATAGCCTGGACATGGGGCAAGCAATTACTGATTTAATTTTACTATGTTTTCTGAAACTACTTATTTAAATGAACATAGAGTATCTCTAAGGACACTAATTTTGTAGATATTATATGGCTGATCAAGTTTGCTAACTTGTTGCTTAAGGTGCAAAATTATTTCTGCGAAACCAAATAAGCAATTCACTAAGCATGTTTTTGGCAAGGTACTGCAGTGTTAAAAGTTGTTATCCTTTCAATGAGGTGTTACAGGGAAGCCACATCTGCTTGCCTCTCTTGACAGATGGAATTCAAAAGACCCCCAGCAGCACTACATACATGCTAATCCTGGTGTCCTTGACAATGTTCTTTTATCTATCAATCAAACAAGACCTAATCCTGGATCCTGTAAGCTGGAGTCATTGATGGCTATCATGCATATTGTAGTAGGCCACATTGTCATTGCACAAGCCTTTTCTAACCATATTTATTGAAATCGTGTCAATACTATACATATGAAATTGACTTTGCAGAAACAGACCTTTGCCAAAACCACGTATCTGATCTTTTTGAATTTGGAGAAACTTGTGTCAACACTCTTTAGAAAAACTTTCTTTGTCCAGTCTTTAGAAACCACTTTCACGTAAGTAATTTGGGGAAAATAAGAATTACCTTGTTGCTTTGTGAAATGGGTGTGAAATCATAGGCAGACCCCCTGAATCTCTTCTAGAATTGTATGGATGACCCAGGACACAGCCTTCAGAGAGCTGCATCATAATCTGAACTCTACAACTCAAGACTGATTTCTAATGTAAGACTGTGCTGTACCCCAGTGAGCATAAAATGAGTAAAGGACTTTATTTACTGTTATCTCTAAGTAAAGCTTCAGCTTTTCACTCTTTTCTAATATACATTTAAATTAGTTTAAGTCTCTTTACGTTCCAGTCTTAAACTGATACTTAATTTATTTCTACTCTGCTCAAAGGAAAAAGAAAAGATGGGGATGCAGGGACAGAGGGACGGGGGTGGGGGACAGACACATGACATAGGGGGACAGGATGGGACACCAAAAATAAAATAGAAACTTCATTAGATATTCGCTTTGACATTCTGGCCCCAGAAGAAATAACATTGGTTGCATACTCATCCATCTGGTTTTCTGTTTTAGCTGAAGAATTCTGCTTATAATTTTCTAGGGACATGTAGGCAACTTTTCAGTTGTGCCATTAACATCCATTATGTCCTAACAACATGCTAATTCCTGTTCTCTGATGGTTCTGCATGCAAAATTTCAGTGGAAAATGTGTCCCAAAATAAAAAGTTTGGAATTCAAAAGCAAAAGTCAAGTGATGTCTCTTACTTTCTTCATTTGATATGAAACCTTAGTTTAACACATCTACAATCATATTTAAATAATAATAGTTTGAATTTCAGAAAAGAACGCAGAAAGCATTTTTTAAAGTCAATTCTCACAAGAAAAAAGCTGACCACTCATGTTGCCTAGCAACTCCATTTTGTTATAGGGAATCCAGTAGTGAATTGTAATGATTTGGAGAGTGCTAGTTAGATGTAATAATTTGCATGAGAAAGATATTAATGCCTGTTCTCATTAGGAACTACACCTCTTTACTAAAATTGATCATCAATAGTCAGGAGCCAGCCATCTGCCTAGGTATGCTTTTGTTAGCATGAAATGGCAGGTGAACATCATACTATCAACAGTGTATTGATGGAATAACAAAGTGATTCAAAAATTAATAGAGGAAAAAAACAGAACTTTGCCTGGCCTTTCACACTGCTAATATAGTAATATATTGCACATTTAATAATATGTCCCATCCAAGGATTTCAAAAACCTTTACAAGCATTCACATTCACAATAAGCTGTCATACCATTCCTCATAGGCAGGGATCCACTGTTTGCTTCTAGCATTTTTTTAATGTTTTTTCCTTTTAGACATTTTTTTATACTGGTTTAACTTTCCCTTAACCCCCCTCTTCTTTTGCTGTTAGTCTTCCCTTTCTGTAAAGTACTGATAATTGGCACTTGGGCTACAATTTAGGCATTAAAATTAGCATTAAAATTTTAAAGTTGTACCTGCTCCAGCACTGTGTTCCTATCTAACATTTCTGTGGGTAGAGCCATTTTAGACAGGCTGACTCAGAAACAAGCTTACTGGCAAGAAACAGGCGCTGGTGGGTCATTTCATATTTTGGTTTCTTCCTGGAAGTTAAATTTCTGTTTGAATAGAGGTCTTTAAGAAGCTCACAAAGACAAAAGCCACAGGCACTGCATCAACATATCCACATTAATTATTTATATTTGCGGAATTCTGACTTTTAATGTCCAAAATGTTAAGGTGAGTTTTCTTTGTGAAGTTTTGTGTTTTAATAAAAATAGGAAAAGAAAAAGAAAAAGAAAAAAGAAAAGGAAAAGAAAAAGAAAAAGAAAAAGAAAAAGAAAAAGAAAAAGAAAAAGAAAAAGAAAAAGAAAAAGAAAAAGAAAAAGAAGAAAAAGAAGAAAAGGAAGAAAAGGAAGAAAAGGAAGAAAAAGAAGAAAAAGAAGAAAAAGAAAAAAAAAAGGAAAAGAAAAAGTTCTGTTACAATATATTGTAAACAAATACCATCTTATAACCCTGTGGTTCATGTCTGTGATGAATACAAGCACAGCAGAAATCAGTTCCATTCATCCTGTCAGGCATTTGTTTGACTTCTTGAATCAGTGTCGTCTTCAATTATGAGGCACCAATTAATATGCTTCATTTTAAGCTTGCAGGTAGCCCTACTGAAATATAACTTCCCTTGAGTTCTACAGAGCTGATCTTTGACAGAGGCTAAAGAAAGACTGAAAAATGAATATGCTATTCTACCCCCATGGTGTTTCCTCTCAGCTAACATCAGTCTATGGGTGAAGAGGGTACTGAGTTAAATAAAGGTTATCCTGTACATCCATGTTAAATAACCCCTTTTCAATTTCTCTTCCATGAATTCATCTTACTGCTTCCCACTTTCTCACTTATACTTGTGGCTTCTACAGCCACAATGGATTCCCAGTCTTAAGTCTGTTACATAAAGAAGGAACTCCTTTTGTTTAAGTCTGCTGCCTCTTTAAGCTCCTCTGGTATTTTTTGATGTGAGAAATAGCCACCATTTCTTTCTTGCATATCTTTTGCCCATCACTTCTATGTCTTAGGAAGTAGTAGTCTGTCACTACAGGCTAAACAGAATAGTTAACTCTGCTAGATATATACTTGTAAAGAATTTACCGTTTGATCATTCCAATGTTAAACTATCTTCTATTTAATGTTTGTACAGAAATCGTTCCATACTTTCCATTGCTCTGAGAAGGACCTGGTAGTTCTGGTGGACAGAAAGGTGCCCATGAGCCAGTAGAGTGTCCTGGTGGCCAAGCAGGCCAGTGGGATCATCCTGGGGAGCATCAGAAGGAGCATGGCCAGCAGGTCGAGGAAGGTGATCCTGCCCCTCTGCTCTGCCCTGTGAGGCTGCACCTGGAGTGCTGGGTCCAGCTCTGGGCTCCCCAGTTCAAGTGAGACAGGGAACTACTGGAGAGGGTCCGGTGGAGGGCTACAAAGATGACAAGGGGACTGGAGCATCTCCCTGATGAGGAAAGGCTGTGAGAGCTGGGGCTGTTTAGCCTGGAGCAGAGAAGACTCAGAGGGGATCTTACCAATGTCTACAAATATCTGAAAGGCGAGCCTCAAAGAGGACAGGGCCAGGCTCTTCTCAGTGGTGCCCAGTGACAGACAAGGGGCAATGGGCACAGACTGTAACACAGAAAATTCCTTCTGAGTATGAGGAAAAACTTCATTACCCTGAGGGTGACAGAGCCCTGGAACTGGCTGCCCAGAGAGGCTGTGGAAACTCATTCTCTGGAGACATTCAAAACCCGCCTGGATGTGACTTTGTGCAACCTGCTCTGGGAGAACCTGCTTTAGCAGGGGGTTGGACTAGATCTCCAGAGGTCCCTTCCAATCTTGACCATTCTGTGTTTATTTTTTAAAAAAAACCTGTGATTTTCTTTGATCTGGCAAAAAAGTCACAACAAAGTTATATGTAAACAAGTTTCAGTCTTTACATATATCATTTGGATGGATCAACTTAAAACCAAGTAAGCAAGGACTAAATCAGCTGGTTAGGACAGTGCATTAGTTCATCTGGACTAAGCTACAAAGAGATTTCATATTTTCTTCTAAAAAAAAAGAACACTTTATTGTAGCTTATTTTTATTTCACAATATTAGATTTTCTGAAAGTTCATGTCCCACTCTATTGTCTACGTAATCCTTTTCCTTCAGAATTAGCAGCAAGTTCAGGTCACAGTGTAATACAAGTGTGCAGTTCAATACAAATATTTATCATTGTTCAGTTTACGTGGACATCTAAATGCAAAATTTGACCCTCTAATGTCCTATCTTAGGATACAAATGTAGTTATTCCACGATCTTTAAAGTACCTAAAGATTTATTGTAGCTGAATTTGATATTCAGAAAACAATGTAATCATGGTCACATTAAAACATTTATGTTTACTTCACCTGATTATTAAAGCAGTCCATTGTAATAGGCTGCACAGTGCATGTATTCAGAGCTTTCTTATAAGTGCAGATTATAAAAATCAGCTTATATACCTAGTGGCAAAACTTATGTACAAAAGTACCAGACATTTCTTAAATTTAAAATGCTGATGAATAAATGTACATAGCTTCATAGAAGCTTTTTTTTACATGCCAACATTTTTAAATGCATTACTGGTGTGTCTTTCCAAACAGATGTGGCATTAGATGTTCAGAAACAAAAGAATATTAAATTACATAGATGAAGGCACAGTAAAATTTGTAATTTTATTATGGATGGTTTCAAACTATGCAGGTATACTTTATTACTTAGACCCCAGCTTCCTCAAAGTGCAAGAGCATTAGAATCCATTTTCTGAGGACAAGAAGACTTTTTAATAATATCAATCACTATTTTCATATTGTCAGCTAATTATAGGAAAACATTTGCGGATCAAAAGTCATGAAGATCATCACTATATGTCCTTTATGTGTTTTTTTCACACCAAAGTGTCAAACACCGTACAGGTTTTTTTTACATATCTCACCAAAATCTTCTGTTTTCACTTTCGTATTTCACATAGTTAATGACAACAAATTACAGTAGAATTTCTCTAGAAAAAAATTAGAAGACTGGAATGAGAAGAAGAGATGTAACTAAGAGAGACGGTAAACCTGTCATTCTGGAATGTCATCAAGTGACCATATTTACCTAAATATAAGATTTTCTTAGGACTTTGTTAGTTTTGGACAGTTCAGAAATGTTAGCCAATTCAAAGTTGATGTCTCATGTAATTCAAAGGAAGATCTAAGCAGAAACGCCAAAATTCAGGGGATTGCCTATGCCCACCTCCCACCCAAGTGAAGTAAGAAAACAAAAAGCACCCTCTTTTGCAATCAACAATAGCTCTTGAACCCTTTCTTGTTCTGATTTCTCACCTTCAGTCGCTGCTTCATTCTACTTTGAAATCATATTTCTATGTTCATGACAGAATGAGTTGTCTTGAAAACATTGAGGTTCAACAGGTATTTTTACAAGCTTCCTGTAAACAGGGGATGAGGAAACACTTATATAGCGTGCAAACGCAGCTGATGTGGGGTAATGTGGTGGGGGGAAATGAAGGAAGTGCCTCTATTATCATCTCTTATCACAGAAATACATGTATAGCTTGACTGGCAGGAAACCTGCTGAAGGAACAAAAAGAAGTCCTGGACTATGATTTCTCACTGCTCACTTCACCAGATATGTAAACTATTGCATGGATCTCCAAATATACTAAGCAGATAGATAGCAAGCAAACCACAAAACTACTGATGCAGTCTCTCTGCCAGTCTAGAGTCTGCCTGCAGTCCTGGAGCCATGCACTACAATGGAAAGCTCTGTTATTCCCAGGCATGGATCTGGAGAAGGTCTGTCCGCTACAGCTGGGCAATGCAATGATTTACGTTCCAACGTAGGCTCCCATTCCCATCAGCAAACTGAAGATGTTCTGCTTCACAATTCCTGCATCAAAGGAAGCCATTGCTTTTCTTTGGAAAACTCTGGAGCTCGGTTGTCCCTGTTTGTAACTGCCTCTCCAGTGGACTGTAACATTAACTAAACATTATCCATGTTCGTATGCTTTAGTTTGATGTCTTTCCAGTAGACATAACTTCCTTTAGGATTAGATGAATTGAATAAAACCTGAGCCTCTATCTTCTGAGAAGCAGAAAAAATGCTTTTATGAGACACCGCTTGTGCTTTAGTCTTTCTGTGGGTAACTTTTTTCTGGTACATTTTCTAGTTGCTAAGAAAATTACAGCTTTGCTTCAAAGATTTGGCAAAAAAGTTTCTCCATGAAACATGAGTCTCTGTCACTGGCAAATAGATTTGCAAACATTATACTGTCAGTGTAAGCTCCACACTACTGATACCAGCAGGTATTGGCTCCTTTCTTATATGAACTCTGGAAAAAATACATTCCTGACTCTCCTCTAACACCTCTGCTCAACAGCAAGTATTGCTTATACTTTTCATGGCTATGGCTTCAGCTTGTGAAAGATTTGCTTTTATTTTAGTCTTTTTATTTTTTGACTTCTATGTGCAGTCCTCTGTCTTCTGTTCTGCCTTTTATTTCTCTCAGTAATTATGTTTGGAATTTTCAGTCACATAGGAGCAAGATATTCAAATCAGTCACATGGGAGCTAGATATTCAAATCACATTAATGTTCAACTAGACAGGCTGTTCTAATGGACAGCAAATGAAATAGTCATTATTTCTGACCCTGTTCTAATCTAACACAATGTGGCTCATTCTTCAACCCTAAACTAATCTTTTTTTTTTTTTAATTCTTTTTCTTCCTTTAATAAATATCAGCAGGACTACCCATTTAAATCTTAATTAGGCATGTATTTATGCCATGATCTCAGTGATATTGTTGTGGCTTTAAAATGTTTTACCCATCCTTTATAAACAAAAGTTGACTGTCAGATAATGCTGATACTACATTAGGCCTAATTAATCCATATAACTTTTTCCAAGTTTATTTATTTCCAGTCACACTGGTATTACTACAAGAAATCCAAAATTTACTTCAGTGGAAATCACATAGCAGGGTTAATGTTTCTTAAAGTAAAGAAGTCTTCAATCCAGGCTGATGTCTTTGTGTTTGCCTTGAAGAATACACAACACGGAAGATATGTATGAGGAAATTTATCAACCTGGATCCAAAAAAGCAGTCTTTCAAAGCAGTTTTTTTATATGTATTTTATTTACTTTACCTACTTGTTCCCTAAATATTTCTTTACTTTACTAGCCAAAACACTGAAGTATTGAACTCCTGGTGGCTATTTCACCCACTTGTTAAATTTTACTTTTCTCAAATGTATTGCAGCTGTTATTATCATATTGCAAGTCTAAAACAATATAAAAACTGTAAATAGATAAGTAAAATTTATCCTAGAATTTCCTTAGCTAAACAGACCTCACATTTAATTTCTCTTTCTAAAGAAGTTTTCAAGATAACAGAGCATCATGTTTCCTCAATTCACTTCCTTTTAATTAAGAACTCATTTCTTCCCTATCTTTCCCAGCTTGCCAAAAAAAAAAAAAAAAAAAAAAAAAAAAAAAAAAATGAAAAAAATGCAGAATGACATTAAGGTCATAACAGAAAAGTTTCATATTACCCTTATACATGACATAGAATATTCTCTTTACCTCGCTATCTTTTTAGGTGCAATTAACTTCCTTCACAATTTTTTTGTGCCTTTTCTAAGCTGTGGCCTCAACTTGAACCTATTCTCTAATCAGTATAACCATGAGTCCTGCTCCCATCACTGTTACTGTCCATTGCAGCTCCCCTTTCCTTTTGATAATTTTTTTGACTGCTTCTGAAAAACACTAAGTGCATTTCAGTGCTGAAAACTTAAAATGTAATAAAAACACTAATTTATTCAGATTGGTCTTTTCGTCTGGAAAACCACTTAGTTGAATCTTATTTCTGGAAAGAATTTGTCAATATTCCAGCACAATTACACCTGGAAAACCTCTCAGTGAAAATACTATTCATGAGGAAAAACATTATTTTGTCAGTATTGCTGATTTCCAAAACACGAGCTTTGTAAGCATTTTCATTTAATTTCACTATATTCATCACAGAGTAATTGTTAGTTACATGTAGGTTATTTGTTTCCACCCTCTTTGCTGGCAAAGCAGATTTTTTCATCGTAAGCCACAAAGCCGTCTCCCTCTAACTCAAGCACAGTTGCCCCTGTTCAGCGTTGACACAGATGGCCAATTTCTGTCACACAAAAATTTAATACAGCATTTCTCCTTCCTTTCCCATCCAACAGGCCACACACAAAGTACTAGACAACATGAAATACAATTAACATGTTCCTTGTGAGAAAGGATAAGTAGTATGAACATGTTTTACTTCCTCATTCGGAATTTCAACAGCAGACTAGTCAGGAGGTCTCTTTTGGTGAAAGGAGTTTGTTTTGGGTGTCCATGTCCAGGTGCTGCAGCAGGGGCTGTTGGGTGGTCTCTGTGAGGAGAGCCTAGGGGCTGCCCCAACAGACCGACCACAGGACACAGCTGAACCCTTCAGCCTGGTAGTGACTTGGGGAAAACTTATCTAAGAAAATGCAAAATGCAGCAGATCAGTGAGGTAAAAAACAGCAATACTTGAACACCAAGGTCAGAGAAGATGGAGAGGAGGAGGTGCTCCGGGAGCTGGAGAGGGTACTTCCCTGGAGCCCATGGGAGTTTTGGAAGTGACCATGGTGAAGCAGGTATTGCTGGCAGCCCATGGAGCAGGCCATGCCAGAGCAGGTAGATGTTTCCCAAAGGAACTGCAGCCTCTGGAGATGAGACCAAGCTGAAGCAGGTTTATTCTGAAGGACTGCAGTCCATGGAGAGGACTCCTGCTGGAGCAGAAGAAAAGCATAAGGAGGAGGGAGCAGCAGACAGGAGCCCAACTTCTCATTCCCCATCCCACTGTGCACCTTGGTGTGGGTGGAGGAGCTAGAGGAGTAGGGAATGAAGGAGTGAAGTTGCATCTGGGTAAAAGAAAGGTTGCAAGTAAGGCATTGTTTTAATTTGTCTTTGTTCTCACTCTCCAAACCTATTTTAATTGGCAATAAATTTAATTTTCCCCAAGTCAAGTCTGTTTTCCCTGTGACAGTAATTGGAGCCTTCATCTCAGTCCATGAGCTTTTCTATTTTATTTTTCCCACCTGTCCTGTTGAGGAGAGGAAGAGAGAGAGTAGCTGGCTGGATGTCTGGCAGCCAGCCCAGGTCAACCCACCGCAAGTTTTCACATGTCCTTGGTCTGGGGTACTTACTGAAGTTACGATCCTTGTTTAGAGGCAAGTTTGTAGATTTTTCCCAAATCAACAGATGGCTTATTCTTTAGGGGGCAGAACTCTTAGAGTAAGCTGCAGACTTTCTTCTCTTTCTAGATTGTTCTGGGTTTTTTTAACAAGTTGGAAAGTTGGGTTTGGTTTGTTTAATTAAGGCTATTTTGAATTATGTAATGATCCTTTACTGCTGAGTAGCACTATGTAAGTACATAGCAAATATGATGCATTTTACAACAGTGATTAAGTAAGCATAGTGTGTTAAAATAAACAGGTTCATTTTATTAGCAAAGGGTAATTTTGCACATGCTGATGTATCACCAATCTGCAGGATTTTGTGTGTCAAGAAATGAGATAGTTATGAGCTTCTCATTTTTACCACTTTATCAAAGTGCATCCACTGGAACAGTGCATACAAGTGGAAACCACTTATACTGGAATGTGGCAGTATGAAATATTATTCACTAACCATTCCCATTAGTCATGTTAGATAGAAGCAGGATGGCATCAAAAGAATCTAACGGCAGAGACTCGAGTGGTGAATAAAACTAATTAGAGTCACATTTAATATCTTTATGTGGTTTATGTCAAACTAACAGTATGTCTGTACTTCCCATGGCAAGTAATAGGTCTCTTAATTTTTCCACAATAAATCACTATAGTTCTCCATCTCGGATAATACTTGAATAATGTGAAATTACAAGAATTTTGTTAGAGAAGTATTTTAATCTTCTGTCTACCTTGCCAGAAGGAATGTTAATGTAGAAAACTAGTTTTATGGTTAATGTTTCAGTCTGAGGTGTGAGATAATAACTTCTATTTTCAGCACCAACCTAGACTACATAGATTACAAGAAGGACCATTTTACTTATGAATAGACTAGTTTAAAAAAAACTCACTGGTAATAAGCAAGAGGGCTTTCCTTCATTTTCTATTATACAGGACTTATCTTATAGACATAGAAAAATAATTCATCAGAATCAATAAAGTCACTCAGGGTTTAGACCATTATAAGTCAGAGCAAAGAAAAAAAATACCCCAGTATTTTTCCTCATGTAAATTCAGGTAATCTGAATTACTGAATTTTTGATAAGGATAGTTTTCCTATATTTAAATGCCTACAAAAACAAGATCTAAAGGGAATAAATATGCCATTCAGCTCCTCTCTGTTAAAATACGATATATGTGAAAGGTGATCCTAATTTACCTTTGAAAATGCAGACCTGTTAAATATTGTGAAGGCGTTCTATCTACCTCAAATTAAGCACATTAATGTTAATCATTCATATGAAATATAAAATCCATTTTAAAGATGATGGAGAGAAATAGGTACCTCGACTCTATCCTAAAATAGTATAGAATAGGTCCTCAAAATAGGTGAAATGAGAAGCTATGTCATTATTTTTTCTGCTCCTGATTTAAACAAAAGACTAAGAAGGGTGATGTAGAGTTAGGTGACACCAGTTAAATCAGATGAGATCTGTTCTGTCCTATGTTTTTAAAAAATAAAGCCATGGTCACTTGCTTTGTCTTATTTGTTATGACTTAAGGGGCACATATATAAACGGATGATGTCCAGCAATGCCCACTTGGATGTGGGTGGTGCAGTTTTCTACCAACAAAGATGGGTTAAGAAAATTATGTTTGCCTTCAAGTGTAATTTTGATCAGCAATGATAGCAGAGCCTTCAGAAGAGTTGGTTTAGCTTTACTCCAAAATAAGAAAACTGCAAGTCAAAAGGAGTTCCCATTCATCTAAAAATTATGGGAAAGACACATATGTGCAGATATATTTGGCAACCAGGGCTGTCATAGATCCTTATTTAATAGTATTTCTAATTAGTATTCCTATTTAGCACTAGTTAGCATTAATTAGTATTAATATTTAGTACTAGGAAATATTAAATGTCTGCAACATACTTAATCAATTGAATAACTTGTTCAAAATTCTCACAAAATCAGAAAACAATCTAGATTTATATCTAAGCAAATTTTGTTCCAGTTGTAATTACATTGCTGAATGTTGTAGATCAAATCTTCCTCATTTAGAGATCCATTATCGTTGTTGGGTGAGAACTGTCTTCTGTTTCCTTGTGTTCACCCACACACATGCAAATATGAGCTCTTAAAGTATTTACTCTTTATAAAACACTGCAATTGTGCACTTCACAAGCGAGTATCTAACAGTCAGTAGCTATGTCTATGCTAAGAACTGACACATTATTTTTAGCATCTTTCAACAAGTCCCCATATAATAATTTGCATGTCAAAATGTCATATTTCAAAATTATTAACTTCTTAGAGTCATTTTTGTTTCCTAATGAAAGGTACTACTAGTGTTTTCCCAATATACAGAATTTAAAAAATCATAATCTTCAAAATGTCAATTACATTTTGCAAGACAACTATATATAGGGCATATGGCATTGACTTTTTAAAGTAATCATGAAAAGTAATTGCAAGCAGCTGATTAAATATAGCTTTAATATATAATTAGCACTTAGTAATGTCCAACAACAAGTTTCTGTAGTCAATCACATTCTAGTAATTAATTAAAACCTTATTCTGTTTTATTGCTTAAATATTACTTTTTTTTTTTTTTTTTTTTTTAAATGTGTGAGGCCAGCTTTAGGAAGTTCTGCATTGAAGATTGAGAACACATACATTTCTATCAGCAATGCTGGGAGTTTAAAAAGCTCATCTTTTAAAACCAAGAATTTGTATTTATCAGTGTTCTGGTCTCAACTGGGACAGAGTTGATTTTCTTCTTGGTAGCTGGGGCAGTGCTGTGCTTTGGCTCTGGTGTGAGAACAATGCTGACAGCTCACTGATGGGTTTGGGTGTTGCTGGGTGATGTTTATACCAAGCCAAGGGCTTTTCAGTTCCTTGGGCCCTGACAGCCAGAGGGCTGGAGGGACACAGGGAATTGGGAGGGGACACAGCCAGGACAGGTGACCCGAACTAGCCACAGGGATATTCCACACCGTGGGACATCATGTGAGTATATAAACTGGGGGAAGAAGGAAGGGGGGAACATTCGGCATTATGGCACTTGTCTTCCCCAGTACCCGTTACGTGTGATGGAGCCCGCCTGTCCTGGGGATGGCTGAGCTCCTGCCTGCCCATGGGAAGTGGTGAATGGATTCCTTGCTTTGCTTTGCTTTGCTTTGCTTGTGTGTGCGGCTTTTGCTTTACCAGTTAAATTGTTCTTATCTCAACCCACAAGTTTTACATTCCTTTCCCATTCTCCTCCCCAATGCTTCTGGGTGAGGGGGAGTGAGCCAGCAGCTCTGGGGTGCTTGGTTGCCAGCTGGGGTTAAACCACAACAATCAGTAATGAAATTATATATTTTCTTGTTGAAAGGCAGTGAACAGCAAGGTAATTTAATCTTCCACCATTATAGGTGAGGCATGCAGAAGTCTTTCAAAATGTATTTGCTACAATAAATTATTTTTTTCTGGAAAAAACTAAGTGATGTGGTAATAATCCATAATACTATACAACAAAAACTCTTGTATCCTTAAGAACTAAAGTTATTTCAGCTATTGTTATTAGCAGAACAAGCTTGTTTGGAGACACATGTAAGTGCATTACTTTGGGATCTGCTCTACAGCATTGTGGTGCAAGCAGAAGGCTTTTGAAAACCTATTCTTACTCAAACATTCAACAGCTAGGTGTGACATCTTGCAAAAAGAAGATCAGACAAAAAAGTGTACTTACTGTCAAAAAAAGCCATAAAACCCTTATGGGAATATACCCTTTTAAAAAGTCCTTGAGTATTTAGAGTAACAATATCATGTTTATTAATCGCCACCTGAAAACTAGCTATTTTTCTGCTTGCTTGTTTGATTTGACAATCACCCTACTGAAAGTTGCTTCAGAGCCTCACTGTGCTCTGGAACAATTCAAGCATTCATTGTTTTAATTGTCTTTTTAATGATGCCTCTCACTTAACAACAGAAATACCTGTTGGTCTGTCCAGCTAGAGATGTCTTCAATCAAGTTGGCACATACTGATCATTTTCAAAAACTGGGTGCCACATCATAAAGCCTACTGGAAAACTTTTTAAGTCTACAAAGGAAGTAGCTCTAATTTCATTTCATTGTCCATGACACCTGGACATAAAACAGTCGAGTGAAGAGCCCTGATATTTATCTTTGCTAATGAGTACTGCTCTACGCAAACTTCTCCTAAGACATTGCTCAATAAAAGGTGCAGGAAAAACCCAGTCTCTCACAAAACCCGTAGGAACTCTCATGTGGGACCCATTTTTAGTTGAATGCAGTTATCAGATTTGGTTCTTTATTTTGCTTCACTATAGTGCTAAAAATATCAAACTGGGATTACAAATCCAGATGATGTTCTCACAGCTGGACAAAATGTAGGCATGACAGCAACTGAAGACCCTGGAGAATTAACAGAGAAAAAGACCAAGAACTGTAAATGCTGGCCATGTCTTTTAAGTCCTGTATTTTTATTATTTCTTATCAGGCTATATTTTTCTTCCAGTACAAAGAATATGTGACTCATAACTGGGAGAACAGAAGGAGCAAAGCTAAATAGGTAGTTGGTTTGCCACTTGAAGGTGAAGTGCACTACATCAATGCAAAGTTTAACAAACTTTAACACAGTTGGTCTACCAGATATGTGTTTTTAAAATATTAGGTGCTTAATGGTGTCACTGATAGTAGATTGCAAAATTGCATTCTGTTATAGAAAAAGTGTTTTGCAATCTTTTTTGCTTGATGCCTGAAACTGTTTGCTGGCACCTGTAATAAGCTACCATCTGCAGATGATTCACAATGTGAGTCACCACAGTTTGTGCTAGGTGGAACAGCAGCACATCAGAATTACTCTCTAATCAGTTAATTGAATCTCTACTAAGCAATATATTGACTTTGTGTTGCTCTTTTGACCTATAAATCATTCTTACACAGTAGTGATCCTTCTTTTCATACTTAACTGGTCTGCTTTATGTCTACACTTTTTAATTATTAAAGATAACTTAGGCAGCCATATTTTTTTTGCCATTTAGATAATCATTAAATGTGATTGATAGAAAGCAAGTACCCACTTTACGCTGGGATTAAAAGTTTCCATATTTTTATCATTTCATCTTGGGTTGCACAAATATTACCTTAAAGAAGTACCTCTTGAAATGTCTAGAATTGATCTAGGAAAGGTAAGTACAAGTATTACTATCTCATTTTGCAAATAGGAAACCCAGAAAGATTTACTGTTTTTCACGGGGTGCCGTACCTCAGACTCATGAGATTCAGTTCCTTCATTGCAAGACAAAGCCTCCTTGAAATTCTGAGGTTTTCTGGCATTTGCTTCTTCACAATGTCAACTCCCATAAATCAGTTATTCAGTTATAAGGGAAGTTTGGTGGATTTTTTATTCTTTTTTATAGGGAAGGGGCTGGGGCAGTTGAGTTTTTTTACTGTTGTGTGCAGTGACTCATAATGCCCTGAACACACTAGAGTACACTCCAGAGTAATATGAAACAAATGTTAAAGACAGTGTCATGAACATAATCCTCATCATCTAAACTATTAATTGTGTTTAGGGTACTGTCAGAGAAAAAGACAGAACTGCTGGAGTCCAGCCCTGCACCCACAGAATTTTTCCTAGGATTAGACTCAAGCTGTGCAAAGTCAATTCATTTTCCTTCTTTCATCTTGTCAATATTGACTTAAAACTTTTTCATAAGGAATGTGAGACAGATCAGACCTACTAATTGGGAAGGGGGAAAGAGGAGGTCTTTCATTATCAGCACAAGCTGTGTTGCCTCATAAACAGTGAGTGATCAAATCTAATAAGGATAAACACTTGAATTCCTGCTGCTTTACTGCAGCAACACACTGTGAAGGCTTCAGGCACTGGTTTGGGGGAGACCGAATCCCAACATATGGAGGGACTGCCAACAGACATGCAGGAGAAAAACAAAGATGAACTGCATCTCTATTTCCTGCTGCTTCTCTCCAGCCTGAGGCTGCAAAGCCATTTCAGATGCTGATTTTTAACAACACACAAGCAATGAAAAAAGAGCCTTAAAAATCAGTCAGAGCATACAAAGAGTTTCTCTGTAAAGAAGCCAGAGAATTTGGT
This sequence comes from Microhierax caerulescens, assembly GCA_035590215.1. Classification (NCBI taxonomy): domain Eukaryota; kingdom Metazoa; phylum Chordata; class Aves; order Falconiformes; family Falconidae; genus Microhierax; species Microhierax caerulescens. The sequence continues at coordinate 68,604,634 of JAVJGJ010000059.1, read as the reverse complement.
GTGGGATAAAACGGGACAGGAAACTTAAGGTAGATACAAGAGTAAAGTGGATGATTAACTGCATTTTTTCTACAGAAATGTTCAGATTTAGGGTTCAACTACCATAACTCCTGTTTGTATACAAAAAAAATCCTATTTGTTAAGCTGAAACAACATTTCCCTGAGAAACATTTTTTCTACCATTTCTGTAAGGCATAGACTGCATGATACCCTCCAAGATATGACTGGAGAGGACCAGATAACTAGTATTTTGAGACCTGATATGGTTTCAAAATTTGCTTTAATTTAAGCAGCTCTAAGTCCCTAACCATGATTGATGGAAGTAAGGAAAAAAAAAGGAATTTCAAAAAGACACAAGAAGGAGGCAAATCAGGATGAATGTATGGTCCTTGCAATTCCATCTGTATTTCAATGGGAGCTGCAAAACTGGAAGTTGAATTATTAAAAAAATCAAAAGAATACAGAAACAGGAGGATGTTTGGGTATGGTCATCTATCTAATTGCACCAAAATACAGGAAAAAGTTTAGCATGACAAAAGCGTGATTCAAGCTGCATGTCCCTATTCATAAAAATGTACCATAGTAGATTATTTAGTAGGTTGGAGGGGTCTCCATCATTAGACAGCTTCAAGATATGCAGAACATAAATCTGACTGTGATGATCCAGGGACAGTTAATCCTGCTTTCAAAAAGATGGTCTATTTAAAGGTTCTTTCCAATCTGATTCATTAAGACACATGGTTTATTACATGCACTCTTTTCAGAAAAGTGTGAACATATTTAGTGTTGTACCACGATAAGGAGTCTATCTGCACTATGTGTTTAAGTGGACACAGTTGCATTCTCATCAACCTCAGCAGAGAAAGGATCAGCAAAATGAAGTTCTGTTTGAGTTACCTATATTTGTCAGGTTTTTATGATCCATCAGCCTGTTCATGATGTTATAGGAGCAGCAGCAACACAGGTCAAGTGTTTACTGTTCAGTTTTGTGAACCTAATAACTAAATATCTCTCAGTATGAAGAGATATGCTTTTGTATAATGCAAGCAAGGCTTCTCCTGTGAAGAATTTCATAAGGGAAGTTAAAAATGGTGAAATACCACTACTTCAAATACTGTAAGGCACTTACAAGTGTGTCTTTTAAAACATCTTTGGAAATAGTCACTTACTGTTCTGAGTTACTGAATAAGAGTCTCAGTTGGGAAAACCAACTTTTAAATGAAAAAACTTTTTTTTCTGTTACTCTGAGAAAAGAGCAAAAAGGCTTGGGTTTTGTGGGTTTGTTTTTTGTTTGGTGGGAGGGGTGGTGTCTTTTTCCAACAAAAATAGCTAAGTATTGCCATGTTCTCTTTTTATGTTAGGTATGAAGTTTTTTTTTCCAAGCCTAACAAACCTCAATCTGATGAAATTTAAGGGTAAGCAGAAGGAGGAAGGGACATTAGAAAAAAAGCCAATCTCTTTAATCTCAATCAAATTAAAATATCTATATTAAACTGTCTTTGCTCATCCCTAAACACTGGTACCTACTTATCAAGTCCTTTTCTACTAAATACATCAAAGAAACTGGAGCACTGCCAAGTGTAGATACACTAAAGCAGATACACTTGACTATACTGAGGCAAGAGAGAGAGGATTTTGTGGGGGTTTTGAGAGATTACATCCACTAATGCCACAGAAGAACATCATGATTTACATTATTACAGAGGAGTGCCAAATGAATTAGTAATCATCAGACATTTATTCTAAAGTGTCACAAGAAACTCTTTAGCAATCACCTGCCAGAAAAGTACAAGTTCGAAAATGTGTCACATACAGAAGATGCCATAGTACATAACGAAAAAGCATAAGTTATCTGCAGTGTAGTTAACCCTGTGCTAACCCATCACACTACAAACCTGTGCTCCACTCTACTCACTACCTGTGGTGTCCTGGACCCTAAAATGTACAACTAATGCAACAGCTTGTGTGATGTTGTTAGTTCAACAGAGACAAGAAAAGGTGTGAATTATGCCTGAGTAGGAATGCTATCATCTTAGCAAATAAAAATAGATTCTTCCCTGGCAGAAATCTTGTTGACTCTCCTGGGATTTGATGTCTCTTTTTACTATTGGCTGTTATCAGTTTTGGATCAGACCACTCCTCATCTTTCATATTGCCAGAGGATTGCAAAGAAAGGAAGATTCCTTAAAGAAGCAGAAAGGATGAGAGCAAAGGTAACATAAGGTATCTCAGAAGCAAGTGTTTTGCTGGGAAAGAGGCTGCCAGGGCCCGGGGGGCAATAATGGCCCTTGCTGTCCCTGCACAACCCCTCTGTGGCTCCCCCAACCCTGCCTAGAGCCCAGGGCCCCATTTCAGCTCCCCAGCTGCCTTGTTCCTGGACGGGATGGTGGAGTGGGTCCTGGCTGCCCTGCCACACCCCATGGGACACCCCCACTGCTCCCCATCCTCAGGTAGTTCCTGTCCTCTGACAGAGATGATGAACCCTGATCAGGGTCCTGGTTGTGTTTCCCAGACCAGATTGAGGTATCTTGTCCAGTTACAGTTTACATGGTCAGGAAAAAAGATCAGAGACAAAGATTTGCACACCTGACTGTAAGCCCCAACTTCTACTTCACACAATTGTGCTGCCCTCTCCCTCTTTCTTTGTTGTCTTACTTTCAGGTCTCTTTCAGTTGCACATCCAGCACCACAATCTAAAGATGAACCTTTTCTTAAAGCCAGCCACCCAGTCTTCTGTATTTCCTTGGTTTCACGATTTCTCGCAGTCCATCGGAGGCACGCTTACTGTTCTGGACCCTCACTTTCCCCAGACGCCGCACAGAGCACAGCACACAGGGTGCTGCATGCAGAGACAGCTTGCTCTTTCCTCTAAAAACATGTTTTCTAACATGGCAGTAGTATCTCAGCTAATGTCTCAGTCAAAACATGACCCCAGTATTCAACATATATTTTATCAGATCTAGCCCAAAAATCATTGTTTCCCAGTAGAAAAACAAAGCACTGGGACCCAGATGCACACATGGTGTCAGCTGGTTTAAGATCTGTTAAAGACAGTGTCATAAAGATCAAAGCAGGATATAACTTTTGCCACCCCTCTCTGCTTGTTTTAGATATTGAGTCTTCAGTAGCCTTACTTTAAAAGACAGTTCAGCTTCTAGTTGAAAGGTAGATTTTAACGGTATTCCCAGTTTTAAGGGAAGAAAGAGATCTGAAAAGAGCAATTGAAAGTTATAATCTGCACCATTCTTATACTTGCATAGACATATGAAGGAATATACAGAGCGTGGGGTCATTGACTCAGTTTGGGGATAAATGTTTAGGTCTACATAGGTTCCTTCTCTAAACAAAATATTTATATATAAAATGTTTTAACACTGCATTTATTATCAGCCTTGAACTTAAACACCACTGCCACTTGAATGAATAAATTCAAAAATACACAATCTAACTTGAATATGTTGTTAGATAACTCAATACTGAATTCAGAGTCAACTCTTTTTTTTTTTTGTTAAAAATAATGGGTTGCCAATAGAACATTAAATTAATTCAATATTATATTATTGAATTTGTATAAAGTAGAAAATAAAATAGTAAAAGGCATATGGATAAAGTGCTTTCCATATAATCCTACATTGTTATGGTCAAAGTCTTTTTAAGATAGTCCACATTTCAGTCTGTAACTCTTATGTTTTCAACATAGTAATGAAAACAAGCTTCCAAATAACAGGTATTCACTGGATGTATTGCTTATTGTAGAAACATTTGTCTAAAAGCCCTCACTGAAGCCTGCACACCACCCTTAGACAGTAGCATGGTGTTGCAAGTTTTATAATTCCAAAACAGAATTTGATGTGGCTGTTCCCACTAACTCAGAGTGAAGTTAAAAAAAAAAATACCAAAGCACTAAGGTTGACATTTAAGGAAAAACAATTTATTTTCAGATCAGATACCTGCTGCTTCCAATTTAGATATTGGATAAACTATCTGAAATGAAAGCAGCAGACTGAAATTGAGTGTTTTTCTAACCTCCTCTAATTAGAATCAGCTAGTTCAGTGCATCTCTAACCAGAATCATCTCTTCTTCTTTGCCTGACCAGGGTGACCTGCCAAGCAGGAGGGATGAATGTTGTCAAGGAACATCACAGCCTCCAGATAAGGAACGAAGGCTTTGAAGAAACTGTGAACACTCTCTGGGGAAGAAATTAGACTTGTGAACTTAAAGGGGGAAAAAAGGCATATAAATAGTTTAAACAAGAACTGAAGACAGAGGTCAACAGGGATGTTTCCAACTGGAAATCACCTGCTGGGGAAGAAATTAGCTTTGAACACCTAACACAAATCCATGGAATAGATGGGAAACATTTTAAATTATTCATCTTTGTCAAGAGGTCCTGGTTTCTATCTTCCACGGCCGCCTCTACTCAAAGTGTGTCACTGGAAAAGTATAACCTGAGATGAACTGCAGTCTAATTATAACATGAATGTAAGGGCAGCAAAAAAACCCAACATAACACAACCGAGCAAAGGTCCATGTAGCCTGTATCCCATTTCTGAAAGGCACATTTACTGAATGCCTGGTGAGAGAGCTTAAGAATAGCAAAAGCAGGGATTGCTTCTTTTTCTCACTACTTTTCTAGTTTCCAGCAGTCTGCCATATACAGACTCTATTTTTTATTTTTTCACTTAAAAACTGCATCTGCATCCTTGATTGATCCTTCTTCCATGAACTTGTCTAAGAGTTTTTCAAACGCTTTTACACAGATAGCCTCCACAGGAGCCTCTGGTGATGAGTTCCAGACTTTTCCTGCATGCTGTCTGAAAGAGCACTTCCTTGCTTTGATTTATACCTGCAGCCTCACAAATTCATCTGATTCTTCACTGGACTGTTGTCAGAAAAAGCGATCAGGTTGCTCAAAACCCCACCCAATCTGGCCTTGAACACTTCTAGGGATGGGCCATCCACAACTTTCCTGTGCAGCCTGTTCCAGTGTCTCACCACTCTCGTAGTAAAGAATTTTTCATTCTCTCTGATCTAAATCTGCCTTCTTTTATTTTAAAACCATTACACCTTGCCCTATCATTACAGCATGGGAGCAACAGTAGATTAAAACAAAATAATAGTCAGTGAGGATTATGCCAGAGAACAGCATTTGCAGTACACTAATGTGTACTATCTAGGATACAAATAATGTATTTAATGCAATAAACCATAATGTTTAATGCAGAATGTTCAATGCAAATCAACTAAATTTTCCCCTAGGACAAAACTTATGTGCTAAACAAAACTGCAATGGCCTTCGTGATCAAATTATCACCAGGCTGAAATTCTGGTAAGCAAAAGCTAATATTTCAAGAAAAATCTGTTTCCAGAGAAGATGTTAAATTTTGCTTTTTGGAGGGATGGGGAAGAGCAGTTAACAAAAAAATGTCAAACTGTAGTTTATACTTGATTATCATCAACTTCTTCAGCAAATTTGAGTTAACTGAATTTTGTACCGTTGCACCTTTGCAAGCATTTTAGTTCAGATCTTGGGTGCTCTTTTGCGCATTTCCCCATACATTCCATTTACTGAGCTTCAGTTCAGCACAGAGTGGAGTAAAAGGATCTCAGTGTCGGAATTCCTTTCAAGTGAATCTAAAGAAAATTATATATATTTCTGGAGATTTTCTGTTCTCCAGTTGCTATTGGGCATTCAGTCCACAGGTCCAAATTGGAGCTATTGTGAAGCAATCTCTATAGCACCTACATGCACACAGCGTGGGCATCACATCCTCATGTCTCCCCAGACCCACTCCTACTACACTCATTAATGCAGACATAGCCTAGAAAGACTGCTAAATGTAGAAACTCACACTATGGAAGGATTCTTTCAGAGAAGTTGGTGAGATTCCCTTTCTGATGAAAGCTTGTTAGTCAGCAGTTTTTGTCCTAACCCACAGTATTTACAAGGGTTCTTCCCTAAAACAGGTCTCCTGAATACATAGACACTGGTGCGTTCTTTAGCGC
>JAVJGJ010000059.1:68532531-68582571 GCA_035590215.1 Microhierax caerulescens | reverse complement strand
GGCTGGGAAGCTGCCTGGGGGCAAGGACCTGGGGGTGCTGGTCAACAGCCGGCTGAATGTGAGCCAGCAGTGTGCCCAGGTGGCCAGTAACTTCCTGGCTTCTATCTGAGACAGTGTGGCCAGCAGGATGAAGGAAGTGATTGTCCCCTGTACCTGGCAGTAATGAGGCCACACCTTGAATACTGTGTTCACTACAAGACAGACATTGAGGTGCTAGACTGCATCTAAAGAAGGGCAGTGAAGTTGGTGAAGGGTCTAGAGAACAAGTGTATGAGGAGCAGCTGTTGGAACTGGGGTTGTTTAGTCTGCAGAAGAGACTGGGGGGGGATCTTACTGCTCTCTACCACCACCAAAAAGTTTGTAGCGAGGTGGGGGTAGGTCTCTTCTTCCAAATAATTAGACAGAGAAGAGGAAATGGCCTCAAGTTACGCCAGGGGAGGTTTAGATTGGATATTAGGAAAAAAATTCTTCACTGAAAGGGTGATCAAGCATTGAAACAGGCTGCCCAGGGAGGTGGTGGCATCACCATGTATTTATAAAATACATAGATGAGTACTTAGCTGTATGGTTTAGTGATGGACTTGGCAGTGCTGGGTTGACAGTTGGACATGATGGTCTCAAAGGTCTTTTCCAACCTAATTTATTCTATGATTCTATGTCTTTTCCTTCTTTCTCTCCCCTTACTTCTTTTTCCAGAGGGTTCTAATTCCCAGCCAATTAATACTGAATATAAGAATTAATCTAATAGCAGGATAATATGTAAAGTGCTTTGAAATTCAGTGTAAAGCATTTAGTAAGGCTAATGTTCTTTTCTCACTTACAAAAAAAAAAAAAAAAAAAAAGGCATGATTCCCTCCAAATAATTTCCCTATGATCAGTTCACGTTTTACATATTTTTTAATTGTAGGTGTGCAATGAAAATGAAATTAGTAGGAATACAATGAAATTAAAATTATTTAGGAATAAAATTTCTAAAAATAGGAAAAAGTATTTGTAATGCCTACCTTATCATTCGAAATGACATCAGAGATTCCCTAGTGTTTGAAAACCTCTCACAGAAGACTTCTGTAATTTAGCATTAAATTATTACCGGTTTTACTACTGTGAAAAGAAAAGTTATTTTTTCTTTTCTTCTATAGTCTGTTGTTTTTCTGGAAATTATACTTCATGAGGATATTTACTCATTATGGGTGAAAAACAAAACAAACAATACCCTTTTCCAAGATTGTATTAGTGATTTCCTAATCATTGTTAAATGAATGATTCATTTAAAGTTGATAACGTGCACAAATTACTTTACATAGAAAACCCCTATTTGGCTTCAGCCTTTTGGCATACAGTGATATAAGTCAGATTGTAACTGCACATGACCATTTTTCGTGAAGAGCCTGCTCTGGATTTCACTTCACAAACTACAGATCTGAGTGTTCTGTCTTCCTTGCAGAAGTACCAAGTTTCCTCATCAGCTCTGGGCCCCTTAAATATATTTTTAGCTTAGGAATCTTCCAGTCATTCCCCACTAAAACATAGTCCCAATTCAGAAAATTATTGAAATATGAATTTAATCATATATATTTTAAATCTGATTTTTCTTGCCTTTAGTGAAAATAAACATTAGTGCTAATAACATTTCCTGACATCATTTCAGCAAGTGATCATACATTTACGTCTTTTAAATAGCGTTCTAGCTCCTTGCTTAGGCTGCAGTCTTTACTGGAAGTTTATGCCCTCTCTCAGTAGGTGGAGACACATAGTGAGCTCATCAGGCTGAAACGCTGGAGAAACAGGGAAGTCTAGCAGGGGGAAAAGGAGTGAAAAATGAGGAGACAACAGGAAAACCTCTTGTTTCTGTTTTACCTTCTGACTGCGTGCAAACAGGGTGCATTTTTCTACCATAAGTGATCCACCTGCACAGCTGTATGTCTCCTGCTACTCAGTTCTGCCTTGAACTTAAGCCTAGCATCACCTTTTCTGCCAGTGAACATTAAATCTAATTCTCTTGCAATGTGAGAAGGGAGATCATGCTATGATGTATTTTAGCTAACCAACAATCTCAGTAGGAAAATCTGATAAACAGATGGAAATTCTGCCCAGAGTATCCATGAATAACAATTGCTCCTTAAGAATGAATTTTGCAGATGACAGTGGAGAACAAACCTTAAGGAACCTAAAGAACATAGAACTGGAAACCTGATTCATTCTCCAGTACTTTCTTTTCCCAGTGTTTCCATTACAGCAAAAACCTGGAGTCCTTATGTAGAATTTTGATTTGCCAGACTATGGAAAGAAGTAAAGCAATGACAATCTGTGGGTGGAAATGTGCCACCAAGATGGACCTTCAAAAACTCAGACCAAGTTTGTTCAGCTTTTCAGATGAAAAGGTTTACTTATGATCTCCAAAGGATTAGTAAAGCACAGCTCTTGTCTTTGTCAAAGTGTAACTACTGAACAAATTTAGCTGAACTGTCTTAACAAGATTGTTCAACAAGATGAATTCAAAAAGACAGCAGAAAGTACTCAAGGAGGGTAACAGCCACAACACAACTGAATGCATCACTCCCAGCAGGGAAAAATAAGCCAGACAGGCATAAAAAGATCAGAGGCATACCATAAATTCATAAGGCAGTGCTGTTGTAAAGACAGATCTCACTTCAGGATGGGTACTAAGAGGTCATACATAGGACAAGAGAGGTAGCTGTCCTTGTCCTGTTTACTGGTATTATGGGGTCCCTTAGCTGGAGGATTCAGGCTCATTTTGGACACCTTCCTCTTAAGAATGATGCTGGCAAGCTGCAGAGTCCAGAGAGGAGGACTGGAGAAAATAAGAACATGCAAAGGATTTTAGAAAATATGACTTTAGAGAAAAGGTAGAAGATGCATTTCGTAAAAAAAAAAAATAAAAAAAAAGGGCTGGCTAGTAGAAAACATAACTGTCTTCCATTACTTAAAAAGCAGTTATAAAAAGGGAGATGAACATTTGTTCTTCACATACACAGGGGGAAGGAAAAGAAGAAATCAGCAAAGACTTCAGGTTTAGAGCAGTAAAAATGTTCTAATGAAGAGTAATGAGGCACTTCAGCAGGCTACCCATGGATGTGATGAACCATTCTTCAGTTTTTAAGAACAGATTAGACAAGCATATGGTAGTTTTACATGATCCAGCTTCAGTACAATGGATTGAACGAAATGCCTTGAACTTTGGAGATTCTTTCTGACAACATATGTCTCTGATCTTTTCATCTTTTCATGTTACCCTGAAATGAACTTTCAAAACATCGCAGTGATTGCACTTCCTTTAAAAAAGGAAAGTAGCAGTGAGCATACAATGCCAGGTTAATTTTGCAAATAGCACAACCTAAAGTATTTTCTTATGCTGCTTCTGTAGCACACTTAACGATTCCTTCAAATGAAGTGTATTAGGAAGGAAGGCTTTCAATGCCATACATTAACCTAAGGCATATCTCCTCTACAATGCCCTTTTTCTCCTCTTAAATGCAACAAGAAAGGATTTTAATCAAATATCATTAAAAAGAGATCTGATGAGTAAAATGAATATATTTAAATATAGCAGAAGCAGGCATGGTTAAGTGCATAAAGAACTGAGGTTAAAAGCGGCTACAATAAAAGGTTGAGTAAAAATTAAATTTAGCATATGCTTTGTATAATACTGCATAAGCTATTCTTTTGTTTCGTTGCCTCTTTTTTTGGGCCTTAATTTTCAGTTAGTCACTGGCTTACATCTTATCTCACACCATAATGGCAGAAATTAATGGGATAAAAGTACTCCATTCAAAGACAAATTATCATTTCACTGATCTACTTCACTGAGTGCAAATTCCCTCTGCTCCCATTAAAAGCTTTAGAGCAGCAGAAAAATGCTAGTTAACTAAAATTGTGTTTCTTTTCTTAGACCATAAAATTTTCATTTATTCTGTCTGTAATACCCTTGTGTAAATACAGTAATTTTGAAGCCTTTCAGTATAGTGTAATACATATTTTGGCATTGTTGCATGTCTGGATTTCTTCCATAGTACTTTAATTTTGTGGTTCAGTGAGCAAAACTAAAAGTTCTCCTGAAGGGCCTGTGCTTAAAACAGTCAGGGGTGTGTTGCCTGCTGAAATTGTCAGTCTTCCCCCTTGACTAGAGTATCCATCCACTGTTTGTATGAACTGCATCTTTGTTTAAATTTGCATCAGTTCTTAGCAATAACTTCTTTCAGGGGAATAACAAGCTGTAGTAGAGAGCTAGACAGGGAAAAACATTTTCAAGATACAATACAAAAATGTAATATCCATTGGCATACGAGAGTTTTCAACCTTTGGAGAGGAAGTTAGATTTCAAAAAAAAGCATTGTGAGATATCTTCAGCTGTTTGAGGTTGAAGCTCCTCTAAAATAAGAAAAGAGATAATATTTGTGTGTTGTTTAAGCTTGAAGGTAAAAATCAAGATTACTTTTGAAGGAACAGAATATAGATTAACTATAATTTCCCAGATCCAGGAATCACAATTCCTTCTACAGCTAGGAGGGGAAAAAAAATTATGTTCCCCATTGTGTTTAGAAGAGCCGAGTTCTTTGATAATGTTCCTTCAGCTCAATCTATGAAATGAAGTGTAACTTAATAAAGGTTGTACCAGTATACTATATTATCCTTGCTCTAGAACGAGCTTAAAGCTGTGCACAGTCCTGATACCTGCATGCACATGTAAGAAGTACACACACACACACACAAATGGCCATTCATGATTGTGCATTCAATATCAAAACAGTATTCATTAAAAGTAGGCTACAACTGTCATTGTAACTCAGAACTTTGAACAACTGAACAGAATTTTTCTGCCTCATTAACAAGACCTACTATATGCAACTGCCATTTTTAAGTATTATATATCAGTAATCATAGCCTTTAGGGCAAAGAAAATAAATCAGCCAAAACAAGTGAAAACACCAACACCTCTTCCTCAAAAACGCAAATCAGAGTATTTGCTAGGAATGTCATGAAATAAATAATACTGTTTTAAGAAAAACATATAGACATTAATCCACCAATTTTTACAAACAACTAATAAGCAACTGATTTTCACCTGCTTGTAAGCTTCCTACTAATTTACAAAAGATTTTTTTTTTCTTTATACAATCCACCAAAATAATTACTTTTGAAGTCCTGGAATTTCAGTCCTGACCAGAAGACACATTTAATTTAAATCTTACAAATTAAGCCCAGAATTGCTCTGAATGTTAGAAGTTTATTTGGCTCCAGTGAACCTTTGTCTGTGTAAGTCTGATATGACAATGAAGATGAGGTTTTAGGATTTTCTTTCCTGTGTAACAAGAGCAATGGAGGATGTAGCACTGATCAAGCCTGGCAGAGCAAAAGGCACAGAGCCTTTACCTTTTCTATGCAACTCATCTCAACCAAGGTGCCTTGTAAAATCACAAAGCAAACTGTTAGGTCAATAAAGACAAAGACAGTTTTAGTCCAAGGAAAAATTAGTATATTATTCAGTCATTCTTGGTGGCCCTGGAATTGTAACTGCTTATCATAAACAAGAGCTTCAGGTTAGTGAATTCCATGGGAACCTAGGAAAACCAAAGATCCTGACACAGATGGTGTCTCAGCTGTTGCTGGCCCAGCAGCAAAACAAAAAAAACCCACTGGACTAAGTCCTTTTGCAAGGAAGCTCTTTCATTCCACCCCTACAAGTGGAATGAAAGCAAGCTTACAATTACCTTGATTCAATTAATACAACACCCCTACAATTATAAACATAATCACATTATTTTTTGAATGGCCAGATAGAGAAAGTAGAAACTTTTGCTGAATCCTTGAGGAACTTTTAAGGGCACAGAACAGTTAATGTGGGGCTAGGTAATAAAAGCATATTCCTGTACATGCTAGCTGGGAGAAATCCCGTCTTCTCCATGTAATGACCTTCTACCTCCCTCATCTGGGTGGAAGCAGATCAGAATCAACAAAACACTATATACCTGCCAAGGAAAGGCCTTCAGGCTGTTCTTCACTGAACTAGTACTTCCAAAAAATTAATGCAAAAGTATAATGTAAACTGCATTTCCAAAAATAACATAAATTCAGTCTTTATAAACTATTAATCAAGTCTGATTTAATGGGATCATTATATCTGGCATTCTGCATGTGCTAATAGCATCTAATGCACAGATGGGGTTTTTTGACTGTTGAATGAATAATGATCTGGGATTCAGGTTTCCTTAATGGTTCCTTAATATCAACCACTTTGGCTAGAGCTGCAAATAAAAATACATTTTATATTACCAGCATGGAAAATGTGTATATTTGTAATCAAGGTAAAATTTGACAATGTAGACTTAATGACTTTTACTGAAGAGGGGATGATTATGAAGAGCATTGCTTCCAGCATATATATGGAGTGCTGTCACATTAAAAAATGAAGGAAGAATTAGCAAAATATTGATAAAATGCTATAAATTTACTCAGCAAAAATGAACTACTTCTTTCTGAAATAAATCACTTATTAGAAGCTGAGCAAAAGAAGGCAGGAAATCATGGACAGACCAGAATTTCATGTGTCTTCTGCCATGTAGCACAGTAGGTAAAGAAAAAGGAAAAAAAAACCACCAAAAAAACAGAAAAAAACTTCAGAGAACAGTGCAACATATGTATAACTATCCTATTGATCGATTAAGTTAGCATGAGGAAGTCAGTTAACCCTACTGCTACACAATTCCTATCTGTGAAATGTATGTTATCTGCATAATGCATAACTTTTACAATCAATTATTGGACTTTTTCTGCTGTGGAGAAAAAGATGTAAAAAAGCTGCAAAATCATGACTAAAAAAGAACACATCTATTCTATAGTGCCATTAGAAATTTGACTTCATGCATAGGCATATAAAAGAGCTTTAATTTAGCTAGGCAAGTATGAACGAGCCACCTGTGAATTAGTCAAGACTCTGTTCAGCTTCTATATGCCTAAACCTAAAGCATGACCCTCTGAGAATTTATTACTGTCAGAAGTATCTAAGTTAATGATAGCATGAGTATGATTACGTGCAGTACAACCACAAGTTGTGGCATGGTACACAGGCACTGGTATAATCTTAGCAAATGTTCCTGGTAGTTACACTGGTTTTGTGCAGATGCATACATCTTAATGAGATAGCATAAGCCTGTGTTTATGGGCAGACTGATACATATGTACTCGTCCAGATCAGTCTTAAAGATGCAACTTTGGTGCTTTCAGCTGGCCTACCCATGCTGGTATGTGTCAGTAACTCACTGTGAGGAAAGGAATCTGACCTTCGGATATGATTTTACAGAAGGCTTAACTCTGCATACTCACTAGTGAGGGTATTCACATTATGAAATGACAGAGGCATTGAAACAATAGGTGACAAGGCCATTCAAGTAGACTAAAAACTGCTCCAAATGTGGACTGAAGTTGTCTGTACAGGGATGGGACTTGATGTAGGATCTATTTGAGTTACAGATTGGTTTAGGTTTGTAGTAAACTCAAGAACTTGATTATATTGCTGCTAGAGAGATTATCAGGAAAAGAATCATTAAAGGAAAACCTTAGTTTTGTCACTTAAATAAATAGTTGTGATAGTACATACAAAGAAAAGATCAAGTATGAAGTGTGATCAGTGACAGCCGTACTTTTGAAAAACAGAGCATGAATACAAATGACAATACTAAATTTGGACTGTGAAAGTAGATATGAGTCAGATTTGGAAGGTTGAAGTTGCAGTCTAAAAATGGACTTCTCAAAAAGTTAAGGAATCTTATCTTGGGGCTTGATATCTTGCACACACACATACACACTCATCAAGAGGAATATCTCAAGAAAATGTGTTTTAATGTTAATTAATTTTGTCAGACTGAAAGATTGTTCAATCTGGTTTCTGTTAAATTTACGGATCATTAGTCTTTTATCTTTTCATTATGGTCTCTTGAGAGGAACTAACATAAAATTAAATGAACGCAGTGGGAAATTATTACAAGCCTCCTTTCCCCTTCACCCTACCTCCCTCATTGGAGGAGACAGGATATCAGTGCATACATTCCACGCAACAAATGATAAATATCTTACATGATTTAAAGTTTCTAAGGATCTGATTTTTTTCATTTTATAAGCACAGTCATTAATGAGAAAATGTAATGTATGGGTTTTCCCCAATACCAAAAGTACAAAGCCCACATTAAAACTTGGCCACCAACACTTAAATAGAAGACCAAAAAAAGGCAAATATTTTCAAGGAAGAAAGTTAATGATTTGTTGACTCCGATAAATGAAAATTGACACACACACACAATTTCACAGCTAAAACTAAAGATTTCTGCACACAAACAAAATTATTGTGCCTAGAAATATATATTCCAGACTTTAGCCATAAGCTTATTTTTATGACTAACTGAAAGACCATTCAGTACTTCAGAGAAGTGCACAAGTACACCAGTAATAAAATAATCACAAATTTCATTTCTTGTAAATCATACTGCCAGAAAATAAACTCTAAGAAAGAGTGATCATTCATAGACTAAAATAAGCCCTCAGCAGTTCTTGTAAATGTTGCAATACACAGCTTCTCTTTGCCCCAGGAACAGAAGTAGCTTGTTAAAATGCAGAGCTCAATTTTCTTTGGACTTACATTTTGACTTACTAGACTCTTCAGCTGTATTCATCAGAGCTATGTTTCAGGGTTTTGTTTGTTTGCTTGCTGTTTGTTTGCATATCTTGCCTGCTTTAAAATATATTAAAACTATCTAAAAATAGAAGGACAGAAAAGGAAGCATTTCATGCACAACAGATTCAGTCTCTTGTGCATGACCTGCATGTTTGTGCCTCTGCACTTTATCTCCTGCAAACAGTTGGTCCTAAACATGAGGTATAATTCACTAAAATAAAAGGATACTATGTGCAACTGCTATTATTAAGAAGAAAGCAATTAAGTGATCGTAAATGTAATTTGAAAGGTCGATGGTGTACAAAAGGGATTTCTATTTAATACCAAAGCAGACAGACATATTTGACTGTTGGATAAAACTTAAAAGTATATTCTAATCTGTAATTTATTTTTTTCTTTCTGTTTAGCAAATGGCATGGGAGAACGTTCAATTTCACTCATTGTCCTGGAGATTTCAACACTGAGATCAGCAACAGTCATGCAGTACCTGATAAGCTGGCCAACCATTTTCATGTTCATTTGGTGCAGCTTGTGGCAAGATCCTATGATCAGAAGTTGTTACTAAAAGCAAAACTCAGCAGTCATTTTAATCAGACATTGGCAAAGTCAGCAGCAAGTGTGCTAAGTGGATATATTATTTCTGAAATCTGCCACTGTGATTTTAGTAGCGTTCTTGAAGGGAAACAACATGATACTATACAAAATCAATAATGACAGAATCAAGTACTTCTTTGGGTGGATGTCACACTTGATTGTATAAAGTCATTGGCCATTGCTTATTCATCTATAGCTGTGGTTAATGACTCACATGATGTGCAGATAAAGTGAGTACCTGCTGACCTGAAGCCATAAAGAGAATGCACAGTTTAAAAAAAATCCAGAATATAATTCTGATCTCTTGCTGTTTTCATGCCTACATGCAAAGCCTTACTAATGTAATTTATTTCTGACTACCTCTATACAACTGAAGACAGAGAGACCTCAGGCACATGGAAGTCCGCAGAGCAATACAGAATAGTGCCTTCTGTCACGGTGTAGCAATTCCTTCTAGTCTTAACAGTTAATACATTTTTTTTTAATATAAGGGGAAAGTAAAGATTTTCCAGGTTCTTGAGACAACTGGCAAAATTCTCTCTTGTGCCACAACTTAAGCTTGATTTCAAATTTACTCTAGGCAAAGAGTTAAACTCTGATGAATGTTGCTGCAGCAGTTTTGGATGATGCTGTGCCTGTGATCTGGCCATCTTCTATCAGCAGATGCATGCACTTATGTACTACAGTGCCTCAAGTCCAGCCTTCAAATTTAAACTACCTTCTACAACAGTCCACTCAAAGCTGCAAGACATGACCCTGAAATGACAGACCAACAGCCACACATTCAGACGAGCAGTGATACACAAACTAAATCAACAATTAAATTAGTTAAAGTACAAAGCAAATAAAACTCGAGAAATATTTTATTCAATCTGAGTTGATTAAGCCAAGAGCTGGCTGAAAGGACCTTTACAGATAAGAGATTTAGCCCTGCTAGTGATCTGTTGGGTTTTGGTACCCCACTTTCTCAGTTTCACTTTTGCCCCTAACTCACTAGTTTGTAAGCAAGGTGCAAAAATACCAAAATATCAAATGTCTCTCTGTACTTGAGTCTTTCACAAAACTACAAAGCAGCAAAGACTGTTGAATTCAGGGAAGAAGAATACCCTTAGGATCCAGGAAACCTCTGTAAATATGAAAGTGATGTGGCTGGCTCCTGTTACAATCCATCTGCTGCTCCAGCTGCAGAGAGCTGAGAGACAGGAGAAGGTAGATTGCCTCCTCTCATGAGCTACCAACTGGTTTCCTTCTTTCATATTCACTTCACCTAACATAGGTGCAGGATTGAGCCAAAAGCAAGGAAAAGTGTAAAGGAGTATAAATCATCTGCTCCAAATGTCTCTCTCTCCCTTCACTCCCCCTAAGGCTAACACCACCTTAGGACAACTGGGCTCTTATTTTAGATGCCTCAGGAAGATGATTAAAGACCCTAATATGTCCTTACTCCTCTGGCACAAAGACTGATGACATTTTTGTTTTGGAGATGTCAAACAAGAAAATGAATTGAAGCAAATATACTTGGGTAGATTTCAATAAGACCTCTAGCTGGTTCCCAGTTTTGTGAAGGATACACATTAGTCCAGAAGCATTTGCAGTTGAAGATATGGTCAAAGGTTCCTACTCAAATCATTTCTCTGAAAGAATAAGCAAACTGGAAGGCACTTCTACATGCTCAATATACACTTCTTTCATAAAGAGTGAACAATGCTTTATTGCTTTATATTTATTTTTTACTTAATATAGAAATTTGCAATTTGCAAAAAAAATATTATATTAAATGATGAACACCCAAAAGATATGAGCAATCCTAAAAATATTATTCCTACATTCTTCGTGTCTGCCAACTGTTTTTCAACATTCCTCTTCAGTATCATATAATATTTATTTTAAAATCTTGAACAAGTTGCAATAAAAGCTACTGACAGGTATTAAAATAAAAATTAAAATATTGAGAATAATCATTGCAGGCTAGCTTTAGGGAAACCTACGGCTGTCAGATTTAATTGTCACTTTGTTTTCAGCCATGAACCATACGTTCCCTTGTGCAGGACCCCCTTTCTCTGTCTCCTTCTCATTCACTCTCACGATCTTTCCTCCTACATATTGAACATATTTTAGTGTGTATGTATATTTAAAGATAAACTTACAGGATCTATTCCATATTTGAACTCATCAACAGGACAACACTGACCTCCAGATATTAGCAGAAAAATCATAAAACTTAAAGAAAACACCTCCAAAGACACTAGATTTTTTTCTGAAATTTCTTAAAGGAAAGTAGATACATGGTAAATCCCTGTACTACTGTGCTATGAAACACATGCAAGTGATTAAAATGTGGGTACAGAATTAAATAAAAAAGAAAATTAAGAATTAAGAAAGGTTTTTTAAAGCAGAAATCTTACCTAGCTTAGCTATGTTCAGTGACCAGTATTTAAATAGTGGGATCTCTGCATGAACACAGGTTTATGGGCAGAAAACTGTAATTACTATTTCAGTGTTTTACTGTTTTTAAAAAATAATCTTAATAAAATACTTCAATTAATAACAAACTTTATATAAATAATGTAGATATATCTTAAACCTAAAGAAGGTGTAAAGTATGCTTATTGGCTGATAGGTCAATCAAGTCCTCTCTGCCACACTCATCCTAGATTTCTTGGTTAATCATCAGGTCACTGCTCAGCCTAACAAATGCTAAGGTGACATGAATGGTATACCTGTAACAGCTATTGACACATATTAAATTATTGCTCTGTTCCTATCCTATCCTGTCTCAACTGTATCATGTTCTCTATTACAGAGTTAGAATCATAGAATCCTTTAGGTTGCAAAAGACCTTTAACATCTCTAAGTCCAACCATTAACTTAGCACTGCCAAGTCCACCACTAAACCATGTCTGTGTCCCTAAGTGCCATGTCTACATGTTTTTTAAAAACCTCCAGGGATGGCAACTCAACCACTTCCCTGGGCAGCCTGTTCCAATGCTTGACCACCCTCTCAGTGAAGAAATTTTTCCTAATAGCCAAACTAAACCTCCCCTTGTGCAACCTGAGGCCATTTTCACTCATCCTATCACTTACCACTTGGGAGAAGAGACCAACACCAACCTCCTACAACCTCCTTTCAGGTAGTTGTAGACAGCAATAAGGTCTCCCCTGAGTCTCCTCTTCCCTAGACTAAAGAACCCCAGTTCCCTCAGACATTTCTCATATAACTAGTACTCTAGACCCTTCACCAGGTACGTTGCCCTTCTTTGGATGCACTCCAGCACCTCAATGTCTTTTTTGCAGTGAAGGGCCCAAAACTGAACATAGGCTGGGACAAGCGGGATGTCTGTCTTAATGCGGGAGAAGCATATTGCATCCCAGGGTGGGCCGGGTTCCTCCCAGCTGTTCCTGTGGAGTAGCACCATACCCCTCCAGCAAGCAGATTGAAATACCATGTGGAGGCTTAGTCACACATGGAAAATGATTTAGCAATGCTTAAAAAATCACTACGCTCTGTCTAAGCTACTTGGCCACTCCAGCATTGACAGTAGTTCTAGGTTATATTTTTTTAAACACCTCCCCCAGGCTTACAGTGCCCAGTGGCTTTACATCCAATCTTCCACCAAGAAAAACATTTACTCAACATAGTGTTGCATAAAGACGTGAATGCTCCAGAAGTCTCCTGATATTTCCCAAGCTATTTATCACAGAGCTATGTTCCTCTTTACCCTTTGAATATATATAAGAAAGCTCAGATAGGTAACAAATAAATCATAAAAAGTATAATCGAGCATTTGGCCATACTGGTTCAAACCAAAGGTACACCAAACCCAGCATCTGGTCTCCAAAGCTGGTCAGTAACTACTACTTAGGGAAAGCACACAGGAACATGACAATAAAGGGGAAATGCTCAACCAGATCACCTTTCTAGAAACCCCATATTGTTACAAGATTTAACCAGCAAAGCAGATGACCCAAACGCCTCCCAAAATACCACATGAAGTTTGTTCAGCTAGAGCAGAAGCTGCCCTTACTTGGAACTGATGGGTGCAAGGGCCTGACCGTGAGGGTCTCTTGCTGTAGAGGATGGATCCTAGGAGCAGGGGCAGGCAGCCACCCTGCTTTGCACCAGCGACCAGAAGCGAGTTATCCTTAGATGGCATTAACAGGGCTGCGACTGACCAAACTTCATCAGGAAGGTGTTGTAGGTGTTGCTATTCTCTTCACAGTTAAACTGCCTGGGCGCTGGCAGTGGGGGCCGTGGGACCGCTCTGTGAGCAGGGGCCAGGGCTGCCCCAAGCCAGACACAGCCGGTTCCAGCCAGCTCCAGCCGACCCACCACAGGACACAGCTGAGACCAGCAGCCGAAATGGTGGCACCTCTGGGAAAGCACACTTAAGAAAAGGCAGAACACTTCTCACAGAGGGAGGAGAAAGGAACAAAAGAAGTGAGAAGTAACATCAAGGGCAGAAGCGGAGGAGGAGGTACAGCAAGGGCTGGGGCAGGCGTTCACACTGCAGCCCCCAGGCAGCCTGGGCTGGGACGGGGTAATGGGAGAGACAGAAGCAGCGGCAGCAAGAAACTGCTGTGGACGAACACCAACCCATCCTATTCTCCCCGTGCCCCTTGGGCTGGGGGTGGAGGAGTCCAAGTTCAGCTGGGCAGGGGAGGGAGGAAAGCCCGCAAGATTCTTCCATCCTTTTTGTTTCCTCTGTCTCACTGAGGAGAGGGAATGAGTGAGTGAGCAGCTGGGTGGGCTTTTGGCTGCTAGCTAGGGATAACCTGCCAAAATGGAAGAGGCAGGAACTGGCAAAGAATACATAACACCCATCTCATAGTCAGAAATATCTCTCTGTGTGTCTCAGGACATATCTTAGCTGCACTTCCTGACAGATATAAAATACTTATATCAGCTTTGTATGCTTGAAAAAGCATGGCAATTGGTATACACCCATCTTTCACTTATTGTTGGTGGCCTGTCATCAAAAAGCAAGATAAGAAAACCCACTGAAATGCAAATTCTTTGAGAAATTAACTCAGTTTGAAAAGAGCAACACCACCCTGTCTGCAAGACAACAGCTACAAACCAGTACTGAAAGATAATGTTGGGAACCTGGTTGCACTGAAGAAACTCCCTGCCCACCTTGGAAGGTAATTGAACACGGCCATATATACCTATTGTTCAAGTGATAAATTTTATAAGTGTATAGCGCAGAAGGTATTAAACTTCCTTAGGGGACAGAGTACAGTATTAAACTAAGGTTGTCAAATTACGATTACACATCAATTATAGTGGTAACAAGGGAAGGACTTAGTCTGCTTAGCTGAGATTAGCAACAAAAAATTCCTATTAAATGTGTGCATGTGATGAGGATTTAATGACTGAATAAGTCTTCTGAAGTTTCTAAGACATTCCCTACAAATAGCCAGATGATTTTTCAGGAGTAGGTTCAGAGAGATTGTAAGTCTAAGATCAATATAACTCATGCCATTAATGCTTGCCTAACACAGGTTAGGCACATTTATACTGAAAATGAAAGTTTTGTTTGAGCCTCTGTGGAATAAACTGTATTATGAATCAAGTCTAAAGTTCCATTAAGACAGACAAGATGTTGCAGCTGTAAAGCCTCACTTTTCTTAGCCTGCTGTTCGTCCCAGTGATACTAAGAATCTGTTTCATTATTAAAAAAAAAGGAAAAAAAAAAGCCATCAGAACTGTAAACCAGTGCCTAACTCATGACAACACTGATGTGTGGGATTTTACACTTTAATCCATTCAAAATGAATACTACTTTCTAATTCTAATAATACTACCTACTTTTAGAAGGTGACAACGCTCATTACAAGGATCATAAATTGGCATACTATTCCCAATGCAATGGGTACTTACTGCTGATGGACAGGCTGTTCTACCCAGGGACAATGATGAAGAGCCATACAACAGTGTTAGGCAGGAGGCAAAAATGGATCTTGATCCAAGAAGACAAGACATGCAAGTTTGCTACACAGTGAAACTGTATTGTACCTGAAAAAAAGCTTTTGAATCTGGCTTCTGTTCTTGGTAATTTTTATATTTAAAAAAAAGAAAAATATTTGTGCCAGGAAACATAAGCAGGATTCTCAGAAGCAGGGCAGCTCATCTAACTGATCACTGGCTGAGTTGTGCTTTTTTCTTCTTACCTGATTTTGATCTCTACATACTCATTTGCTTACAAAGGACTGACTTGGAAAAGGGACAAAGAAGCAACAAAGTCTGAAATACAATACAAGATTCATCATGACTACAAGTCTTTATGGCTTGGCAGATGTTAATATTGTCAATAAATTTATTTAAAACTATACCTTTCTAATAGGAAAATTACTGACTAAACTAAAATATATCTGACCATCTTTCAAGATGTGCAACTAACTAAATGTCTGTAGAAAAAATAAGTATATGGCCTTTGTTTCAACATTTTTTACAAAATTGTATTGGTCACAAATTCAATTATCACATTAGAAACTGTGGATAAGATCATTCACTGTTATAAACCAATAAAGCTTATTTTTCTTGTTTTTAATTATAATTTTCTATAATCATGAAAAGAATAATTACTACTCATATGCAGTTGTTTCTGCTTAATAAATATTTTATTATTTTTCATCTCATTTAACTCTCTTCTTACTAATTCTGACAGTCAAAAAAGATCATAAATACTGAAGCCATATCCTGTCTCCCAGAAATTACTAGCAACAAAGCAACTGAATTATTGATATATTTTCAGTTTAAATTGAAAAAAAAAATGAATAAAAGGAGGAAGTTCTTACAGAACAAATGGCAGCTTGGATACAACCTGCAAAATCAAGCAAATTTTAAACCACAAAAACATACTGTTGAAATTCTGGAGGAAAGACATTAGTATTTTAAGTAGAGTTAGTGTTCAAATATTCTAAGACGGTGCCCCATCATATATTACAAAGCATGGTACTTTAAAAATAGTAATAACAATAACTTTATCTATAATGTTGGTAACAGAGTAAAATTCTAGTTCTAGTATAAAAAATCACTGACAAGAATTCATAATGAAGGATTTTTTTTTTATTTTTTTTTTCATTTTCTGGGTTTGTATTTTCTAGAGACTATGCATCCTTCAGCTCATTATATCCTTTAAAATAAATTTCAAGATGGATCTTTTTATCATTCTTTTCTTTCTAACAAATCATTATTACCAGCATTCACTTAAATGACAGGTTTTATGAATTCTGCCTAGTTAAATACAAGAGTCCAAGATTGGCCTTATGCTTTTACCTACTGAATATCCTCTATACGCTAAGTATTTTCAATGACTGTAAAGGTGCTCTGTCATTTATGCTCTGAAAACCTCCTACCTCTCTTTTCTTTCAGATTATTAAGAGAGGCATTTTTTTTCATCATCTCTAGCTAGAATGAAAATGCAGAGGTTTAGGTTTCAAAAAGCCTCCTATTGTAGACTTTCTGAGATTCAGCCATTAGTATTTCCCTGTTATTCAGTGTGAAACAGTGGTAGGCACTAAATGGGTTCTTTTATGTTCTGATTTAAGAGGAAGGTTTCAAAAAGGAAAATAGATAATAATGTAAGGATATATACAGCCTTGACATGAAGAAAAAGCAAAGCAAAGCAAAAAAAAAAAAAAAAAGGAGCTCTAGACAAACAGAAGTGACAAGCTCATGCATGGATTTTTTTTTTCCTTGAAGCTGAATGTGACATGCAGCAACCAAAGCTTAATAAAATTTCAGTGACTATGCTGATTAGAGTACAACAATATTTATTCACACTTCAGGCACTGCCCATTCTCAGCTACTTTTGCAAATTATGCATATACAATTTAGTTTTGAAAAATGTAACTTCAACCTGCAATGGCAAGTTTCTTTTTTGTTGTTCTTGTGCATGAAAATAATCTCTGGTAAGTCTGAAAGATGAGATAAAAAACCACATAAGACCTGCAGAGCCAATCTTCTATGGCAGAAAACAGAAGGCTGAGCTCCACATGCAAAACAGTGAGAGTCACACATACAAATCTGTATTTCCAAATAATCTGATTGCTATTTCAGAGAAAATAAGCCAATATTTAGCTATGTGAGTCAAATAGAGCAATACTTCCACAGGAGAGTGATCCTGCCTCTACCACTTGTGGTTTGGTCACACTGAATCCTGTTCATAGCCTGTTCTCCTCACCAATATCTAACACTCTCCACCAAGCCCAGCATGCCTAGCCCTCATCTACAATTGTACATTATCAATGATAATTGTGTCAGTCTTCAGATCAGATGCATATTGACCATGCATCAGTAACAAGCAGCATGAATTTCAAATTATTTGGTGACATTTACTGTGCATTCAACACATTTCTCTGTTTCTTCTCTATAGCTCAGCTGAAACCACGTGTGCAAGAACCTGAGTCAATGAGAAAACAGCACAGCAACAGTAATGTGCACTAATTTGATTTTTAGTTTGCTTTCCACTTTCATGACAAAAGTAACATTTCTTAGAAGGCACACAGAAGACTTTTCAGAAGAAAATTTGGGTGACTGATTTGTTTTCCATTTCTTTATCATACTAGCTTTTCTGTATGCCATTCTTTGGGTTTAGTTGAATTCTGGTTTCAGGAGGACTTTATGGATGATATAGACTTTCATTAAAAATAGAAAGGAAAAAGAAAAAAAATATTGGTTATTTCAGATGCATTCTCACAGGTAGTACTAAAATCAAAAATATGTTTATCTTGATTGTCTGATCTTTTCTGAATACCTTTTACTAAGAAGTGTCTACATCCATATCTCAGCCACTAACCACCATCAATAAATCATCAGAACTTGTCAGAATCATAGAGTATCTCAAGCTGGAAGGGACCCATAAGGATCATGGAGTCCAACTCCCTGCTCCCCACAGAACTACCTAACACTAAACCATATGACTGAGAGCATCATCCAGACACTCCTTGAACTCTGAGATGCATGGTTCCATGACCATGTTCCTGGGGAGCCTGTTCCAGTGACCAACCACCCTCTCAGTGAAGAACCTTTTCCTAATGTCCATTCTGAACTTCCCCTGATGCAGCTTCATTCCATTTCCTTATGTCCTATCACTGGTCACCAGAGAGGAGATCAGTACCTCCCCCTCCACTGCCCTCCTTGAGGAGGTTGTAGACTGTGGTGAGGTCACCCCTCAGCCTTCTGTTCTCCAAGATGAACAAACCAAGTGACCTCAGCCACTTCTCGTAAGTCTGGCCCTTAAGAGCTTTCACCATCTGATCACTCTCCTCTGGACACATGCTACTAGTTTAATGTCTTTCTTAGACCGAGGTGCCCAAAACTGCACACAGTACTTCAGGTGGGGCAGCACCAGTGCAGTGCAGAGTGGGAAAATCACCTCCCTCAAACCAGCTAGCTATGCTGTGCTTGATGCATCCTAGGACACAGCTGGCCCTTCTGGCTGCCAGGGCACATTCCTGACTCATACTTGACAACTTACTATCACCCCAAACCCCCAGATCACTTGCTGCAGGGCAAATGGACTCAATGTTAAAAAAAAGAGCCCTAAAGCTCTAGGATTAAATTTAATCTGAGGTAGTGACTTTTTCTCCTCCTGCCAAGTTCAGACAGCAGACAACCCACTCTCTTGAAAGCCAGTGGTTTGTATGGATACAGTCTCACAAAAGTTTGACTTCTCACTAATTCTTCCTGACTTCTGCCACCCAGAAGAGAGAAACATCTGCCAGCTGCAGTCTTGTGGTTCCTCCATTCTGGGACAGAATGGCAGAGACATGAGTGCCCTGTGCAGTCCTTTTGCCACGAGCACATGAGCACCTCGTATGCAGCAGCTTTGGTGGGGGGTCAGAAAAAGGGCCTTGGTGGCTTGGAAGACAGAAAATGTAAGTCTACGTAAGAGTCTTCTGGAAGCAAGTCTGTTTTGTCATACAGTTTACGCATATCAGGTTTTGGGCTAAAGGTGATATTTATGTACCCTGAAGAGTTGGTTACTTCAAGCCTGGCATGTGCTGGGACTATTTAATTGCACAGTTGAAACAGAAACTACCAAATGAACAAATGAAACCTAAAAATCAGTTTAAAACAAATATACAACAAAAGAGATTAGTGGTTTAAGTGAAAGAAGGAGCAAATTCAATTGATTTCAGGGACGTTTAAGATTTCAACTTTAATGATTTTTAGGTCATTACTAATATTATGATAGGTATTCCATTTAAATGACAGGCACCAGAAAGACTCAACACATACTAACTTAATTTGTAATTAAATTTTGGATTTAAAATAAATCCACTTGAAACATGAGAGATGTTGGACAAATTCCTTCTCAGCAATAATCTAAATAGAAGTGTTTATATAATATAAAATGCTAATTTTGGACACAGGCAAAGTATCATACATGGCAAAATTGGAGCTTTCATAATGAAAAACATTCATCCAAAGTGGCCATTTGCTTTGGGAAGCACTAGCTTTTCGATTTCTCATTCTAAAACATAATTTGTATTGCCTAATATATTTCATATACTTTCTCCAGCTTGTGAGCTCTGGAAAGAATTCAGATACTCATTATTCCTTAAGAATTTTTATGATTAATTACACTTATACATTAATGCAGTTCCACAGAGACATTAAAGCAATTGTGTGGGCATTTGTAAAAAAAGAAGAAACGTACCTGAAGAGACATGCAGAACAGGCAAGTAAGACTTTTTGCACCAGAAGACTCTAAAAAAATAAACTTTCCCGCACATTTTTAATTCCCTGGAAAGCTGCTAAATGGTACAAGATATTGCCTTACATTAAGACATTTCCCTGACCTTTCTCTTTTCATCTTCGAACATCAGAACTTGTAGTTAAAACAAAAAGGCTGACACGGGGAGTAGGAAACAGAAATGCATACAGGTAAGATTCTACAGATGAGAATATTAAGGAATAAACTTTTTCACTGTTCTCACACAAAGGCTGATACTTTGATGTCAGAGCACCTACTGTGATGGAGGCCTCCTTTGAAACATTTAGGGTGACATGGCTTCATTCAACTTTGTAACAAAATCTTCTTGGAAAATGAGAAACACTGATAGCTGGTGGTGGCGGTAATTCAGTAGGTGACCAGACACTTGTACTAAAA
Source organism: Microhierax caerulescens (assembly GCA_035590215.1). Classification (NCBI taxonomy): domain Eukaryota; kingdom Metazoa; phylum Chordata; class Aves; order Falconiformes; family Falconidae; genus Microhierax; species Microhierax caerulescens. Next base: position 68,562,171 of record JAVJGJ010000059.1, on the reverse strand, counting down.
AGAAACCAGCCACAGGAGACAAAAGGGCCAAACTACCTCTTTTGGCAGCAATATCAGCTTCCACTGGACTCTGGTACTAGAAGGTAAAACTGACTTTCTCTGTACTGCTCAGTAAAAGTAAAGTGATCCTGGCTGTCAGTACTGACTACCGTAACACTACATGTTAGAAATATGTGTTAGAAATAAGTGTTAAACTTTTGTTTAACTGAACTTACTATTTTTCCAATTAGTCATTAGGCTGTTGTCTAGCAAAAAAAAAAGACTTGGAGAAACACTTTCAAAGTTTAGCAAAGAACGTAGTTCACTTTGTATGTCACAGGAGTAGTCAGATGCTTAAAATTAAGCATGGCCTTTGTTGAACCAGAGCCTTACTGAAGGTTGACTGGGTGTCCACAAAGACAAGCATATTTTCACAACCATTCATAGAAATCCCCACTGAGTGAAAGATGTTCACTGATAAAGGTGAAGAGAAAAAATCTTATGGTATAGCAGAACACAACAGAAAGGTACCACACTAGGCAGGCATGGGGTCAGGGGGAGTATTGACAAAAGAAGGCTTCTGCATCAGCTACATGCAAGACAAACTCAAAACCTCCAAATAATACTTAAGAAGTTTTAACTTAGATGCAAAATAGTTACTTGCACATAACATCTAAGGGTCTTCTAATTGAAAACACTAAATAATAAATGTGGTATTAGATTATTTTATATTTATAGTGCCTTTTATTTGCAGACATCAAATACTTTTAGACTTTAATTTCACAATAAAGCAAGAAGTAAGGCTAACATTTATGAGGAAGATTGATATTTGATTAATATGTAAGGAATAAGTATGAGGTAATTAGGTTTTGCATAGTCCAAACTTGAACTAAGACACATAATTTAACGAGGATATTCCCTAGAAATACTGTTTTAATTTTATGAATGATCTCTTTTTCAGCAGCTTTATTACACCAGTAAAATGAGTTATTAGTAAGTATTGTAATATCTACATATTTTCCTTTTAAAAGCATACTATAATATATTGTTGCTATAAATTCTATTTTTTCACAAGCTGTTGGTGTTTGGTTTGGTTTTTTTTAATCTGGTATTATATTTTAAAATCTTAATAAAATAAATGCATCTTTTATCATGTTAATAATAATGAAAAAAAACATTCTCACCTACTTTGAAATCATACACACTGAAGTGTTGCAGAGTACTTACAGGTCAATCTCAGTTACACATGTAAATAAAGCAACTAAATGTTGGTTCTTAGTAAATTTTCTAATTATGGTGAATACGTACATACTGAACTTGGATACTTAAAAGATTATCATATATCTCAGAGAATCTGTTTACTTTTGTTTTCCTGTTTGCAATACATGTTCAAGTAATGCAATTCTTATTCATTTTCAGGCTCTACAGCTGATTAAAATGGTGTAGAGTTTCAGATATCCCATATTCCTAGATTTTAGGAAAGCAACCCAAAAGCTTATTTTCAAGGAAATATCCCTTTTTTAAATCAGATTCTTACACTATGCTTAGCCAAATCTAATGGAGAAATATTTCATCCTTCCTTACACCTGGGCTACATTGTGAATGTCATATCAGTACTGAAGGGAAAAAGATAACTAACTTATATTTTGCTATGGGTTTAAATGGGAAAAGATGCTGTGTCTTGCTGAGGATTTTATAATTCTTACTTCTCTACGTAAAGGTGGATTTGATTAAGGCTACTCATACAATCTCCTTGGAAGGAGAGAAATAATACTATACAACCTTGTTGAACTTCAAGCAACTACATCAACTTTCAACCCAAAGATACCCAGTATTACCAGAAGGATTCCACTCTGTCTAGTTCTTATTTATTTACTATAAAATTGAATGTTGAGAAATGGGAGTAGGTTCAGAGAACAAGCAATTTAAGGATCTCAATAAATTAATTTTGTAAAAGAAATTTAAGCAGTGACAGAACTCCAAACATAAGCAGAAAAAGAACAATTCAAACTTTGGAGAAGATTTTTAGAGAAGGAAAACGCAGTACAATGACTAGAATTAGAAAGGAAATCTTCAAATAAAGTGTAACGATTTTTAAAAAATATTTGAAGGTAAATTAATTATTGATACTTCTTATCTATCACTGAATCTTTAAATCGGGACTAGAAAACTTCCTTTATACTATGAGGAAAAAATCCTTTGCCCTTGAAATTACTTGGAAATGTAGCAATTGACATAACACACCAATATTTATTATTTTAAGTGTTGAGCTGTATCTCAAAAAAGGCACAAGTCAGCTCTGAGGTGAACCAGACTAAAACAGAGGAGAAAGGCCTATGAAGGACAGCAAAAGGCAATGCAAGGGCAAGAGTCTATGCCAACCTGAGCACTGTTGTTTGAGAAAAGTGCTATCTATATCCCTCTGCACCTTTCTTCGCTTCCTTCCCTGTCATTGCCTCCCTCACTGTTGAATAATTTCATGCCTCCTAAAGTGTTGCGGTCACTAGTCTGTTAGAAATCTGACTGAAAAGCTCTGGTAGCCAGTTTAATTGCATTAATCTTATGTTAAAGACTTACCCAGCAGCTTGCAGTTTAACCCGCAAAAATACTAACAAGCACTTTGCTCTCCCTGCACTTAATTTGGATTATAAGCAAGGTGTCACTAATTAACAAAATTCTACACTGACCTGATAAAGAACATGATGAAGAATGAGCGACCTGTCCCTGTGAGTTGACAGGACTACCTTGTAGAATGTGACCAACATCAAATTTCCAACATCAAATTATTTTCCCAGTCATAATGTATCAAGTGTATTTCTTTTGTCAGCCAAATATTGATCTAGTCATATTTGATTTAAAAGATTTGCTTCTTCATACTTCAAGGACTGAAATAACTGAATCTGTGTTTAAAATTCTTTCTTTTCTACTATGGACAAAAATAGATGGTTGAACTCCTGGTAAACCCATTAGTTGTAGTCCCTTAATTACAACGGCCCTTTATTTATTTGTACATTTCCTTTTTGACAAATATCTTAAGAGCTCAGATTAAGTTCTAGCTAAATCATATTAATAAGAGTGCTGACTTCCTAGAGAAACAATGAGAAAAGCAGGCTAAGCATCAAACATCATTCTGATAATTTTTCATCCATGTTCAGTGACAGCCTTGTTGACATCACAATTAATCTTTTCATTTTTCATTGAAAGCATCAATAAAGTCTCGAGGGTATCCCTTATTAAATGGCCCTCAGTCCCTGCACACCCAATCACACACTTACTTGCAAATTGTTAGAACAAATTAGGAAATTGAATTAGTATGAAAACATTTAGATGGAAAGAAGCTAGCAAACTCACATGCAGTGGAAATGTAAGAAAATTGTATGTTTGTACTATATAATCATATATTTATATATACTGTAGCATCAAAATATTCAGAAATATATTTATATTCTGTAACTAATCTTTGGGCATCACCTTTTTATGTCCATTATGTGTGCAGATATTATGAGTATGTTATTTGTCATATAACTTGGCACTATTTTAATATGGCTTTTAAAGATTATTTACATAATTAAAATGTTTGGGCAACTACAAAATTAAAATCTCCTAATTATCAGTTACCTGAAATAAAAAACCACCTTTACCTTCTTGCAAGAAATTTCGTACATTCCCAGAGAAAGCAGTAGGTTCTTTAGGTGGAAACAAAGACATTCCATTCTATTCTAGTGAAATAATTTGCTCACAATACTTTCAGAGGTTTTGATTTTTATAATTTCTGCCCTGAAACTACAGTACTACAGAACTGATTTACAGGAGGAAAAGAACCATGGATGAAAAATTGATCCATTAGATTTCACAGAGGTAGGAGTCATCCTGGGCCATATACAAGGCCAGACAAGTAATTTAAAAAAAAATGCTTCAGTGCAGTCTCTCAAGTCTCCTCTTTCCTCACCAGAATGTAAGGGCTTCACAGTAGCACTGTAGCAGAGAAGGACTGTGGGTCATCAGAGATGTCTGCTGGATTTAGGAGGACCCACAGTGGGTTCTTCCCTGCTTCAGCATCTCCTAATTTTTCTGAATGGATTAAATTTAGCAGTTGCTTTTGTGGAAAGATTAGATGCTCTTGTAATGTTTACATACATAAGAATAAATGAAATCTGAAGTCCTTCTTGAAAAGAGTAATAATGATTAGTTGGACAAGAAAATAATTAAGTTGAAGAAAAAGAATAGAATTTAGAATTCTATTAAAAAGTAATTTTTTTTTATTTTTAATATATTGAACAAAACCTATTTTAATGATGGAGAAAAAGCAGGTTAAAACATCCAATGAGATCTACATATCTTTTAATCCAGTTCCTACGAGAATTTTATTTTATGAAATGCTGAGCAAAAAATTCAGAAATGTATGTGGAATGAATTTTTGAATCCAGGGCATATAAGAAGTTTGCAAAAATAAGAGTTCTGTAAGGAGATGTACTGCCCTCTTTCTAGTACAAACTGCTTATCTTCTCTCTGTAAAGAATGACAAAATATCAGTTTCCACAGCAAAGGATTTTTGCTTAGATAAGATTACAGGCTTTTAGCTCAGACTTTTACCAAACCTACATACAAGAATGAGATGCAAGATTCCCACAGCATTATTGTATCGAATGTGTGTTACACTAGTCTACAACTGTGAGTGTCAACAGTTTTCACCTGGTCTTGTTATATTCATTGTGATCAGAGCTGCACTCAATCACAACATAAGTTAAGGTTAGAAAAATTAACTACAACCTTTAAACAGATCGTAATTCCAAAATTTTCTGAACCAAAAGTAAGACAAAAATAACAATCTTTATCATATAATACAAATTATTCAATGCCCCAAAACATTGGAGTACTATAAGAAGTAAATCTGATGTGTATGAAGTTCAGGTGAGATATGAATCACAGTGTCTGTATTTTGACCTCCGAGATGTTGTGGAAATTTATGGAACATTCCACATTTCAAATTCTGCTGGGGTTTTTTGGTTTTGGTTTTTTTTTTTTTCTCCGAAGATGAGGATTTGAGTTTGTTCAAATCCCTATATACTACCTTCATCACACTGATAATATTAAATTTTCTGCTACTCATTACAGCTCAACACTACAGCCAAATATGTGGTTTGGATACTCATCTGCATGCTCTGCTGCCAGCTACTTGAAATCTCAACAATTACAGAGGTTATAGTGAAATGACCCATTACACTCCAGCTGTTTCTTATATAAATAAGAGACACTGTGAGCAAATGACTGTCAGTTATACCTTTTTGCATAAACTGAAGTTAAGTAATCTGATTCATAATATGTTCTTCACCAGTTACTGACATAACATATTAGAATCTTTACATTGATTAACATAAAATTTCTCAGCCATTTTCTGTTTAATGATATTAATTTGGTTCATCAAAACCTAGGGGAAGCATTGAAGATATTTCCATGTGCCATTTAATGATGTTCAGAATGAAACAAAAACAGAGCTAGCCAATGCTGTTTGATAACCACCCATGAAAGAAAAGCTTGGAATACTGGGAATTCCCGAGGTTTATGCAGAAATTTCCTGAGACCTCATAAAGTCAGCTGATAAGGCTGACAGTCACTACCTAAATAATTAGCTGCTCTCAGTAAAGTGTCCTAGATAAATTAAATAAAAAACAGACTATTTCACACTCCCTATTCTTGCTTGTATATGACATGACATTTGCCTACGAAAAACAAATTTTAAGAATGGAAATAGATGTTCTGAAAATCACAGATGTAATGGTCACAGCTGGGTGAAACAAAAGAACAGACCCAGTGGCTAGGAGCAATTTTATAAATTCAGATTTTTAAAAAGTTGGGCAGAGTTTCAGAAATGGAAGTAATTCACCTCCAGAACAAACTGCCAAAGGAAGTGAGTTCTCTATCATTAGAAATTTGAACTTAATACTGGACATGTCCCTAAAACCTGTGCTGTACTTCAACATGCTCCTTCAACTTAGAACACCAGGCAAAGTTCTCTGACCGGTGTGGCATTGACTACAATGGCCGTAACAGCTCCTTCTGGCCTTGAAATCGATTGCTTACGTATTACAGCATCTCAAATGAAAGTAACTTTTGTGTGGCCTCCTTGAAATGTTAGTTCTTCAAATAGCTGTATTCACTCCCCAGAGGTATATGTATCAAAAAGAGTTGAACTGTATGTAGTAACAGCATGTCCTCAGCGCCAGGCTTTGCCTGTTGGGCACAATCCTCCAGCAGCCAGTTGCACAAAAGGATTATGAAAGCACAATAGTGTTGAGGACAGAAAAAAAACCTGATCCTTCCAGTATCTCCAGCTCTCTTCTGGGCTTCTCCTTTGCCCTCAGTGTGCACTTAAAGGACCAGTCTCCTTTTCCATAAACTCAGTCACTGTGCTTGGAGATGTCCTAAAGTAAAGTTTAAGAAGTACACAAGTCAGAGTATGGTTTATTTCCCCAGAAACTGCAACATGAATTTCACTAAATAGAACCCTCAACAAAATATCCTTCAGGGGAATCAGCCTCTGTGAAAACTGATACCCAGGACAAAAAAAAGTCCTGGTTGATAGTAACAGAAATCTACCCAGTCAAAGCTTATCTGATGAAGCTGAAGGAAAACTGGAACAGTCAATCGTCAATATCCTTTGAAATAATTGGATGAATTTGTATGGAAGTCATAGCAATTGCACGTACTCATACCAAATCTCATTTTCTTCAAATGCTTTTCATAGCTGACAAGCTAGTAATTATTCGCTCTCCAGTAGTGCACCTGGAAGACCTAGTGTTCATCACTGCGCCAGGTACAACACAAATTCAAGGAAGAATGATTGTCTTTAATATTCAGATCATTTCAAGCAGTTATTTACCAATAATCCTAAATTCTGTTTCAAAAAAAATATACATCTTCCATTTGATTAATGGAGTATCACCTCTATCAACAAATACTATGACAGTAATGTCATCAGTATTATGTACAACCAATCAATTATTTTCTTAGCATTCACTGTCCAATGCATATCAGAAACTCCAAGGTTCACAAAAAGTCAAAAGAAATTAATGGAAAACATCATGGGAAATTTCTAGTCTACTTTCAGGGTGGTCACTCATCCCACACTTAATTATACCACAAATTTGTCTTTATAAGCACACAATAATCAGGAAAGATAATTGTTGCCCATAATGAACTACTTTCTACACTGTTCTTGTATTTACTTTCAACATAAATTTACCAAAATAAAATTTCAATGATGCAACTCCATACTCTTGGTGATCTTATGCAGAAACAAAGGTAAGTTCTTTTTTGTTTCAGGTAGAAAAAATATATCCCCAGTCACTATCTTTATTTGTAACATCTGTGTTTCTTTATTGATGCAAGTGTAATAATATTAAGGTGTTCCCCCAGTGATACTCTTGTCTTTGCATGTTGATTGGCATTCCTTAACAGGACAGGAAAATCCTTCAATATCTGTATATAGCCAAGTTTCATTCAAAATACTTCAATTATTATTTCTGTTTTCTTGACCTTGTTTGGTTTTGGGTTTTTTCTTAACTTTAGGACTTATTAAAGCAGTAAGTCAGAAATTTTCTAGAAAGCTTTTCAGACTTTTACATATTAGATTAATGCTCCTGAAAAAGTGTCCCAAGAATGCTTTCTGATTTCACTGTCTTTCTTCTAATCTTTAAGCACTGAGTGATCATCAGAAATGGAAAACAAGAGGTTTTAGATACTATATTTGAGAAAACTTAACCCTCTTTCTACTTCAAAATGTCTACTGCTCAGGTAATGTACCACATTTACACAAATAACATCTTTTTTTCTTTCTTTAATATGCAGTGTCATATATTCAAAATTTTAAAAAAAATTCTTCACTTCTGATTGGACACTTGTATAAATTCAAGATTTTTATTGTAAGAACTCATGATCATAAATTAAGTATATGCCAATTCATAATATATTGGAACTCTGCTTCTGCAATATTTGCAAAAACAATTCAGTTCAATCTATTCCTTGTAGAAAGTGTAAATAAAGGAGAACTGAGCACAGTCAAAACAAAAGTGGTAACTGGAAAACAGCAGTCTTGCGGTATTTTCCCAGATATATTATATAATGATTGTTATTCTTCCTATATGTGCAATACATCTGTTTTTCACACGTCTCTTCTCTTATTAGCAGAGGAACCTTTTAGAAATGCATTTACAATTTTAAGTGCTGGCTTTCTGCAGGATTTATTTTTAGTTTTGAGATGGGATTTTTTTTGGTTGAGTCAAATTAGTTAGTTATTAATAATGGCATGAGGGAAAAAAAAAGCCTTATTATTGTAACCAGAAGGAAAGTACAATGATGATTTTCAAAGCTAAATGGAACAAAATTAATAATTGAGATCTAAAAGCAGTTAGGAAAAAGAAGTATTTTTAACTGAAAGCTAGAGCCTACATGCAGTATACCAACATGCACATGGTCCAGTAAACATCAGTCTAACTGGTCCTAAGTTCCTCTTGTATGTTTTTGAGCCTTTTTAATAAATATTTCTGAACGCAAATGATTCATAACTGATTTTTCAATCCTATGGTTTTCAACCATATGTTCATCAAAAATGTCATTAATGTATAAATTATGTAATTTGTGCACACACAAAAGAATGTAAGGCTTAGGAACCAGAAAAGAGAACTGTGTCTCTTTGGTAAGAATCTTTTCAATCTCACAGTCATGGGCCACAGGTTTTGACACTCCCAGAGTTTCAAAGCATTTGTGAGATTTGTGGCTGTTCTTAACTGGAACTACCATTTAAGAAGGCTTAAGGTAACTTAAGGTTTTTCGCATTCATCAGCAATTTCAGGTACCCAAATGAAAATTCTAACAAATTCTTCAGAGTTTCACCCACCCACCATTTTATGCAGCAAAGCTGAAGGCAACACAGTGTGCGGTGGGATACACTCTTTGCTCCCTGGTAAGATTAGTGCTGCTTTACTTAACCTATAGTCTATAGCAACTTTAAACTTCACTTTATGGTAAACCTAGCATAAAAAAATATCAGTCAGGAAAGGACTGGATAGTGGTTAAAATTCTTATTTTCTGTATATAGGCCTATCTAAAATTGAAGACTTTTCAGAGTTACCCTGACTTCTGAAAATAGATGTGATAAGAAACAAAAATACTGCTTTTACAGCAGCTGTATCTCAATTCATTAATTACACCTGTAGTAATATATGTTAATATACCTGCATGGCCTCAGAGTACAAACATAGCAAATAGTACAGCTAAAATTTCTGTATGACAAATCAAACAAAAAGATTTTACACAGCACATTTATATCTGCACCCACAGATCTGCAACACCACTAGAGACAATTTACAAGTGATTTACTGCCAATGAGCTAAGCCTCCTCTCACTCCTACTTTTTTTCTTCTGTGTCCCTCTTAGAAGTACATTTTACTGCAGTATGTGCCACTGGATGATGGATCACTGGACACCGAGCATGTATTTATCATTTCAAGCTGATTTTAAACAATAACTGAATGAAATAAAAACACTATGTCTCCTTGAATTTCTTTGCTAGAGGAGGATATGATTTCATCTTCTATAGAGAAAAATTTAAAGATGCATTTTCTAGGGTGAATATACCACCAGTTGTTGCCAGTGTTTCATCAGAGTGTGCTTTTACCTGCCAGTAATTTTGGTTAATCAGAAGGAGATAACAGCAAGATTAGCACATATAACAGGAGCTGTGTGGAAAGTGTTCAGTTACATAAAGAAAACAAAAAAATTCTAAAAGTAATTTAGGAATAAGGCTTATAAGTAACTGGTTTGATTCCTTGAAAATCCTGGCTAGGCTCAAGAAGATGATTCCTAACAGCCAGAAAGAGCAAGCTGTTGACTACTTTCCTAGTGTAAATTACAGTAATCTTCAGGCTGGATGCAACACCAGATTAGGTAGAATTAAATACTAAAGAATATACTGTTTTTAATAACCCCATACTATGGGGTTATTAAACCCCATAGAATATGGCTTAAATGGTTTAATGAGTCTTTTCCTTCTCCAGCATGTGTAGTTCACAATCTGTTTTCTTCTTCTTCTTGTCCTTGAATTTTTATAGAATGCAACATAAATTTATTTCAGTCCCATAGAGAAGGGGCAGTCTTGTGACTGTAAAGGCTATGAACACTTGCCTATTGAGATTAGGGGAGTGTAAGGATTCAGCTGAGATGTCCAGCGTAATCATGCCTTGTGCAGAGCGACATCTTGGGACAGAAGGTCCTATCTCTGGTCATTTTCCACCTGAACATCAGAAAATACTTTTTACTGTGACGGTGACCAAGCACTGACAGTTTTTCCAGGGAGGTTGTGAAGTCTACATCACTGAAGATATTCAAAAGCCATCTGAACATGGTCCTGGAAAACTGGCTCTAGGTGGCCCTGCTTGATCAGGGCGGTTGGGCAAGATGACCTCCAACCTCAGCCATTCTGGGATTCTGCGATGTCTATAATCAACTAACACTGACTTTGAACCAGGATTAGGTGCTGTAAGCTGTGTATCTGTCAAACCTACCTTTCCTTCATAAATAAAGGAACAAAACTTTATCAGGAATATATTCTGGCTGACACATTTGTCTTTTATATATTCACTCTCTACATGCAGTATGTAATTTTAAATATATAAACATGTCATGAATATTTCACAGAGCCCCATTTCAACACTGTTCAGCAGCAGAGTTTGCAAGTGTTCACCTGCCTCCTGGCCCACTAAGCTCAGACACCTCTATACGAGTTAGATGCTGTTATGTCCCTCCTATGTAAATCTCATTTTGTAGAAACACATTAGAAAAAACTGCTGGCACCTCAGATATGCATATGATGTTATATCAAGGTGATGGCTTTTTTATGTCTTCAAACTGCCAATGAAAATATTTACACCAAGGATAAATCTCATAATAGGCTACAGTGCTTAAAGACCTGCAACATCCATTTACTTGTAGCATCAAAACTTTTCTAGCAGGCTTAGTCAGTTATTATTCTGTCCACTGATATATCACTAGAAATACAATCTGATATTATTTTTTATGCAGAAGTGGTATTTAGCAACAGTAGCATGCACGTGAAATCTGATTTTATTTTTATGCACATCTAAATTCTACTGCACAAAACCCCCACAGTTAACTATTATTACGATACCTGTTGGCTATCTTTTTCCTTTTATCCAAGTGCGCTAAGCCCTTCTGAACAATGTTTCATGGTTTGCAGAACATATCTGAACTTAGCTGAGAAATTATTTCAAAAGTAGACTTCCACTGGGAATGTCAATGAGGTAAGGACATTTTTGACATATTATCTGCATTACTGAGCTTTATTTGATTTGCAAGATTAAAAGAGATTGAGTTGAAAAAAGCAGTGAGCTGCACCTTAATGGAAAAATAGCCTGACTTCAGAGATGTGTGTGATTTGAAAGACTGAGTGGCAGCTGCTACAAGGAGATTATGGAATCAGAATCCAGGCTTCAATAGTGTAGTCCAAGTCTTGGTGTGGAACACAAACCTGCAGTTCAGTTCAGGAATAATTTTAGCACATCAAACATGTAATCTTAGGCTGACTACTTTCTCGCTTCCATCTTATTCTCTAATTAGATAATAATCAACAGCTTACATGTCTGAAATATCCAGAGAGAATTATGTTTCTTTTCTAGTTGTGACAGCTTTATTTTTAGCTTATTCTTAAACTCACTGTCCTCATCATCTAGGGAATGATTCAATGGGGTGAAGTCAAAGCAGAGAGAAATCACTCGTGTCAATCCCTCCTTCCTATGCAGGTGTGTGCTGTTTTTTTCTGGGATAAAGTTAATTTCCTTCATAGTAGCTAGTGTGGGGCTGTGTTTTGGATTTGGGCTGGAAACAGTGTTGGCAGTTCTGTGATGTTTTTGTTCTTGCTGACCTGTGCTCATACAAAGCCAAGGCCTTTTCTGCTTCTCACCCACCTCACCAGCAAGGGACTGGGGGTGCACACAGAGGTGGGAGGGGGCACGGCCAGGACAGCTGAACCCAACCAACTAAAGGGATGTTCCATACCATATGATATCATGCGCAGCATATAAAGCTGGGGGAAGAGGAAGGAAGGGGACATGTTCAGATTTATGATATTTTGTCTTTTCAAGTAACTGTTACAGGTGATGGAGCCCAGCTTTCCTGGAGATGGCTGAGCACCTGCCTGCCCATGGGAAGTAGCAAATTAATTCCTTGATTTCCTTTACTTGAGTGTGTGGCTTTTGCTTTACTTATTAAACTGTCTTTATCTCAGCATACAAGTTTTCTCACTTTTCCAGTTCTCTCCCAAATCCCACCAGGGAGAAGTGAGTGAGCAGATGTGTGGTGCTTAGTTGCCAGCTGGGATTAAACCAGAACAAGGAGATATATAGGAATTTGAACCTATAGCTCTCTTGTTGGTCTGGCTCTTGGGTAATATATGAGCTGAGGAATTCTTTTCTAGGTAAATGTATTATTCTTTACCTTTTTGTCTTGTTTTGGAAATAAACGTCTTATTTGGTTTTGACACTGAGCGGTAAGGTAGGTTTGGTAGCTATGGGTCTCTGACTATGAGGTATGTTCCTAAATGTCTGCATGACTGGGATAAGGCCTTAGCACTTCAGCATTTTCTAGTGACCAGTTAAAACTCGCTACCAACTGCCAGTTTCATTCTTAGGCACTTAGCTCCCCTTCTATCATGTATGGAGAGCCTTGGCATTTAACTTGGGCTTGTGAATTCAGCTGCATGGCAGGATTACCAAAAGGAAATGAAATGTCTTTCAAACCCTGAGCAGTGACTTTTACTTCAGCGATAATGTAAGAGATATTCTGAAGTTGGTATAAAAGACTGAAGGTTGTAAAAGCATTCTGAAGGGCAAATCAGGATGCTTTTATATTTGGGCTATGTTGGTTTTGGCAAGATAAGAGGCCTGAGGGAAGGGACTTGGCTACAGACACACACATTCACCTTCTCTGGCTGGTAGCTTATCCAGAGGGCTGTTTCCCTTTATAAATGTGTCAGTTTATATTAAGAAAAATTACATAATACAAAAAAATAAAACCAATCTTACATATGACAGGATGGAGAATTGGCACTCATGTTACAGTTGGAACATCGTCTCATCCCAAAGATATTGTCATACAGGGACACAGGAAAATGGAAGCTGCTAATTGTGCCTGTAAGAGTTATTTGAGCTCTCCTTCCCTCCCAGTCAGATGCGTAATTCAAAACAGATTTTTCAAGTGCTCTGGAACTATGAAAAGAGTAGACCAGTAAAACTGAAATACCTGTAAATGGCATTCTCATGGAGTGTAATTCTGCATCTTTGAAAATTGGTAGCCTCTGTACCTTTAAAAACATGTCTGTCCAGAACCAAAATTGATTTTGAAAGTCTGTTATTTGTAGAGCAAACAGGTCAGAGGTCAAAAAGATAAAAAGCTTCAAAGCTTCTCAAATACTGTTTTCATCACAAAAGCCTGTGTACTAGTCTGATTCTTATTTAATTTCTACTAAAATTCAAAACTGTACTACAACATTCACATAGTGAAGTGAGTCTGGCTGTGGAGGCAAATTATTGCTACATCTGAAAACTTTTGTCTTCATCCATATTGTCGATACACACGTAGGTCCTACATGATCAAACAGATGTGACAAGTGACACATTATAATGATGCCAGACAAAATCAGATGTAGGTGTCATCCCATTATAACTGCTCTGGACACACCATTGCCATTTCTGAGGACGCTAACTGCACTGAATGAAGTGAATCCTTTTTTTGTAAGGAACAATTCCAAACACAGAGGTTTGATAACAGCTAATTTGTAACAAAACAAAAATCTCGTCTCATAAGCAAATAAAAACCAAGCCCTTAAAAATATTGAAAGCCCAGTAAATAAATTGAGAAGGTAATAGAATATAAAAAGGTAAATGTATTTTTTAGAGAAGGAAAATAAATTTTCATCTAATTACTATGTAAGTTTCCTTCCCTGTGGCTCAGTCTAAGTATATTCCTAGACCCAGGTAGGAGCATCACACAGAGCTTAACTAATCAAACTGAGAATAGTTAATCTTCTTGACTTAATGAGCTTAAAGTTATTCAATTCACTGTGGATTTGTGTATTATCAAATGCTTCTCAGAGGCAACATCCTATATGTGAGATAATAATCACTTCTTCAACTAAGCAGGATAAATCATCCAAAGGCTTGTTGTTTTCTTTTTTTAAAAAATGTAAATTTTATTATGAATACTGTGTGATCAAAGTAATTAAAGACTGATGAAATTACAGTAACCTACCATTTAGAAAGTGTTGTAATAGCCATGCAGTGCGAAGAATGGCCCACTGTTTAAAATGCTGATGGATCTGGTCAAATCATGGCATTTTTATAACCTGAACATTCAAAAACGTTCACTTAACTAAGCCCACACTATGCACAAATATTTTTTTTAATCAAAACTCTGATATGAAGATGTTGAATAATTAATCTTTCACAATGCAATAATTATGTAGTGAAGTATGTCAAAATAAATATTTCAGTATCAGTCTGGAAAAAATTTGCTTGGAAGAATTCTCTTTTTGAAGATATTTGCTAAAATTAAAAAAAAAAAATTAAATCCAGTTTATAAATTCCAGAATAATTTTTTGCCTTCAAGAAAATATATTTAATTTATAACAAAAATTGCAGTGAAAATATTTAAGCCAAAATTAGAAATGAGTAATGAATGAAGAAAAGAGCTTTACATGTTGCAATTACTGCATATGTAGAGCCTAATTAAGCTGTAAAAAGGATAGTGAATACTATGACTATTATTGCTGACCCAGCATTTTTACTTACAAGACTCCTGACCTTGCTCTAAATGCTTAACATGCCTCCATCTGGTACACACAGTGATAATATTACTGTCATCACAAGTGTTAGATCAATGATCGTTCCCATGTGACTGCAATCTAAAAAGTCTCATACTTGATCATTGTGGGCAATGTTATACAAAATATTATAAGCTGCCTATCAAGCGCCTAAGAGCATTTATTTTTTTGTATTAGATAATACATCATCAAATCTCTCCACCTATGTCGTGATGTAGTACAAATTCACTGAGACAGTTTATCTCCATCCCAATCATTATTTAAAGCCGTTTTCTAAGGCAGTTATGCTGAGCTGTGCTACGTTACTCATTCCTTGAGTCACTTACCATTGTATATGTTCCCTAGGATTTTTGTTCCCTGTGAGTTTCACAGTCTTTCAGGTAAATATAAACTCATGTTAAAATTCATGTAACTCTCATGAATCAAAATTTTCTTGGATTACCTATCAATATTCCAATACAAATAAAGATAAGACTCTCTGCTAACTCATGACGATCATGCTACTTCATCAGGTTAAATTTGTATCAAAGGTAAGCTTTTTCACATGAGGAGTAGCACGGTCTGATGGTCTCCTTTTAATCCTCATCAAAATATCCAACCCATCAAAAATTTCAACAAAATATTCTGCTTTACTAGTTATGGCTGAAGTAGAAATGGGTACATTCTCATAATTAAAGTTGTAATACACTCGTCTCGCCCAGGCCAGTTGTTGTTGGGCCATATAATGTTTCCTAAGTAGTTGCAAAACTTTGCAGTTTGGCCATGAGAGCATATGATTTTTTATTTAGAAAGGACTGGAAAATCACACATGCAGGTCTACAGCAATTAAGTGAAGCCTTACAATGATAAATATGTTTTAGACATTACACATATTTTATCTACATACCTATGCAAAAAAAAAAAAAAAAAAAAAAGATGAACCCCAAAAAGAGGTTTTGCTATGCTAACCATGAAAAATATCACTTATTCAAATCAATATAATGAGCCCTGAAAAAGAATCAGACATGTTCTACCACAGCATGAAAAAGATGTGCAGGAAAACTGCACCTGATGCATTCTGTGATACTATAAAAGATAAAACTGTACATATGACTAATCAGGAGCATATGTCATTTTTGCATCATTTTATGTTATGAAAAGCCTATTTTTATTGATATATAGATATGTTAAATCAATTTTAATAAACCTTGTGTTTCAGTGTTTAACCAGGTGTTAATGCTGTAAAAATTTAATTATATCATCTCTGCACCAATTAATTTAATGGACAATGGATTAATGAGTTTCCTGTGTCCTGTATCCTTTTTTATTATTAATGTTTAAGTAACTACACAACCACAGAAAAACTAGGCTAATATTAATAAATTGAAATAGACCAGGGAATAAAAGTGAAACTGACACAGACAAAACTACCAATGGAAAGAATGAATACTTATATAAATAACTTATGAAATAAAACAATTTTACTACCTAAATAATGGGATTCCATGTTATAAATAGATGCACATATTTAATTTTCTACACTGATCTAATCCTCTAGAGTTACTCCCATGTGAAACACACTTGGAGTATTATGGTATGGTATACCTCATGCATCTGTACAAATCAAAGGCTGAAACATCAATTTGGTAACAGAAAAGCCTTTTCACCCAACAGCAATTAAACTGTGGAGCCTTCTGCTGCAAGGTATTGCTGATGTTAGTAGAACAGCTGGGTTCCACGAAAGGAGCAAACGGCAAATATATTATAATAATGATGTGGGTTATAGTAGAATAAAAACCTAACCAGCGATTTTGCAGGACATGTCCTCATACACCAAAGCACAAAGTATCCTACATCAAAATGGTCCAGCCTTTTACAGCTGTAGTTACAGGTTAAATTTCAGCTGTAGGATATTCTCCAACATCACATCTCATCTTTTAACCCTCATACATAAGCCTTCCACTGTCATCTGGATATAGTAGCTGCAGCTCAGCCTCTATGAACCAGGCTGTTTGCTGGTAGAAAGAAGTATATAGACTATTAGGGGAAGAATATTTCTTCCAAAAGCCACTGTCACCTCGTGTTTTCTCTCATCTTTCTTTTAAACAGGTGGTACTGGCCACTGCCAGGACAATAGACCTCCACTCTGAATCCGTGTGGCAAATCCTGTGTCTGCATCTGTCAGTGTCTGGCAAACATTTGCTTCCTCTGTCTGGATATAAATAAATATAGGCAAGGTTTCTGTAAGGATGCTGGGGGGTTCCTACATTTGTAAACAGTTCTAAAGCTGCATTTTGGCAGCAGAAACATAGCCACTGTGCTGATATTCTTGATCCAGTTAATGTCAAAAACCTCAATATGAAATCACTGTGAGAGCCCTGTCATATAAATGCATAAAACTCAATGTTCTGTTGCTATTTGTGATTTAAGTACTATTCATGCCTTGTCTTTGAAAGGAAGTGTGTAGCAAGAGAAATTCACATGAGAAAATAAAGCCCTTACCCAGAAGAGGAAAGACTCAATAATGATGTAAAATCCTTTCTGTACACAGGATTTATTAATATTTTGCTGCTGGTAGCATTCATCTCTCTACTTTAGACAGCTCATTAAACAACTGCTAAAGTGATTAATAAATTAACTTATGATAATAAATTAACAGCTTACCCAAGATCGGAACCACTTTGACCACACATTATCTCCAGTTCCCCAAGGCTCCATTCATACCATAACCTTATACCTGGTAAACCAAGCAGTACTTAAAGAATTCTTACTGATAATTAATTACATTAGATATATTGCATTTTTTTTCCTCTCTGAAAATGATGCTGCAAGGTTATGGACTTTGTATTATGGTTTCTAGAAGCAACATTGAATCAACTATAAGCTATTAATAATATAATTATTATGCTTTATAAAGGATTCCAGTCTGACAATACCCTCTTTTCAAACCATAAATGTGTTAGATCTATAGCAAACCAACGTTACTGAGAAAGTTCTACAGATACAATAGCATGTTTCAGAAGAGCTACTCTGAAACCTGCACAACTAGAAGCAAATAATAAACTGTCAGCATGCATTTGAGAAGATAAAAGCATCTTGTACGATCTCATAAATGTCTGAGGATGTCATTTTCACTGAAGTTTCTACAGTGGCTCAAACATCAAAAGTGCCTGCAGCCCTTTGAGTAACCACTTCACATACACTTCCTTCGAGTAACCGCTTTGCTTAGACCTACGGGTCATCCTGTCGCACTACAGATGAGCCCTAACCAAATGCCAGAAATCAAGACATCTACCTTTTCATCTTTTTCAAATTTGAATACAACCTTTATTGTGACAAGTCCATCATAAGATCCAAAACATATTTATGGAGGAAAGGTCACAAAACCAGTGTTTATCACCTGCACTATATTATGTATACATTCTTCTGCATTTGGTTCTTACTGCATCTTCCCAGAGAAAGGGCTGGTGATGACTGACAGCTTAAGAATTGTGAGCAGGCTGCACATAATTTTAGCAGTTTGAGAACTCTGATTTGATCTCCGAGTAACTTTTCCTGATTGGTGGAGAAATTTCTGTAAATGATCACTCTACTGAGTTTGACTGAAGAAAAACCCATATGCCCTTGTAACCACACAGAGCACTGGCAAATAAGTAGAGAGGAAAGGATGCCATTAACACTTTCTGTAGCAAGACACCGCCTCACATAGCATTCACGTAATCGAGTCAGGTCATCACTCTGGATGGATGGACAACAAGATGGGTCCTGTTTAATATCTTTATCAGTGATCTGGAGCAGGCAACGGATTGTGGTCTCACCAGGTTTTCAGATGATACTAAATTTGGGGAAATATGCCTGAAGGCAGGCTGCCATTCAGAGTGATCCAGACAGGCTGAAGGAATGGGCCAACAGGAACCTGTTAAAATTCAACAAGGCTAAACACCAAGTCCCGCAGCTGGGAGGGAAGGACACCCTGCACTGATTCAGGCTGGGGGCTGCCTGCCTGGCTAGGGAGCGGATCTGCAGAAACGCCCTGGGTGTAGCGGCAGACAGTGCTCTGGGCATGAGCCAGCAGTGCACCCAGGCAGCAAAGCAAGCCAAAGGTGTCCAGAGCTGTGTTAACGAGGTGACAGCCTGTAGGTCAGGGGGAAGTTTTATCTATAGTCAGATTTTACCTGTAGTCAGAACTTACGAGAGCACATCTAAATACCACATCCAGTTTTGGTCTCCCCGGTGCCAGGCAGACATTAATAAAAGGGAATGAGTTCAGCAGAGGGCTGCCAAGACAGTGGCAGGGCTGGAGCACTTGCCTCATTAACAAGGGGTTGCTGAACCTAGAGAAGAGGAGGCTTCAGGAGGACCTAACAGCATAAATTGAAAATAAAACCTGGATATAAGGAAAACCATGTTCTCTGTGTAGTATGCAATGTAGTAAGTTGTGCCCAGAGAGGCTGTGCATCCTCCACCACTGGTGGTTTTGAGGACCTAGCTGGATAAAGCTGTGAGCAACCTCGTCTCATCCCATAGCTGACCTTGCCTTGTGCCAGGAGCTGGACCAGAGATCTCCAAGGTCCTTTCCCACGTGAGTTATCCTATGATTCTGCAAATAGCTGTATGAATGGGTAATCTGGGTACCTATCAGATGTGGAAAATAGAAAGACAGTTTATTTCCATTAAATACTTCAATAATTTTGAAGTATGATCTGAAAGAAGAACTATAACCTGCGCACCTATCCCTATTTCAGTTAGTAGGTGCACATTCACAGAATGAAGTTTGAGGTGCTTTTGTAAAGCCTGGTGACTACATTTCCAGATTTCTTCACAACTTATTTTCTTAATATTTCTAAGTTGTATCTGCATACTAACACATTTTTGTCTTTCATCTCTGTTTCTTAGCCAATTCTTATTCCGATGATTCACATCACATGTCAAAAGAATACAACTTACATGCTTAGATGTAAGACGCTGAAATTAATTTTCTTAATGAGTGCTACCATATGTATATGTCATACAGTGTTCTCAAATTACTTCTGCCTTCAGGATCATAGATCACATTTAAAGATTAAGAGATTAATTAGAACTTCCATGAACTGCCTGAATACACTGTAAATAAATCCCTTTCTTGGGTACTCACTACAGATACATTCCAAATACGATCTGTAAAGCCCTCTTATCAAGGTTCTTTCATGACACTGTAATGAAACCCGTTATTCATGCATTTTATTTTCAGATTTGCATTCATTTTCTGTACTAATAAAACACCAACATATAATCTAGGGCCAGATTTCTCAAGGACCACTCTAATAAGAAAGTTGGCAATCTTTTGAAGGCAGCATTCCAGACTGCATTTTTCTTTCTTAACTTAGACATCAAAGAGGTCAAAGAATAATCTCGGTGAGAACCAGAAGACACTGCTTCTCAGAAACCACAGGTGTCTTATCGGCAAGTGTATCAGCCTTTATGCGAGGCCTAGATAGCAGGAAATGTGGATCTCAGCAGGGGTGAGCTGCTGCCTTTCACTGCTGCCTCCTTCTAGATGCTGTGGCTTTCTTAGCCCATTTATCTGACATCCTAAACCAGCCTTTACACGGGGTGTTGCTCTTCTTTAATAAGCTGCTGATCTCCAATCCACTATTATAAATGATTGCATCTGGTAAGAACTTAGACCCATAATAATAGGAGCTGGTAATCTCAGTTTCAATCATTTCCATGGAAGGAATCAACCCTTTCTAGCTCTACAATTTAAAAGGAAATGTCTCTCCAGGATTTTATATAGATTAGACACATCTTATAAAAAAGGACAAAACCAGATTAAGTCAACCAAATCCAGATCACATGTATGCAGACACAAATACAACCTTCAATTAACAAGGAATTGCTTGCAAGAATATGGATATCAGCCATTTCCACTCAGAAAATGCTGAAACAGTAAAACAGCCTGAAAACTTTATCATACGACATTAGCAATTTCCCATTACATATTATTAGGAACTGTCATATTACCCTAGAGTTCAGCACAATCATGGATCTCCATTAATTTATCAGAGGGGCTTTCTTCTCTCCCTGACACAACTGCTAAACTACACAATGGTACTCTTCCCTTCTGTCAGAATACGGCTCCATCAGATTAACCATCTGGCCCGAAATACTTTCCTTTCCTGTTCAAAATCTGTTCCATATTCCACCCAGAAGAGTTTCTGAACACAAAAGGGCTATTCAGGCCTTGCCATTTATCTGGCAGAGCAGACTTCTATCCAACTGCAGATAGACTCACAGCTGTGATGATGTTCTGCAGAGAGTAATTTTCTACCCACAAGAGAAACTGTTTAATAAAAAGAACCTATTCTCTGATTCAGAAGGAAGGCTATATCACACAAGCACAAGGGTGTACTATAATGATTTCTCTTGCTATTTGTAAATCAGTGCCAGCTAATCTCAAGCAATTGGGGCCAGATTAGCTTAAATAATTGTATATAATATTTACAGCATATTTCAAGGAAGGAAGTAGGTTAACAGTCATAGTGTTCTTCCTCTAAATTTCCAATACAGACATTAGCTAGAAGTGAGAGTGCCATAGTGTTACTATGCTATTTTAAGCAAGATAAGCTCTGTGTTGCAGTAAAAAATACTGGGCCCCAAACAGATCATGTGATTTTTGAACCAAAATTCCCAGATGAAAAAATCTCCATGTGTTCTCTATACCAGCAAGATAATCCTCTTCTTTCTTTCATTTACCCTAACTGTAATTCAATCATCCACTAAAAAAGTGAAGGAGTGCTGCTAAAAGCAACAGGAATAAAGAAACTCCTATTGTGGAAAGTTTAGTCATTGTATGTAACTTTAAGAAAAAATCTTTGAAACTTTATTTTAATTCCTAGGTGAAGGAAGAAAAACTCTTTCAAATTTACATGTACAGTAACTACACAGCATGATTATTTCCCTATTCTTTTTCTCTTTATTGAAGAAGACTGGACAGTTTTTTTTTTCAGATGATCTTACCTTTCTGGTATTTCTTAGAGCAGATAATCGAGTACCTTTCAATAAATACTGTTTCAGCTCAAATGAAAGGAAATCTGAATCACACAAGGGAGTCAGTGCACCATCCAACAATTATTGCTTGCCTTTTTCAAAGATGTAGCCAACACAGAGCCCTGTGCCAGCTAACTGAACATCCAGTTGCCATTGGGCTCTACGAGGAGCTTGAGAAGAGGTGCCATAAAGGCAAAAATCCAAGTAGTATGAAAAGCTGAAAAAAATAGATCCAGTTTTAGGAAGTAAAGCCACAGGCATAGGCTGGATCTTGCTGAGCTCAAGAATGCAGGTAAAAAGCCTGACTACTGGACTGCCTAGACATCAGTGTACCCTCACTAGCTCAGTGGAAGCTGAGTGCAAAGCACTCAGAGGGAGAGTGCAAATGACCTCCAGACTGACCTCTGTGCTGCTAACGTTGGTTTGATTAGAAATTATTCAAAGATTACCAGTGGCAGCTCACTGGATCTTGGCACATCAACCTTTTAGCTTTGGCTTCTTCAGTGAAATAATCTCGTGTAATAATAAAACAACACAGTTGTGCACAGGAACCAGCCACTGTCAGGGCCTCTGTAACCTATGCATTTGCCTATGAAGAGCATGTTTTTGGAAAGCAGAAAGGGTGGTTTCCATCCCTGTTGGCTTAGGGACACCACACAGTAGCATAAATACAATATGGGTGGGAAAATGTGCAATATTACTTCTCTGTTCAGGTGGTTAGTTCCAACCTATGTAATTCTTGGGCTGGCATCTTTCCTTTCATCCCTTTCAGGGATAAGATCTTTTCCAGATACACATCTGACTAGATTTCTCCTGGAATCCTCAAGAATGAAGGTTTGGAAACAGAGAAGAAGTTCAGGACTCAGGACCTACCCTTTTTTCTTTCTTTTTTTTTTTTTTTTTATTTTATCCCCTTAGTGTCCGTTCATTCACTCAAGTACTATTAACAAGAGAGTATATATTAAAAAGCCTAGTCACAGTCTTAATGTTACTGATGGTAGCCTAGAAATAGGAGATTTTTCTTTTGAGATCATCTTATAATTGCTAACACAAAACTTTTTATATCATCTAGAGCTTAGAAACATAGATTTGTTGCTCTTTTCCCTATGAAGTGTAGGCCTTTTCATATGTTCTAATTTAATAATACATTTATTTCTATTTCTAAGACAGAAGTGTTCTCCCTCTCTAGCTTTATTCTTCTTTAGACAGACTATGAATTCTTTACTTCTACCTGGGTTTTATTGCCACTCCCTGTTACTCTATGGTTTGGTTTTTTTACAGCACCATGATGGGTTGACCTTGGCTGGATGCCAGGTGGCCACCAAGCTGCTCTATCACCTCCTCTCCTCAGCAGGACAAGGTGGAGGAGAAACTAAGGTGGAAATAGCTCGTGGGTCATGATAAAGGCAATTTAACAAAGCAATAGCAAATGTCATGTGTGGAAGTAAAGGACAACAAAAGTTTTCCTCTACTTCCCATCAGCAGGTGTTGTCCAGCCACTGCCCAGGAAGCAGGGTTTCAGTACATTTAGCAGTTGCTCCAGAAGACAAACATCACAATAAGGAATGCCCCACCTCCTCATCCTCCTTTCTTCTAGCTTTTATTGCAGAGTGTGATGTCCTATGGTATGGAATATCTCTGGTCAGTTTGGGTCAGCTGTCCTGACAACAACCCAGCCTATTGGTATGGGGGAAATATGGGGGAAGATAGCCCTGGTACTGTGTGAGCACTGCTCAGCAGTAACCAAAACACTGGTGCGTTATCAGCACCTTTCTAGCTACCAGCAAAGCCCAGCACCATGAGGGCTGCCATGGGGAAAACTAACCCATCTCAGCCAGATCCAATATAAACACAAAGATTTCCTCCCGAGCTTCCAGGTTGTCTTTCAGACACCACCTTCTGTTACTACAGTGTTTATTTTTACAGTAAAATAAAACAATGTACCTTTCATGTGACCATTCCCATCTCATGTAACAGGTACTACAGATAGATTCTTTAATCAATCTAACTTTTCCTCACTGAGACTTGAGTCTTTGTTCTCATCATTTTCTTGTAGAATTGTGAGGAATTTTTTGATTTCTGAAGTTTCTAATGTGTGGGACCTGGGCATGGGGAGACTTTGTTTTCCTGAAGAAACACTTGTTCATGGTAGTCATGAACTGTGAGATATCCCACACCTTGGCACACAAGTAAAGAGGT
The DNA here is from genome assembly GCA_035590215.1 of Microhierax caerulescens. NCBI lineage: Eukaryota > Metazoa > Chordata > Aves > Falconiformes > Falconidae > Microhierax > Microhierax caerulescens. Next base: position 68,538,092 of record JAVJGJ010000059.1, on the reverse strand, counting down.
GGAATTAGGGAAAATAGTATTTCTTTATTTTTAACTCATAGAATCAATTTTCAGCTTACTCCCTACATTGTTTCAGGCCATATGCTTTTATGTATCTCACCTACCGCTCCCTTTTTCAGCTTTAGGCTGGACTATAAAGCTCTTACTCCTGTTTGCTGTAGCAGTGGTAGCACTGTTAACTTTAGTGAGACTGCTCATCCAAATAATAATTTGCTACTGATTTTAGGAATCTGCTGGGAAGTGAGTGAGTTCAAATTCACATGTTCAGCCAGGGAAATCAATAGAGGAAAGATGAAAGGCACCTGCCGTCATTCTGAGGGGTGCTTATCAAAGTAATCTGAAGCTGGATGTCAGCATGATTTTGATGGCTGTGTTTCTATAGAGTACTGCAATGTCCACGACTTGCATCAAGCTGGCAATCCCCCCCTGTCTGAGGAATCTCTGGCTAGTGTAATAGGATATATTTGGTTTATGTTCTTGTTATTTACCATCAAAACAACATATATTCTTCTATATGATTCAAATCCATAAAATGGAAGGTGATAAAATCATTAAGGTGAGCTTCTGGGCCACTTCCAGAAGTGAGGTATGTTGTACATGGGAACATGAACAAAACTCTAAATTGAGAGCTGCTGTAACTCATGCATCAAGAAATCAGAGGATTCTAGTGCAGCAGGGGAAGCTGGAAAGAGCATGTACGATACAGCAATGTACTCTGTATGGGTAACGTCATAACAGCTGCACGGTACTTCAGTGAATCATGTATCGACCTTTCCACTCTGTGTATCCTTTTCAAGAGACAGGAAAATATTAATTAAGCATTAATCTGCAGTCTGTGCATGTTATTAAATGTAAAGCTTTTTAACTAAAATAACAATCAATGCAAGTTTTTCCTTTTTTCAGAAGCCGTATTGGAAGGCTTTCTACTATAGGGCATTCCGAAGGTCATTTGCTGAAGGAGAGCTCAAACCTGGCAGGGGTCATGACTGCCATAAGTGTCTAATCATCTGGGATCAGACCAAATCACTCAGGTTGCTATTGATAGCATCCTCGGTGGCTGCATGCAGGCCAGCACAGACCCAGCTGCTTCCCACACTCTCTGTTGCACGTTCAGCATCTCATGCTTTCCTTTAAAAGGTGCTATTTTTAGGGAGGCGATCAAACACTCTTTGCACTTGTTTTAAGGAAAGGCATTCAATAGTAATACAGGTGATCTGAAAACCGAGCTGAATCCTTAATGCAGTGTAAGCCTCCCACCACTTGTACCAGCTTAAAAAGTACAGTTATAAGAAAATATAGGGTATCTGGGGTTTTTTTCCCCCCTCTCACAGAAATTTTTGCAGACAGGCAAAAATTTGGAAAATATAGAACTTCGGAAGGTGACAATATGATTTATAAATATAGGGGCAAGGGAAAAGCATTCAGAAAAACAATATACAGATTTTTCCAGTGGGTACACAGTTTAAAACGTGCCTGTGCCATATGGAACATTGATGATTTATAACCAGGGGACTTCAAGCTTGCGAAATGTATAAAACTATTCCCAGAATATTCATTAAAAAGAAGAATACTTGCCATGCAGAACAGCATTTACTATGCTAATTTCTCCTGTTTAAACAGAGGAATAAAAAAATAATTCATAACTTAAAGGGCCAACCATTTATTTATTTCTTTGTTCTTAACAACCCGCTTTAACAAAGCAATTTATCCTTATTCATTTATTTTCATTTCAGGCTACGCTGCAAGCCTGGATGGTGTCAAGAAGTATTAGCAAAGAACTGAAGGTCATGGGATGCTGTTGGCTACTATGGCATGAAGCTCAGTCAGCTGGGTGCAGCACGCACACTTGCTGACATATAAAAGACAGTATAGTGTGAAGAACTACTCCCCCATCAGCACTGGGCACAGTTGCACTGCATGCAAAGAAAGTGTGATATAAAGACATAGAGGAAAAAGGACCAGTATACATGAAGCAGAAACAGCTGTATGCATGTTTTCTCAAAGTATGAATGTGTTGTAGGTTTAGCCTTGGTAAGCAGCTCAACCCCACACAGCCACTTGCTCACTCCCTCCGTAATGGAATGAGGGAGAGAATCAGAAGAGTAAAAGTGAGAGAACTTGTGGGTTGAGATAAAGACAGTTTAACAGATAAAAGCCAAGCATGCAAGCAAAGCAAAACAAGGAATTCATTCACTACTCCCCATGGGCAGGCAGGTGTTCAGCCACCTCCAGGAAAGCCGGGCTCCATCCCTCTTAACAGTTACTTAGAAAGACAAAATGCCCTAACTCTCAACATCCCTCTTTCCTCCTCCTTTCCCCCACTGTTATTGCCGATTGTGATATCATATGGTATGGGATACCCCTGTGGTCACCTGGGTTCCGCTGTCCCAGCTGTGTCCCCTCCCAGCTCCTTGTGCACCCCCAGCCCTGTCGCTGGTGGGGTGGGTGAGAGGCAGGAAAGCCCTTGGCTCTGTGTCAGCGCTGCTCAGCAAGAACAAAAACATGCCTGAATTCTCAACCACGTTTCCAGCACAAATCCAAAACACAGCCCCATACCAGCTACTATGAAGAAGATTAACTCTATCCCAGGCAGAACTGGTATAGGATGGTAGTCCTTTAACATACATAGTAGGAAAAAACATTATATTAATGGCAGAATAACAGCAGAGGAGAACCACAAATCAAAGGTCCTTTACAGTTCTCTCTGTGACTGAGAAAACAAATCTTTCTGTTCTATCCATTGTAGTTAACTAGAGGGATTTTGCAGGATGAAAGTCAAGGAGAGTAAGTTCTCTGAAATCGAGAATATGCTGGCCCTGACCCACTTCCCTCTTGTACTAAGTATAATTTGACCTTGGCCCCTGCAGTGCTGTGCAAGAGCAGGGCTCATGTCTGATGCAGACATTATGGTCTAAGACTGCTTGTCAGGCAGAAGATGGCTTCTACCACCTTCCACAGCGGCCAGCCGTGCCATTTTCAGGCACTACCAGTACTATAGTCCTCAACATTATTTCCATGAAATATGTTGGAAGGTTATTGACACAGCATCCATTAATATTCTTTGTAATGACATGACTGTTTACTCTGCCAGGCATTTGGTACTTACTACGTCTAGTAATAATTATGTTATTAAATAATTCTTGAATGACTCTTAAAATCAGGGGAAGGAAAAGTTGGGGAGAACGAGCGAAGTTTAGGTCCAAATCAGGAATTACGTGAGCACTAGTAACCTCTTAAGACTCTATTAATATTCTTGCCTTTCAGGAATGATTACTGCTGCCAGTGAGCTTCTGTGGGCTACCATCACCAACAGAACTGCAGTCTACGTAACAGGAAACAAAGACTGCATCAGTCATCAAACAGTAAAAGCTAGTAGACATTTCCATTTTAATTTCAAATGTAGTCTTTCTCAAGATTTAAAAATAAGTTTACCTTATTTGTATTTCTTTCCTTTGTTCCTTCTGATCACAGCTGAAGCAGAAGATCTGAAATACAAAAAAAAAAAAGCTTCTTTAAATATTACTGAAACCAGGAAATACCACTGATTCTAGTTTTCTGGCTTATTTCAAATATCTAAGACATTCTAATTGCTATGATTGGGCTCAGTTAAATAATCAAACTAAATCTTTGTTTAATATAAATCAAGGGTATCAGATTTAGACATCAAACTTCTCAGCTGTTATTTGAAAAAAAGAATACCTATTAGATATCACTGTAGCAAGTGCAGTTCACAAAATGCTTACAGTCACAATTTCTCTATAGAACCCCAGAATTCACAGTGAATCTGCTTTAATTCCTCTTTCAACTCCTTTTTAAATTTTGTTACCAAAAAAAAAAAAAAAAAAGAGAGAGGAATAAAGCCTTTAAAACATACCTTTAAAACTTTAATATTCTGTCTTACACTTTCCCTAAGTGGTTTAATTAATTCCCTTTCCTGAACGATTGAGGTACAGGATTTTATGTGCTGTTGAATGCCACCTGTTCTATAATCATTTTAATTATTGAATTGCATCGTTTTTACCAGCACATTCTACCTTCACTTTAGTTTAAAATGACAGACCTATTTATGCCTCTGAATTATCTTCCCTTGCATTAGGTTCTTAACTGTCATAATACAAATCCAGAGGCCCTTATTTAGGAACTGGAGCAGGTCTTCTCTTTTTCTTCATTTACTCTGAGCTGTGAAGCAGAAAATAGTCAGATTACTTCAGGCCAATTTTGGTTTTCAGGGTAACACATCTTAAAGTGGGGCTGGATGAAATTAGGTGTGTTCAGCTTTTTTTAATCACTATTACTACTAAAATGTGAGGTCAGCTACAGAAGGAACTGTTTTATTTTGTTTTCTTTAAATGTGGGATCAAAGAAACCCATAAACCTGGCGGAACCATTCAATACACTTCACTATACAAACTCATTTCTTAGATCACTGTGTGTTGAGTATATATGCTTATGACTATGGCTGTAATAAAATCTTTGAAGAAAATCCCTTCTGTAAGCACATAAGTTGAGGAACATAGAATGCATATCCCACACCATTAGTCTCATTGCTTTTCCTTTAGCATGCTTGTGGGACAAGGCTTGAGGAGCAAGTCTCCAAGCACCATCCAAAGTTTTCTCTAGTCCAAATTTTTCTCTAATCATGTCTCTGGGGTCATTCCCTTCATTCCCCCTCCACACACACACACACACACATATATATGTACAACCAGAGACAGTTTACTGTAACAGAGAAGCTCATATTTACATCTCTAAGCCTGGACACAAACCGCAGCTGCATGCAGCACCAGGCTCAGGGCAGAAATCATTCATGCAGTTACATAGCTGTTTATCACTAAAAGCATGTAGACACCATTTATCACTAGATAGCCATGTTTATCTTTCCTATTCTCCTTCACAATACCCAGTTGTTCTCTCATCTCATTAGGTCAGATATTCCCCATCTTCCTCTCCTATATCTTTCTTCAGACATTCTCTATCCTCCTCTCTTTTTTTTTTTGTTTGTTTTTTAATTGTGACAAGGCAAAGGTTGTGTGTAGCTGGGTGACCATGACCTGATTTACGTTACAATCAACTAAACACAATACTTCTGAGCCACAGCCCAAAGTTTCCCAGCCGTGAGAAGAGACCAAAGGCATCCCGCTCCTGGTTCTTCTGCAGATCTTTAAGGCTTTTAAGTTTTGTATGCTTTTGTGAATAAATTCAGAGTGGTCACTCAGATTCACATAACACGTCTTATCAAAGTCTTCACACTCGTGTCCCTATGTTAATAATAACAATCAATAGCAACTTGGTTCTGTAGCAAGATATGACTAAAATATCAGCATCTGTTAATAAGCCAGAAAACAAGATTTGAATTTGTAGTATTACTTTCTTGAGCAAGCTAGCAGCCTAACTTACTAAGCAAGTTAAGAGCGTGTACTATTATTACAAGAAGACATTAGAGAAGCAAAAATATGCTGCATTCCAGAACTCAGCCTCCGAGTTAGTGTCTGCTGTGAGTTCTGCCTTATAATCATTTGACACACGTTGGGGTTGCGATTGTGAAAGTTTCCCGTTTACAA
>JAVJGJ010000059.1:68505083-68521553 GCA_035590215.1 Microhierax caerulescens | reverse complement strand
ATCTCAGGAGCTAGGGAGGCATCAGACAGGCAATGTGTTGCTCTGATTCAGCAAACCTGAAAACCCTGACAGTAGTCACTTGACCGTCAGCATGCCTAGGTGGCTAAGTAGAATAGTTCTCCTCAAACATGCAAATGAACTCTGAGCAGACTGCTCCTGTACACAGAGTTAATGCCATGCATACCGATTTTTTTCCTTTTGCAGAAAGGGGACTTGGGGCATTTATAAATGGGCTCATCCTATCTATCTGATGTAACTAATTCCCCAGCATTTTATTACCCAAATTTCCAGGTGATAAAATTTATTGGTCCCTGAAGCTAGATAAAGAAGCTGATGTGAGTGTATCCATGTAGACATGTGAATGTTTGTAAGGAGAGGAGAATAGACATTGTAGCATAAAAGAAAAGGCCAACAGATTTCTTTTTTATTTTCCCTTAAAATCATATAATTTAAAATCATTTGCCTAATTCTTGCATGTTTAAATAGCAATGAATTCTGTTCTTCTATGTAGGAAATTACAGAGAAGAAATGAAAATAATAATCCCTTATTAGACATTATTAAATGATAAACAATTGCTAAGTTGGAAAAGAAAAAAAATATACATAGACCAACAAGGTATCAGGCCATTGGTAACCAGGTGTTTATTTTATTCTATAACACACTTGACCATGAGAAAATCTGGTCCTACAGATAACCTGATCATTTTCAGTATAAAAAATTCAATAGTAAGAATGACTACTGAAGCATTTTATAAATGTAATATTACAAAGGAAGTTACTTGCTTGAAATGCTAGAGTTGTATGTTCTCATTTTGTCTCAAGGTTTGAGAGAAATGACATTGCTAAGGACAGGCCAGAAAACTATATAATTCTAGAATTTTAAGAAGAAAATGTGTTAGTTCTACTAACATTTGTTAAATGCATTTAAATACAGTTTATTTTGGGGCACTTTTTTTCTGAAGTAGCGTTTACATTTATTTTTTAATTGTGAAAAGGAAAAAGACTTGCTCGTATTTATGTATACATGTATACATACACATATGGGGGGGGAGCAGATTTTCTTAATTCTTCACACAAGACAGCATACTGTGGTCAAACATTGGAAGAATTCCAAAGGTGTCATTTCTTTAGATGCAAAACCAAAAGGTACCTATGTCAGCCTACTAGGAGTTTGTCAAGTAGATCTGAGTCAAGGTATGTCTTTACATCTAAAAATATTCTGAAATCATTAGGGTCCAATCACCTCTAACATAATTTAATTTAGTAGGGTTGTTCAATGTGGGTTTAACTGCTTTAACTGCAATGATGAAGAAGACAATACAATACTTGCAGTTTTCTACCTTGGACAAAAGCAAAAAAGAAAACCAGAAAGTGCCACTGTGGTATTGTACAAACCAACCATTGTGCCATTTCAAAGAAGAGCAGAACTGGAAAAGCACAGAGAAGGTGACAAGAATGAACAAAGTTACTGAACCTTTGAGTAGGAATGGTAAAACTCCTCAGAGCCTCAGCTGGATCAGAAACATATGTGAATAGGAGACATGCATATGACATCATGACTGTCGTGAAACTGAGTGTTCCTTGAAGAAAACAATAAGTTAAAGGCAAAAAATACTTTATGATGAAGTGCATAGCTAAACAGTTCATTGCAATGATGTGGAAGAAACCAGCATTATGTGTTCAAAGGCAGATTTGTAGATTGGTAGAAGAAACATCCATCAGTTATTATTAACCACAACGCTGTGGATACAACATTTGATGGGAGTTGGAAACACTCATGTAGGGAAGCTTCAATAAAATACCCTTTTCAGAAACCCCTTCCCTACACTTGTGGTACCAGCTTCTCTCTCATGGATGACTCTAGGCTCAGCAGAGTTTTAGTGTAATTCAGTGCAGCAATGGCTTTAAACTATTAGATGTGGGATTTTAGCAATGTATTTTAGTCAGACAGTTCTTTTTTTAACTTTTTTGTTGTTGTTGTTTTACTAGCAGTGTAAGCAAGAAAGAAAACCTGACTTTCCTGCCTCAGCTCTTTGGGGCGGTTCTGTATGGTCTGTGGCTGTGTCTTCCACCTTTTTATCTGCAGCTGTCAGTTCCTGGTGGGAACGTTCTCTGAAGCCATCTACTGTTCATTTTAAGATCAAACACCATAACTCAGAACATCTGAGCTTGAGTCAGGTTTTACAAATCAGACATTGTTTTCTGTTAAAAAGTTTCCCACAAGACTTCAGCAGATGGTAGAAAAGTTATATATTATTAATGCCATCCAATTCCATTAGAAATCATGGGTTTGCTATCTAGGACAAAGACATAATTCATAATCTCCATCTGTATAGAATGTTTGATTCTGAAGAAGTTTTATGTAAGCAATGAAACCAGGTAAGTCTACTCACCAGTTATTGCAGAATTGGTGCTGTATAACAGACATCTATTTTAAACCCATTAAAAGTTGTTCCTCCTTCTTTATTTTTAAATCTCAAAATCTCAACCGATAGTGGCACTTAATATATCAAGCTGAACTGAGTCTAAAATCATGCCAACATTTACAAAATAGATTTTTTTTCCATCAAGTTCAGAAATACCGTTAGGAAATCTGCTTGTTTTGTAACTGTGGAAAATGTCACAGCCACAAAATATTGGTCTTTTCATCCAAGAGATGTTGATATTAATATTAAAACTGTCTGAGGCAAGGCACTTTCATCTATATTTCATTTCACATTTAGATTCACAGTCTCCTGTTTTACTGAACTCATCTGCATCTCTGTCTTCTAAAATGTTCAGTGGGCAGAATTCTCCTCTGATTTATACCTTGATCCAGCTGAGTAGAACAAACACATATGTTTTGGAGACCAGCTACAGGTATCGAGTCTCTCATAAATGCTGAGAAGGTTCCCAGCTCCTATCAATTGTATCATTCTATCCATTTCACTCTCTTCATTGAATCAACTTAGGAAGATGGGCTAACCAGCGCACAAAAAACCTAAGCATTAGGATCTGAGTCTGAAGGAAAAAAGTATTTCTCTTCCAATGGTGCATAAAAGAACCTTTTATCTGATATGGATGCCAATTAATCCATGTGGTTTTCATCAGTGACTCTCTCTGAGAGGAACGGAGGGCCTGATATGCCAGCTGCACCCAGCCCATACGGGAGTCTGCTGCGCCCTGCGGACCGGGTAAGGGATGTTACTAGAAAACTCCCTTGTCTGGTACAGCCCTCTGATTGCTACCCATTACTGGTCTTCCAAACGGGCAACAAAGAATTCCAAACAACAAGAAGTCTGAGGGAAACTGAGATCTCAGGGCCCTTGGATGACTGGCTGAGGGATCAGGACCACAAGTTCTTTCTTCTATCCTGCCCGTTGCAGGGAATGGTGGGTCATATAATCAGAAGATCACACAGATCAATACAGCAGCTAAATTTCAGGGGTTTGTTATCATGAGTCAGTTTACACAGCACCAGGCCTGCTGGCAACAGATGGGGTTCACCTGTCTCAAAGGGGGAAAAGGATTCTAAGTCAGGACTTAGCAGGGCTCATTGGGAGAGCTTTAAACTACATTCAAAGGGGGAAGGGAAGAAAACCAAGCTCGTTAGAGATGAGCATGGTGCTGGCATGCCAGGGTTGGAGGCAGTATCGACAGCACAGCTGAAGTGCATCTATGGCAATACCCAAAGCATGGGCAACAAACAGAAGGAGATGGAAGCCAGCAGGAAGGCTATGACATAATTACCATCGTGGAAACATGGTGGGATAATTTGCATGAGCGGAGTGCTGCAATGGATGGCTGCAAACTCTTCAGAAGGGATAGGCAAGGAAGGAGAGGAAGAGAGGTAGCTCTGTGTGTTAGGGAGTGTTTTGGTTGTCTAGAGCTTGATGATGGTGACAATAGAGTTGAGTGTTTATGAGTAAGAATCGGGGAGGGCCAACAAGGTAGATATCATGGTGGGAGTCTGTTATAGACCACCCATCCGCAATGAAGAGGCAGGTGAAACATTCTACAAGCAACTGGGAAAAGTCTCAAGATCACTAGCCCTTGTTCTCATGGGGGACTTCAACTTATCAGCTGTCTGCTGGAAATGCAACACAGAGAACAGGAAACAGTCTAGGAGGTTCCTGGAGTGTCTGGAAAATAACTTCCAGAAGAGCTGGTCAGTGAGCCAACCAGAGGAGATGCCTTGCTGGACCTGTTACTTACATACAGGTAAAGACTGGTGGGTGATGTGCTGGTCAGAGAACATCTTGGATATAGTGACCATGACGTGATAATTTTTGATTCCCAGGGAAGTAAAGACGGGAGTCAGCAGAACCAATTTGTTGCACTTCTGGAGGGCCAATTTCAGCCTGTTTAAGAGCCTAGTTGACAGAGACCCTTGAGAGATAGTTCTGCAGGGCCAAAGGGTCTGGGAAGTCTGGACATTCCTCAAGAAGATATTCTTAAAGGTACGGGAGCAGTCTGTCCCCATGTGCTGAAAGAGGAGCCAGAAGGGAAGACCAGACTGGCTGAACAGAGAGCTTTAGCTGGAACTCTGAGAAAAAAACAGAGTTTATGACCTTTGGAAGAAGAAGCATGCAACTCTGGAGGACTATCGGGAAGTCATGAGGTTATACAGGGAGAATATTATAGAGGCAAAAGCCTAGCTGAAACTCAAACTGGCCACAGCCATAAAAGAAAACAAAAAATCTTTTTAGAAATTTGTTAGAAACAAAAGGAGAGCCAAGAATAATCTGCATCCTTTATTGCATGTGGCAGGGAACTTTGCCACAAAGGATGAGCTAAAGGCTGAGATACTTAATGTTTTCTTTGCCTCAGTCTTTAGTAGTAAGACCCGTTACCCTCTGGGTACTCAGCCCACTGAACTAGAAGACAGGGATGGGAAGGAACAGAGTAAAGTGCCCACAGTCCAGGAGGAAATGGTTAGGGACCTGCTGCTCCACTTGGACCCACCCAAGGGCACTGAGGGAGCTGGCGGAAGAGCACTCCGAGCCACTCTCCATCATTTATCAGCAGCCCTGGCTAACTAGGGAGGTCCCAGAAGACTGGGGGTTAGCCACTGTGACACCCGTCTACAAGAAGGGCAAGAAGAGGGATCTGGGGAACTACAGGGCTGTCAGCCTGGCCTCGGTGCCAGGGAAGGCGATGGAGCAGGTCATCCTTAGTGCCATCACGTGGCATGTGCAGCACAGCTTGGGGATCAGGCCCAGCCAGCACAGGGTTATGAAAGGCAGGTCCTCCTTGATGGACCTGATCTCCTTCAACAAGATGAGCCACTTAGTGGATGAGGGAAAGGCTGTGGATGTTGTCTACCTGGACCTTAGTAAAGTCTTTGACACTGTCTCCCACAGGAATCTCCTGGAGAAACTGGCTGCCCATGGCTTCAACAGGTGCACTCTGCTGGGTGAAAAGGTGGCTGGGCAGCCAAGCCCAGAGAGTGGAGTTACATCCGTTTGGTGGCCGGTCACAAGTGGTGTTCCCCAGGGCTCAGGATCAGGGCCAGGCCTGTTTACTTGTATTTACTTATTGCTCTCTGCTGTTGCCTGAAAGGAGGTTGTAGGAGGTGGGTGTCGGTCTCTTCTCCCAGATAAGAAGTAACAGGACAAGAGGAAACTGTCTCCAGTTACAGCAGGGGAGGTTTAGATTAGTTATTAGGAAAAAGATCTTCACTGAAAGTTTGGTTAAGCAATGGAACAGGCTGCTCAGGGACATGGTGGAAACACCTTCCCTGGAGGTATTTAGAAAACACGTCAATGTGGTGCTTGGCAGCACATGTGGATCATCTTGGTAGTGCTGGGTTAGTGGTTGGACTTGATGCTGTCAAAGGTCTTTTCCAACCTAAATGATTCTATGATTCTAATCTTTTTAAAAGATTAAAAAAAAATAATAATGAAGTATTTTGGAGCCAATATAAAGAAATAAAAATATTTGAACTCTACGTTCCCACACACTGTCTTTGGCAGGTACAAAAGTCAGTAGCTCACACTGGCCCAGTCTATGAGTAATTCTGGTTCTTTCCATTTCTACAAAATCTAAACCTGAAATACTCAAGCTACATACATAAATATATATTGAAATCTCCACCTAGACATCTAAATAACTGGCTTTTAGACTGCATAAATTTTCCCTCTTGCAATAATGTAACAATTTCCCTGACTCCTCAAAGTCACTGCAGTGTCTGCTAATGATAAGACCACCATCATTACAGAGGGATGGCATTATTGCTGGTCAGCCCCCACTAAGGCATCCCAGCTTCCTACTTCCCAAATCACAACTTTGTCAACACACGAGCTGATGACCGCCCAGCACTCCCTGTGAGCAGCCCACCTAAGTGGATGCCTGCATACCCCAGTAGTCTTCAGAGACAAACAGAAACCAGGCCCAGCTACCTTTGAGCAACACTGGATAAACAGTTCACATATAGATTATCAGAACAGGATTTTTCCACCTCTCTTCTGAGAGGAGATGACCATCCCACTGGAGCAATCTGACAGGGGTGTCTCAGAGATCTCACCTTCCCTGGCTGGGGACAATGAGAGTACTGGGCTGACATATACTGTAAAATCTTTGGGGAACAAGTGTCTTTCTCTTCGTACTAATTTTTCTGTCCATGAACAGAACATGAAGGCATAATAAAAATAATCACAAACAAAACAATAGCACAGCACCAAAATAGGAAACCATAACTCTGCTCAGGATTTTTACTTTATCGCTATTGTATTGATATATATTGGTGTAGTGTACTCTAGTATTTATGAACAAGTATATTTAAATCATGCTTATTATGGCATATCTGTTCTACTTAAGCATCTTGGGAAATCTCTTTTTGGGCTTTTCAGAACAAAAATTATTTCAATGAAAAACAAGTTCCTTTAGTCTTTTCAAAAATAAATGTTTCTGTGTGAATTAACACAGTATTTCAGCCTCTGCAAATTTGAAACTCATATGTCCTATAGCATATGATGATTCCTGCTAGTATACAGTATATAGATGGCTCCTGCTAAACACCAAAACATGAGGCATACAACAGGTGAAACAGACTGTTGAGGGACAGTGATGGGTCTTGTCATCAAAATTTGATGTAGCTGACCAGAAACGGGAAGTCCTTTGACTTCCCCAAACACTGTTATCACTCTCACACCCAAATTAACTGGGTTGCTGAGTCAGGGCTTGAATAGATGAACAGCTTCTTTCTAAGATAGAGCACATGGCATTTTCCACAGTACAGTTTTGATTGTAGAGGAGGATTAGGACAGCCTTAGTCTGAGCAGAGCCATGCTCTACGAACACTACAGCTTGGTGGGGCATCTTGTTTGTATAGTACACAATACAAAGTCATCCAAAGCTTACCCTTATTTTCATGAGTATAAAAAACCATGAGATCCTTCTTTTGTTTGGTCTGAGAATATTGATTAAATTAATAGAAAATGTCAAGGAATGAGCTTCACAAAACTGTTATGCAGAATTCTCTGGGGGAATCCAGTTTCACATCAGCTCTGAAGCAACAGAGACAGTGATAGGGAAAAAAAGATGCCATTTCCCTACTAGTGTTCCCAAGTTGTCTCACATTCTCCCTTTTAATTCCTTTTTTTATAGACATCTATTAAATAGAAGAAATCATGTGATGAATACAGAGAGTTAATTTTTCCACTGTTTAAAAAGAAAACATTACTGAGTTGCAGTGGAAAAAAGAAAAGGAGACATGTTCCTCTCGTATTCACATTATGAGCTTGCCAGTCAATAAAAGTCTTAGTCTGATACACTGGCTAGTTCACAGGGGAAATGAGCTCCGTACCTGAGAAGTACAGACTGATATCTGACATATTTGTAGTTAACAGTGAGCTAACACTAAGAGGTGACAATGACTATGACAGCAAAAGGAGCAATCAACAAGAAATCAAATTTGGCACAAGAAGGACACTCTGAAGTCCTGTCAGGCCAGACAAATGCCTGCCTTCCCCAAGAGAATGTTTGGCTCTCTAATAGTCAGAAAGAAACAGAACATATTAAAGATAATGAAATGTTTTAATTTCATGCCAGATCATATTTAATTCACATTTTCAAGCTTCTTTGCTTAACTAGAAGGCACCTAAATTTGCAATTTTTAAAATTAAAGTTGAAATTCTAGCGTAATCACTGAAGTTATGGCAGCCCTTCAAGAAAAGACACTGTATTAAAACCACAAGCTGGCAACAATGAGTCTGATTCTGACAGAAGCTTTAGCACTTTCTAACTTTAGCAGTGCTAATTAATGATTATCAAGCTTCTGTTTCACACAACAATCCTGTACTTTCCATATTTATTTTAAAATTTTTGTGTACATATACTAGCAACACATTCTATCCAGAAAAACACAAGTACAGTATCTGGAACATGGGGAATTATGAGACAAAAAATGAATGTGTGACCCTGAACATGTTTTTTTGTTGCTTATTGTACTTTGATTTTTTTTTTTCTTTCCTGAGAAACCACTTTGCATAAATGTATTTCTTTCAGCATATGGTAGTTGGATGATTTACAAATGACGTTATAGAGTTTTTATTTTAATAAAAACTAACAATTAAAAGAAAAGGCACTCTTTGACTGAAGGCCTAAATCAATTCATACTGATCAATATTTCTAAAACATCTTTTCTGCATGTGCCAGAAGAAAATTAAAAAATTGCAGTCTTTCTTCCATAGCTAAGGTGGTTGAATCAGGAGTTAAATAAGCAAAAAAGGATTTAAAGAAATATCTGGTGTAATTTCCAACATTTAAAAGCATTTCCTCGCACAATTCTGAGAGGTAATTTAGAGCCTCCTGCTGCCCAGGGGAAGACAACTCCAGGGAACTTTATGTAAGTTTAATATAAGTAACTAATTTTTTTAGGCCTCAGCAAGGTTAGCAGTACTTCAGGTAAGCAGCCTGCAGTCACAAAAGCAGCACCATGCAACAACTGCCTGCCTGTAGCAGTAACTGTGTTAGGCATGGTTTGGCCTCCAACTTCATCTTATTCTGTCTGCTCTGTGTTTGTTTATTCAGGTTTGTGTCCTTCATCATCATCATCATCATCATCATCACCACTTCTTTTTAGCATGTGTTAGTCCTCACTTGTCCTGCTTACCAGCATCATAAACATCCTGAGCCCCCTTCTACTGCATTCATCCCAGGTCACGTGTCTTCTTTCTTCTTCCTGCTCTGGAAACTTGCAGCATCTAGTTGAGTGTTTGGCAGAAGCTCCCAGTGGTGGCAAATGCAGCAAAATAAGTTGGTGCAGTCAGTCCCATGCATGTCGATGTCCCTAATTCCTCTGCTTCTTTAGGTCACTGGGGCCATAAAGAAATCACTCATACTGACAGTGCATGGACGTGGCCAGGGCATCTGTTCTCAGAGTAATTCTATGGTCTTGAAAATGTTTAAACATAGCCAAACAGCATGAGTGCCATTAGACAGGTGCAAAGCACCTCTATTTTTGGATGAAAATAGAAGCTTTGAGCAAACTAGGAAAACCTAGTACAGCCAGTGCACTGCAGTACAGCTGTTTATTGTACTGGTTTTTCCTATTCCACATAAACGAACTAACACTAGTAGTAGAAACCCCTAATAATGGATCCATGGATCAAATGATCACTTCCCAATTTATAGTTCTGTAACTATTTTATACATATTATCATCAAAACATGGAAAAGGATCAAACAGAATAGGTGCTTTTTACAAATTTCTAACACACTGAGATTTTCATGGGTTCATTGGGTCATACAAGGTTTGGCGTAATAGGTGGGTAAAACTAACACAATAATATAAATGTCTGATGCTTTCTGTTGAACTTATTTGTCTCTTTTGTTTTCTCTAGATTGCTCCAGAATTCCAGAGAACATCAGCTTACCCAGACAGGACAGCAGGTATTTTTAATGCATAAGAAAATCATGTATTCCTTTCAAAAAAAACCACCAAAAGCCTATGCAATCTTTACTAATTGTGGGAAAAGGAGAGAAGAAATTGGAAGAAGCAGAGCATAAAATGTTACAAATTAAATTTTATGAAAGTTATGTCTGCTGCACAGCAAGGCACAGCAATGCATTAGTTAGAATTCATACTGACGTTTACCCCAAGCATTGAGTTGTCTAAGTAATTAGAAATTTAATGTTACATCCTAGCTTAACTTTTCTGCCATGTTTGACAGCAGCCAAAAGGGTCACAATCAAGAATTTAATAAGTTCCTCTTGACACGAACAGATTATCCTATGCAACATATGAGAAAAAAAATTGTAAATCCTCTTTATGAGCTCTCTAGCAAGGGGAACGTCATCCATACTGGTGGGGTACACAAGCAGGTATGAAAGTCTACTCGGTAGATCTCTGCAGTTCTCTGCTTTACCTGTGTTACCTTAGAGCACAACACCCAGCCATTTGCACAGCAGTGTCTCCCTCACAGCAGGTAACACAAAGCACTTTAAGGATTCCTCATAGCCTGGGAAAAGCTTTTTTCCAACAAGCTTCTTTAAGACTTGCTATTTCAAATATGTTTGAAGTTCCTGCAGAGGCAGTATATGATTTTTTTCTATAATCATCATCTTGTAACATCTCTTAACTGCACAATTTCAATTGTTCCTAGGTTTTAAATGCAAGTGAAGCCACCTTCACTATGGAAGTACATTTCTCCTTTTTCACTAGCTTTTTAACACTAAAGTTCTCATGGGTGTGAATGGTACCTAGATGTCATGAGGGATGGTGAATTGGAAGGATAGGAATGTGGTTGACAAGAGAAAGCTTTTGGTCTAAAAATACTAATGAATGGGCAAACAGCAATACTGATCTGATACAAGAAGGATTCTTTGAGTAAGGTATAACAAGCAAGCACCATACAACAGTCTGCTTTTCCTCTACTGATTTGGTTTTTTCCAGCTTCAAAATATAAAAATACAAACAGTAACTTTCAGTGTTAAGTATCATACTGATTCAGATAAGGTTAGTTTGGTTTTGTTTGGGTTTTTTAATGTTTATTATCTTAGCCAAGGTATTCTGTGTGTCCTTATGAATGTGTGGATGTGAAAATTATGTTCCATTGCAAGGTGTCCCTAAAGTGAATTGAAGATTGAGATCTTTTCTGAACCTAGTTTTAGTGAATTAAGTGGGTGTTGGAAAGTTACTGGGGAACATAAACTAGGGAACTATACTCAGATGCTAACAGCAGCTTAATTACTGGAATATGAGCAGGTACCCACTTCCCACCCCCCTCATCCCAATCTACAGGACAGAGATTCCTTCTTACTACAAGAAGGCTTTCTGCATTCACAGAATGATTAAAGTAGGGGGAAATTATATGTTTACATTCTTTCACATATTCCTATGTGATTCATAACACTGACACTTATTTACTGTGCTGGGGGGAATCTGTCATTTAATTAATAGCAGGATTTTCAAATCATACATTAAAAAACTATACAAAAGTGTACTGATACTTAATTTCTGTACAGCCGATTGGTAAAAAGCAATTCTTTGCTTCATCAGTTTGACAAAAAAAAGCAGCAGTGTGAAGCAGCTGCTCTTTCAAGAGAAATTCTGCTGAAGCTTTTAGATTGTTTCCATTGACTTTAGATAGCTGTTTATATGTGTGCCTGCTTGACCAGGCAGGTAAGGTTATCTTCTATCCCTGCCCAATAAATTAGAGTGAATTGATGTTAAAAGGAGAGGAGGGGAAAGCCTTATGCAGAAGTTTCCATTTTGTTTTCAATTTCTAATAGGAAGTTTTGCAAATATGAGTTCTGCCTAATGTGCTTATTAATAATTAAAAGCTTCTATTAGGAAAAAGTATTACAATGGTATACCAAAATGGGAAACAGCATTATTTCTAAGGTTTTCATTTTCCTTTGTGAGGTGCATAATTCAGTTCATCATGCCATTTGTTTAACAAAATATTTATAGCAACATCAGTTAATTTTAGTGTGTTAAAATCATAAGAATCCTTTCATCTGAACCAGTGTTTATTTTTAAAAACAGATGGACTTATTCTTTAAGGGGTAAATATAATTTACATCATTTAAGAATTACAAAGTTAAATATTTTCAAGTATTCCTCCTGCTCCTCAAAAGAGATAAATCCTTAGATTAAGAATAATCCATGAACAAGTAGTAAAAGTCAGGCTGTTCACATTTTAGACCCGAAGGTATACAAGCATTAGATGCATAAGAAGACAACCTGCACTATTCTGAACTCTTTAACTCTGTAGATGCATCCTCTTGTATGATGATATGGATTTAATTATCACATCTTGCATTTACTCATCGTCACTACCCAAATAGACAGATCAAAGAAAAGGGAGCCCTCTTTACTAAAAAATCTATGTTTCCTCATTGGGTTTTTTTGCAGCAAAATCTCCCAATTAAGCCAGAGACCTGGAAACGGGTGACCTATATCACTTAATTGAGGCTTTCAGTAATGCAATCAGTGACAAATTGAGAATGATTCCCAAAACGCCTACTCATGCCACAAAACATTCACATACACCCTAAAACTAACACACTAGTATGAAAATCCTAAAAGTTGTAAGTAAAAAGTGCCACAGAAAGAACACAATGGGCATTAACAAATTTCATAAATTACTACAATAGCAGGCAATTTATTAAATACTGTGGCAAGAAATTTCTTAAAAGATCTTATCTCCTCTTCCAAACATACCTACTTCATATGAAGAGAAATCTGTTATGAAGTCAGTAATAGTTTTAATCCTTACCATCTGAACTGGATTTACTAGCCAAGCACATCAAATGTTTTTTGTTGTCAGTCACACCCCTGCACCTCAGCTAGTGTACTGTCCACAGATGAAACAAGCTCTGGTGCATCAGAGGAAGAAGAGAGGGACAAAGGAGAAGAAAAGCTGGATAAGTATCAAGCAAGGAAAAAAATAGTCTTCCTGTTCCCACTGGTGTTCTAAAGAGTGGGATTAATGCAATACAAAGAAGCTACAACCAAACAGCTCTTCAATCTCCCTTCAGCATCTCTGGAGAAAGCACTGCAATGGGTATCCAAGGACACTCTGCAAGCTGAATTTTCTGTGAGTTGGAATGCTGCAATTTGTCATGTAAACCTTTCCTGAAGTTTACCAAGCTTCGTCGTGGAGCAGGTTTTGCTCATCACAGAGCTGTTTGGTTGTCAGATTACTGTTGTTCTTCAGTCTTGAGATGGCTGGGAACTTTCTATTACAGAGCAGCCTGAGATGCATTACTCTTCTGGGTGGAAGATTTCCTGGTCAGCAATAAATTAAGAAGTAGCAATTTAAAATTAAATCAATGGAAAATCCAGTGTATTCAAAAAACTTTATTAATAAATGGATTGATGAAAACTAGTACAGGGTAGGGGTGGGGTGGAGTGGTTTTATTCTTGGCAGAAATATCTTTTTCTTTCATGTGCCTTGTAGGTGTAATGCTACTTACAAGGGGCAAACAAATCCTAGTATGAGGAAGCAAAAAAGCTGTTTCTGTTTCTAACAGGGACAAAATCCCGACAGAAAAGTTAATGTCATTGTTACATTAAGAAGGGGGGTTTCCTCAGACCCTTTATATTTGATCAGCCTGTCAGTTTCCCAAGCAAGTCAAGACCCTTGCAACCGACCAGCCTGCCCACTGCCTGCGTTCTGACAGCCCACTGTATCGGGGTGATCTGACCAGCCTATTCAGGGACCCCCGCTGACAGCGTCATCGAGTCAAGTCCCCTATAACAACTACTCAGATCTCCGGAGTTTTATACAAAATGAACTTCAGCTGAAGATTTTTGTTATACAACATGCAAGTTTGTGGCAGAATAAGGTTCAAAGTTTGCCAGTGATAATAAACTGACTGCAAAACAAGGTTAAAACAATACACCTAACCACAGCTAGCATGAGTTACCTGTAGAATAAAGTTCTTACCCAGTATGTGTATGGGGGAGAAGACAGGTTTAGCTCATTGACTGATCTCCAAAGTTCTGATGCAGTCTTCCCTAATTTCTCCCCTCCTTTTTTTATTTTTTATACTTCAAATTACATTGCATATTCATCATCATACATAGGATTGGTTACAAGTTTCTTGCTTCCAATGCAAATTAGTACGCACCCTCAGACAGCACTGCTGAAGCTTTTCACTTAACTACACATGCTCTCCAAGCAGGGTTTTGCCTTCTTTCGGGGAGCGTTATTTGAGTTGGCAGTCACAGTCTGCCTATTCAGGGACCCTGCTGTCCTACTTTCACCTCATCAGTTTGGCCAGAACTTTCTCACTTGGAGGCTTCTTTCTGCATAATGTAGATAACGGTGTTCTTTTTCCCCATCTACTCTTTGTTTCCCAGGGTTGCCTCCCTTGATTAGAAGTCCTTTCATTCATCAATCTTGAAGACTTTAGAGCGTGATTCAGCTTGACCCAAACCTTGTGCACAGAAATGTTTGACATACAGTTAAACACTAAATCTGAATTTGTTAGATCGGTAGTTTGGACAACTCCCCCCTTTTGGACTTATTTCAGTCCAAGACCCGTTCATTTTCTTTACATTTAGGTGGAGCTTGAGTGACTCTAGTCATACATATTTTTGCTACTGACTGGTATCACATGCCCAGTGAGGTGTGGCAGTACCTTCGAGGCACATAACTTTAGGATGGAGGTGTGTGTTAGTATTACAATATCATCTCACCCAAGGAAAAGAAATTCACCACAATTGTTGGCTCAGCAGTGGACATCTTCTCATCTTACCAGCTATGTGGTACCATCGAGATCCCATTCCTGCAGGGAGCACAACAGAACCTGGCTGTGGGGTCTCCACTCCACTCCACCCTCTGTTACCCCTATCAGCATGTGCTGAGATGGCAGGGGGTGTCACTTGGGGAGCTGTGGTAAAGTAGATTTCACGCATGTCAGCCATCCAGAAAGAAATAACTGTATTTTACCCTAAAAAGCTTTCTGTAACACTACCTTTCTATTAGGTCCCAGTTTTCTCTAATTCTCACCCAAAGTAATTTTCCCACAGTCATTCTCTCTATTATTTAGAGTAGTCTGAAAGCAAAGAAGAAAGATGTGATGGAAAAAGACAAAATAAGAGTATTCTTAAATATCTGAAGGCCTGAACACCTGTACATGAGCACCTGAAAAAAGTCCTTCAATTTCCTACATCTCTGTAATGTAGAAGCCTCATCTTCAAAATCAGTGAGGGGTTATGGAAAAAGGAAAATTAATTCCTCTGCGTGCCTTTTACACTTACATGCACCAAAAGCCTTTTGTAAACTAGCATTTCACTCAAGAGCAGTTTAAAAAAGACAATCTACAGCCTGATTTAAATTTTGCCAGAGACTGTACACATAACCCTTGTTAGGAAAACTGTATAGATCAGGTACAGGTTAACCAAATGCAGAATTGCACAGCTTAAAGGCTGATGGGTCAAATAGTCATCAGTTTGTTCAGATGTTTCTGCTGTGAGTAAAATCTCAGAATAGAGGCATATATATGCAGTGCCACAAAGGATGAGGAAAAGGATGAGGTAGTTAATGACTTCTTTGCCTCAGTCTTTAGTACTAAAGTACCCTCTAGGTACTCAGCCCACTGAACTAGAAGACAGGGATGGGAAGGAACAGAATAAAGTGCCCACAGTCCAGGAGGAAATGGTTAGGGACCTCCTGCTCCACTTAGACATGCACAAATCTATGGGGTCGGATGGGACCCACCCAAGGGCACTGAGGGAGCTGGCGGAAGAGCACTCCAAGCCACTCTCCATCATTTATCAGCAGCCCTGGCTAACTAGGGAGGTCCCAGAAGACTGGGGGTTAGCCACTGTGACACCCGTCTACAAGAAGGGCAAGAAGAGGGATCTGGGGAACTACAGGGCTGTCAGCCTGGCCTCGGTGCCAGGGAAGGCGATGGAGCAGGTCATCCTTAGTGCCATCACGTGGCATGTGCAGCACAGCTTGGGGATCAGGCCCAGCCAGCACAGGGTTATGAAAGGCAGGTCCTCCTTGATGGACCTGATCTCCTTCAACAAGATGAGCCACTTAGTGGATGAGGGAAAGGCTGTGGATGTTGTCTACCTGGACCTTAGTAAAGTCTTTGACACTGTCTCCCACAGGAATCTCCTGGAGAAACTGGCTGCCCATGGCTTCAACAGGTGCACTCTGCTGGGTGAAAAGGTGGCTGGGCAGCCAAGCCCAGAGAGTGGAGTTACATCCGTTTGGTGGCCGGTCACAAGTGGTGTTCCCCAGGGCTCAGGATCAGGGCCAGGCCTGTTTAATACCTTTATCAACAGTCTGGACAAGGGGACCAAGTGCACCCTCAGTAAGTTTGTAGACAGCACCCAGTTGGGTGGGAGTGTTGATCTGCTTGAGGGCAGGAGGCTCTGCAGAGGGAGCTGGACAAGCTGGATACATGGACTGAGGCCAGCTGTATGAGGTTCAACCAGGCTCAGTGCCGGGTCCTGCCCTTGGGCACAACAACCCCAGGCAGCGCTACAGGCTGGGGGAAGGGTGGCTGGGAAGCTGCCTGGGGG
>JAVJGJ010000059.1:68465053-68498461 GCA_035590215.1 Microhierax caerulescens | reverse complement strand
TGTCAGCATTGTTCTCACACCAGAGCCAAAGCACAGCACTGCCCCAGCTACCAAGAAGAAAATCAACTCTGTCCCAGCTGAAACCAGGACAAGCAGCTTCAATTAATGCCAATGGACATTCACTCATTAGAAAGATTGATAATTTTTGCCCATAGGAACTGCTTTAGATTTCAGATGCACAATCTTTACCCAGAAAAGTCAGAGAATATGGACCTGCTGTACTTTAGCACAGTTTTGTAAATACAGTTAAGGACATAATGATATCGATTTGGCAGCAAGTCATTTACATTTAAGAAGTCCTTTTTTTCAGGTTGAATGTTATGGGAATTATAAAAAAAATAATCCAATGAACTCTGTGGGGTTTGTGCCAAAATTTTGAAAATCTTACTAAGTAGCTAACTTTAAATATTTGGGTTTCGTACTTTGTTACTTGTACACGAAAGAATTATAACTAGTTTACTGGAACGGGTTACAAGCTATATATATGTACAATAACAAAAAGAGTAAAGTCTTGATAAGAAATAATAATAACAATAACAGTAGAAGTAGTGGTGGCAACAATGATAATAATAATGCAGGTTAATGCTTTATTATTTGACCATTAAAATTACCAACAGCTAAATATTGACATATATGATTAAAAAAACTGGGGCCTAATTCTCTTGTGATATGTATTCATTAAATAAAAGTGAATGTGGAGCAGCAGAGAATGTAGCCAAATTTTATTGACAAGTATATAATTCCTATCCCTAAAAATTCTTATGCATGTATTGATTATTCTCAGCTCTAATCTTATTTAACAATATACCTAATCTTTAGAGCCCTAAGTAGAGCTGGCGCAGGAATTTCTCAGTGAAGATACTGATGTATAAGTACAGCAAACCTTTTTGTTCAGAATTCCTTTTTCCTCATACATTCACTGTGACTTTTGGTTTGCAAATAACCATGACTGAAGAACACTAAGATTTCTGTTATGCCAGGACCAAGTGTACTCAGAATTGGGGTTTGTTTTTTCCCACTTATTGAGATCAGTATTTTAATAACAAAACAAAAACAAGGAACAGTCTCCAGTGCAAGCCCCATTTAAAACCCCCATATATGTGTGTATATATATATACACACATATACATATAATTTTATTTGTGCAGACTATTCCTATCCTTGAAGTTGTGCATAACTGTAGCAGTCTTCTGAAGTAAAGAAATGAGGCCATTTTTCAGATTATTTCATGTCTCACAGCAACGAACCAAGTAAGTTTTCCATGTACAAACAGTAAGACAAGGCATCTGTTTTCTGTTGGTGACATGTTCATGTCTCAATTTTGAAAAAAAAAAAGGATGCATTTAGTCCTTAGTAAAAAGTTACATTTTGATTTAAGCTTAAGGACTGCTGCTTTCTTTTCCTCAGTTCAGCTTCATATGGTCCCTTGCCAGACCACGTGTTATTTGGGCAGCAGAGTCCCGTGACATTTTGTGTCCTCATTAAGGTTTTAAAAATACAGCATGATACTTAATAATCAGTAGCAACTATTCACTACATCTTTTTTGTTAGTTATTTATTAGCTTGTCAGCTAGATCTCCTAAGGTTTTCTGCAGCTATTTAACATTAACCCTTTATTTGAAGGGTTATGAAAAAGACAGTGCTAAGACAGTGCTTTTCAAAATTAAAACTTAGAGAATCTGCTGGTGTGAAGAAATACCTCTCAAATGAAAGCAGTATCTCATGTGTTATCATTTTTCTCTAATTAGAAATATGCCGAGAATATCATTAAGGAAAGTTCTAGGCAGTTCAAGCAACAATTTTCTTTTGGTGATCCCAGCCATGTTTCCTCAAATAATGATAAATGTGCTGAGGAAAACTAGGACTGCTTAAGCAACTGGCATGCTATTTTGGGCAGGAAGGTAAAGAGAACAGCAACAGCATAGTAACTGTCTGGCCTAACCAAAAAGAAATAACTTACTATAAAGAGCTGCTCGCTAAATGTGTTTTAACAAGGCAACAAGTAGTGTTTTTTAATTTGCAAGTACAGCAACTATTGTAATGAATTCCACTACATTCAATAAACTCTTGTTTTTAATATCGCTTAAAACATCTCACATTTCTAAGAAATGCATTTGTTTACAACCTACATTGCTCTGAAAATTACATTCCTCCCTCTAAAATCACAGACCTTCAATTTTTTCATAGGTACAAAGGCCAGAATTTTCAAAGAAACTGCTTCCCATTATTCCTTAAATTCTAAGGCTAGACGGCCTACTAAGCTCTTTTGGAAAGCCTAGCCAAAAAAAGATGTCACAGTAATATACAGATTGCTCCCATCTCCTCCACTAAGCCCTCCTACTTTCCTAATTGACTTAACTCAATTACCTTTTGTGCTTGCAAAATGTTACAATCCATCACATTTATAGTGTGATACTTTGAAGCAGGTGACTCAGCCCTGATGTTCTTCAGCCTACATATATCGCAAATACAAACCGCAATGTGCATTGTTGAGTATTACTCGCATAATAGCGCAGGAAAATAGCTCAGAGGTGACTCTTAGGGAATTTGTGTGCTTTATTTTAACAATGTTTACCACCAGTTTAATAGCAGAGGTCAAATAATAACAAAGGATGGGATTGTCTGTACTGCTTCAGTTTGTACTGTATGCTATGGCCTATTTCCAAGTAGTATTTTGAAAGATGTGTCAGATCTCCAAAGACATTTCCCCTTTTTCCTGTTTTATCCTGGTTTAGTTAATTTTGTTTTATTTTTGCAAACTATTAACCTTCAGGAAGGCAACCACCTGAGTTAAAATTGGAAACTTAATTATTTGTTGTTCCTTTCATGTGAGAAAAAAAGTTACTGAAGTGGTTTCCTGGATCAGTGAATTCTTCCCTGCAGAGACACATTGTCTTTTCCTTGCTTCGCCATTGTTATTTAAGTAACTCTACTTTTTAGATTATTAAGTATGCTCTAATATTTGATCACCGATTTTTTTTTCTTACTTTTCCTGTGTAAATTGTCTACACTGGCTAAATAACACAAGATTCTGGAATTCCTATCCATGCTGAATGGAAGAACAAAGTCATGTTTTCCATCCAAGAGCAAGTTTCTCCTTTTGCAAATGTAAACCCTTCTTCATGCAATAAATCTTGCACGTGCTGCCTCTATATCTACCTGCAAGATATGTCTTGCACTGCTTAGAATCTGACCCTATGTTCCTGAAGAGTTTGCTCAGTTCGCTGGAAAGCAACTTGGCAGGCAAGATCCTAGTGGACAAAGATGATGAAGAGACTGCCCACAAAGACAATTAAGGGACTGGATCATCTCTCCTGTTAGGACAGGCTGGGAGATCTGGGACTGTTCAACCTGGAGAAGGATCAGGGGGAATCCTGTTAATATATACAAATACTTGAAGGGAGGGTGCAAAGAAGGAGCCAGGCTCTTTTCAGCGGTGCCCTGTGACAGAACAAGAGACAATGGGCACAAAGTGAAACACAGGAGGGTCTGTCTGGACATAAGGAAATACTTTCTTATTGTGAGGGTGACCAAGCACTGGCACAGGTTGCCCAGGAAGGCTGTGGAGCCTTCATCCTTACAGATATTCAAAAGCCATCTGGGTATGGTCCTAGCCAACTGGATGTAGGTGGCCCTGCTTCAGCAGAGAATTTGGAGCTGATGACTTCCAGAGGTCCCCTCCAACCTCAATCATTCAGTGATTTTATGAAGAGGTCCATAAAGACACTAAAAAGGATAGGCAGGGATACATCATCTAACACCCCTCATCCAACATTTATGGGTGAGGGGACAGTAAAACAGGTACATCCAGAGCATGGTGAGGCTAACCTGCACCCTAAGCATCATCTCCTTGCTGCCACTGCCACAGACTACTCTCTTCTACGCTGATCCAATCAGATTTGAAAAGTTGTGGCAGTCAAGCAAAGTCCCCAGTGACAGGAGAAAGAAAAACATCATGCCCGTTTTTAAAAAGGGTGAAAAGGAGGACCCTGGGAACTACCAGCGAGTCAACCTCACCTCCATGCCCAGTAAGATCATGTAGCAGATCCTCCTAAAAGACATGTTAAAACATATGGAAGACAGGGAGGTGATTCAAGACAATCAACATGGCTTCACCAAGGGCAAATCATGCCTGACTAATCTAGTTGCCTTCTACAGTGGAGTAACTGCATCCATGGACAAGGGAAGAGCTCCACACATCATCTAGACTTCTGTAAGGTCTTTGGTATGATCCCCCACAACATTATTACTACTAAATCAGAGATATGGGCTTGATGGGTTAAATGTTAGATGGATAAGTGATTGGCTGGATGACTGCATCCAAAGAGTTGTAGTCAATGGCTCGACCTCCAAGTGGAAACCCTTGGTGTCTCGCAAGGGTCTGTACTAGGATCAATACTGTTTACCATCTTCATTAATGACCAGATGACACAAAGCTGAGTGGTGCATTCGATTCACTAGGGAGGAGGTATGTCATCCAGAGGGACCTTGACAGGCTTGAGAAGTGGGTCCATGTGAACCTCTTGAAGTTCAGCAAGGCCAAGTCGAGCACCTGCGTCAGGGCACTGACTAGTATCAATAAAGGCTGGGGTATGAATGGACTGTGAGCAGCACTGCTAAGAAGGACTTGGGCATTCTGGTGGACAAAAAATTGGACATGAGCCAGAAATGTGTACTTTTAACCCAGAATGCCAATCATATCCCGGGTTGCATAAAAAGAAGCATGGCCAGCAGGTCAAGGGAGGTGGTTCTCCCCCTTTAACCCCTCTTTTCTGAGATCCAACCTGGAGTATTGCTTCCAGCCCTGGGGTCCCCAACACAAGAAAAACATGGATCTGCATCATGGTTTAACCCCAGCCAGCAGCCAAGCACTACGCAGCCACTCACTCTCCCTGTGTTGCGATGGGGGAGAGAATCAGAAGAGTAAAAGTGAGAAAACTTATGGCTGAGATAAAGACAGTTTAATAGGTAAAGCAAAAGCTGCACACACAAGCAAAGCAAAACGAGGAATCCATCCACCACTTCCCATGGGCAGGGAGGTGCTCAGCCATCCTCAGGGAAGCCAGGCTCAGTCATATGTAATGTTTACTTGGGAAGACAAACACCATCATTCTGAACATCTTCCCTTCCTTTTTCCCCCAGCATATATACTCACATGACATCATATGGTATGGAATATCCCTTTGGCTAGTTTGGATGAGCTGTCCTGGCTGTGTACCCTCCCAATTCCCTGTGCCCCTCCAGCTGTCCCGCTGGCAGGGCCTGAAGAAATTGAAACCCTTGGCTTGGTATAAACATCACTTAGCAACAACTGAAAACATCAGTATATTATCAACATTATTTTCACCAAATCCAAAATATAGCACTGCACCAACCACTAAGAAGAAAATTAACTTTATCCCAGCTGAAACCAGGACAACCTGTTAGAGCAGGTCCAGAGGAGGTCCAAAAAAATTATCAGAGGCTGAAACACCTTTCCTATGAAAAAGGGTAAGAAAGTTGGGATTGTTCAGCCTGGGGAAAAGAAAGCTCTGGAGAGACCTTATTGCAGCCTTTCAATATATAAAAGGGGCTTATAAGAAAGTCAGAGAGAGACTTTTTACCAAGGCCTACAGCAACAGGACAAGACACAATGGTTTTAAACAAAGATTTAGACTGGACATTAGGAAGTAATTTTTTTTATGATGAGAGTAGTGAACAGCTACAGCTGGAACAGGCTGTCCAGAGAAGTGAATGGATGGCCTGTCATTGGAAGTGTTCAAGGTCAGGCTGGATGGGGCTTTAAGCAACTTGATACGGTGAAAAATGTCCCTGCCCATGGCAGGGGGGGTGGAAGTAGATAATGTATAAGGTCTCTTCCAATTCAAACCATTCTTTGATTCTATGATAGCTTGTGTTCTGAAGCAGTTCTGCATAATTTAAAAATAAATAAATAAAAAAATTATTACAAATCAGTTTAATTTAGTTACCTCTGTCCTAGGTCATTCATAACTGGAGATTATGAGAGAGAATGACTGATAGAAAATATATCTCATGGATATATGTACTCATTTTATACCTATATAAGCATGCACTCATTTATATATACAATAGTGTGCATCTATTCCTGTTTGTTTAGCAAGGAATAAATTTTTCTAGCAGAGGACCAAGGTTTTTATTTTTCATTACAGATTTTCCCATCATTCATCAAAATTTATTAATAGTGCAATACCTAACCTCCATGGCGTAGGAAAATCATGATAGAATTAGTGCTTTTACTACAGAACTGATTGCTCAGCCACACTCCCAGAAGTCTGCCCTATTTCAATAAGAAGTAACTCCACTCTTCACAGCTGCTTCTATTAACCCTTTCAAATAAGCCTTTGCTGATAACACAGAATTCATTGGCATGTCACTTTTGAGGGATATGCCACCCCCTTCATAGTTATTGTACTGCCTTAGAAAGAGAAGCCAATAAAATTTAATTAAACATTTAGGGTTTTTCCTAGATTTAGTCACTCCACATTCCCTCAACAGACACTTTTCACAGTGTATGCAATAATGACGTCTCTAAATTAGAGTTTGAATTAAGAATGGGTTATTAAATCTACTACAGCTATTGGAAGATTATTATGACTATAATTTATAATGTAAAATCACCTCAGAGCCCTAAGCATGGTACTTGTCATTGCAGTAGATGCTGTACTAGTATAGAACAAAAGGGTAGTTCCTGCCCTAAAAAGACTTCCATTCTATTGTTGAGGAACAATAAGATTAATTCTTGTGTCAGTCATTTTGAATTATTGCCCCGTGTCTCTCAATACAGTCTCCAACCACTAAAAAATTTGAGGTGTTCTTTAAATGTTCACTTCATCTATTTACTATTTATGATGGGTCATTGGGGTCCTATGTGAACACTGGTACTCCTTGGTTGTGAGGATTTAAATTTCTCTTTAAAGAAATAGAAAAAAAGAGGAAATATACTTATTTACATTTGTAAATTGTAAACAACTACATTTGTTTAGATTGGAATACTTATTAATGGGCTAAAAACCTGCTATGGTCCTAACAGCTGTAAAAAGAAAAATAAATTTGCCCAAATATTTCTAAACTGGAAATAAATAAGCACATCAACAAAGCGAACAAATACAAAAAAACATTACAACTGCAACATACTGTGTAGCTGTATACTTGTCAGCCTCTGAGAGCCTAATGGTGAGACTATCCATATTTCCATCCCAGATTTTTCTTATTCCAAACCCTTTCTCGAGTAAAATACCTTAAACAATGTAATAATATCCAGAGCCCAGGGAACACATTGGCATTGCAATGGCACTCTGTTGGTACTCTGCACTAAGTGTCTTTCAATTTCTTTCTTTAGACTGGTTGTTCTAGCTCAGCTTGTATAACTTATAAATGGGAAATTACTTTTGTCAGTGTCAAGGACTCTTAAAAAAATAAAGTCATTTAAAGACTCATGTAAAAAAACGTCACTCAGCTATACTCTCTATAAAGAATAGATTTTATTTTTAAATTGTGATTTGTTGAAATCACAAAAAATATCAGGATGCAACTATCTCATGAAAAGCCCAATGCCAGTATAGACGTGATATAAGGAGAGACACGTTACAAGTTTGAATTTTGTAAGTTTGACTGATATGGCAAAGCTTTCAAGTCACTGACCTGGTAAACCCAAAACTCTACAAAAGAACTGTAAAAAGAATTTCAGAAGGCAGGAAATTCAAAACTGATCCAGTATTCTTCCTTTTTACTGTCACCACTGGGAGGGTAACAGTTGGGCTGGAATTTATAGCCTAAGTTCAAATTTGCCAGCTTTTGTCAGTAAAAATCAATACATCTGCTGTGCCAGAGGCAGCAAACCCTTTCTGTAGCACTGGCTATTTTAATATGTCTGAAGAGCTTTTCAGAGATCCAGGAGACTTACTTGCTGTCATGCTGTGGCTGGAAAGGCTTTAGTTCTTAGCTGAATGCCCAAGCTGATGTTAAACATATGTTAGGCTGCAGTCTGGACAAGGACTAAAGGCCACAGGGTTGGAGGTCAGGTGAATAAACACGGGCACCAAGTGCCATTTCAGAAGCCTTATGGAATCATCTGGTTGCCACAACAGAGACCCACAGTCCTGTGGTGTACCTGTGAGCCCCATGAGAGTGAATCACTGTCCATCAGTAGTTTTAGAATTGAAATACTTAATTCTGAGTCTTGAAATGTCTTAAAGATCAACAAAGAGCTGCTCCTAGGATTACAATTAGAAAAGCAGGAGCTGAAGAACCTTGGTTGTTACTTGTCCATGCAACATCCCTGAGATAGGTAAGAGTTATGTGCCAGAAAGGGAGAATGGTTATCATTTTTCTCTAACACCAGGCAAGATCACTAGGTCTCTCAGTTAAACTGCAAGCTGTCATAAACATAAAAATTTATAGACAGAAAGGCTATAATTTGGGTTCTTGCAAGCCCTTTTAACAGAAGATTGGTCTTGGTACAATAAAGAGAAATAGCTTACAGAATATTCTCGTATGGGTTTTTCTTATAGTTAACGTTCTGCTTCCTATTTAGAAGACTTATAACACCTTCTTTAGAATACCACTTCTATTTGGGCACCTTTAACTGTGTAAAAGAAGGGACTTGCAAGTAGGATTATACAAAACCAATGAGTACAAAACAGTTATCTTCTATACATGGAAAATAACTGGAACTAACAGTAATGCCCACCATCCTGCTGCAGGCACTCGATGGCTCTTTGCTGACCAGCAGTCATCAGCCAGCTGGGAAGTATCAGGTTTAGTTAACTGCCTAGAGCAGGATGAACCTTGATCTTGCTAAATTGCCATTCTCCTACTCTCTAAATTTTCTCTCAGAATTTTATCTTTCCTTCAGGCCAGTATTTTCCTCCTGAGCTACTGCTATTATTGATTCAAGTGATTTCACTTCTGACTTGGTTTTTGCTTTTCTTACCTTCCAGAACTGACACACTCTCTCAAAGTTGTTGGGTTTTTTTTCCAACAAAGTTGAAACAAGGTCACATAGATGTATTTTTCAAAACAGAGACCTGGGTCACACACAGCTGAGTTTTGCAAAACTACTGTCAGCCATTATTAAATGTTATTATTAGGGGATATTATTAGCTTGAAGTTTTTGCTGTGGTTACACACAGAGTTATGGAAAGTAGATTCTGCAAAGTTACTCTCAGTACTACACTGTGCAGCATTCAGATATAAACTAGACAAATGTTGAAGGTAGTAGCTTTTCTGTTTTTCTTTTCAGACTAGGTTGCTGTAAACTGAGAGTAGAGTGCAGAGGGAGATCAGGCAGAGGAGCAGCAGAGACTAGAGAGCCCTTTGCAGTATTCCATCAGACTCCCTCAACCTGGACAAGGACCTGCTTCAGAAGGAGGAAAATGACCATTTGCTCCACTGAGCATGCATTTATTGGGTTACTATTAAGGCTAAAAGTAAATTTGTACTTACAATGAGAAGCATAGATGACAATTCCAAGCAGCTCCATTTTCAAGGCCTGCTGAATTTCAGCAAAAGCTAGTTCAAGAACAAAAGAATGGTCCATAGCTTAAGCTACAGAGATTGGAGAGTTTGGTTAAGAGAAAAGGCTTTTTAGTAGTAGACAGGAAACCTTGGCTTTTTGGTGTACCCAGACGCTTCAATGACTTCAAACAAAGATGATCTGAGAAAGGATTGGGATTAAGGTTATGGTTACTGAGCACAGAGCATCAGGGAACAGCAAGAGCAGGGATGCTCCTCAAGGAACAAGTGTCACAGCAGTCTCCAAACTATTAAGCTGCAACAAGGTCTTTTACCATCCAATACTGACTGGCACACTTTCCATCCCAGTCCCTCTGCTGCCTTCTCCTCATCTCACCTCCTCACTCAGGGCATGCTCTCTCTTCTCTTGCTTCTTGCTCTCTCTTCTCTTGCTTCTTGCTCTCTCTCCTCTTCTTCCTCAGCTGCTCCCTCTTCAGTTGCTGCCCAGCCCCTTAACAGGACCAGCCACAGCTGCACCTTATCTACATCGACCAACCTGCAGCCCCTGAAGCCAGCCCACTGTTGTATATTATCAATGCTAATTAACCCAGCTTCATTCTTCTACAGACAAGGAGCCAGGACTGAACCTAGGGCAATGACTGAAACCAACAGCCCCAGGGTATTCGAGCAGACAGGGCTGATGAAAGTAGCAGGCTGTTCTACAGCCCAGCAATCATCAGGCAGGGTGAAGTCTGGTCCATCCAGGAGTACAGCCAGCAAGTCAGGACAGCAGAAGCCAGAAACAAGGCTGGATCTACTGACAGCATGGCTTAGCCTAGGAGCGGGGACCAGAACTTATGCTGAAATACTGTTCCTAGCCCATGGGTGGGGGATGAGAGTGAGTGTCGCAGCTGCAGCTGGGCAGGACATGTAGTATGCTAAGGGCCATGACAGCAGAATTGCACAGTTGTGTGCTGCAGCACACCAAAGATTTTGCTATGGTAAAAAGTGGCCTAGTGCCAGCAGAATGACCTTTCTAACTGTATTCTGAATGATTTTTCCGTTATAACATGAATAGTAATACCTCTGCTGTTGCTAAACCTACACTGGAGCCAGAGCTATGTTGTAAACTTCAGAAAAATAAGATATTCCTCTCGTGTGGCTTTTGCTTCGTAGAAAGTTGCGTATGAAAAGCTGTCCTCTGCCGAAGCTGCCTGGGTGTTCATTCTGGAGTAGAATGAATCCTGGTGGCCGAAGAGTTTTTCTCAGTCCCTTCACTAATGTTAAAGTGTATATTAGTGCTCCAGCACTACGTTCCTGTAGCTACCAGATGATGGAGTCATAAGAGTTTATTTTTCTTGCTGTATCCTGCAAGAACTGTTATACAATGCCCATTTTATAAATGAAGAATGTTTTTTATCTTGTGACAGCTGGCTAGGAATCTTTCATTAAACCTAAATTAGGATTACAGAGGAGGTCCTGAGAAGTTCTGAATCCCACAAAGTTAATCAGTCATTGATGAGTGATGATTCTGAAGGGAAGAATGGTTTCTATGTTTTTTTTCTTAATCTAGTAACAATGGTAACTGAGCATTACTGTTAAAAACAGGGTGAGGACTGGGTCAGAATTAGAAAAAGACATTGATTTATTACTAAATCCTTCAAAAACCCTTACAACTGATATTAGAATGGTTAATTCCATAAATTACAATTGTAGAGCAAGTTTTGGATCCTTTGGGTTTCGGTTAAGTAGAACAGTGTGTTAGGAGCTACAATTACTGCTGGCTAAAGCCCCTAAATCAAGGCAGAGAGTAGTAGTTTACTTTGAG
The DNA here is from genome assembly GCA_035590215.1 of Microhierax caerulescens. Taxonomy (NCBI): domain Eukaryota; kingdom Metazoa; phylum Chordata; class Aves; order Falconiformes; family Falconidae; genus Microhierax; species Microhierax caerulescens. Next base: position 68,487,159 of record JAVJGJ010000059.1, on the reverse strand, counting down.
GTCTTTGGTTTACTGTTAAGCTCTGGTTTAAGTCTTAGGCAGGCTCAGGGTCATGGAAACCAGGATCTTGCTGATTCTGCAGGACTTCCTCAGAGGTGGTAAAGAATGGTTCAGGAAGAAGACAGTGACTTCTGGATTTTTTTCCCCTTAGACTTGGCAGTGATGTAAAATTGTAACAGATGTCAGAGCAAGCTCCTATTTAATTTTCTTCCTTGTATAGGGCCTCTATATGACTAATAAACCTGTGGTAAAGAATGAGTCATGGTGAGTGATTTTCCTAAGATGGCTCCCTTTACTAAACCTATACCTGAGGTTAGGATCAGAAAGGAGAGAGAATTACGTGCCTATTTTATTACTGGACCTTTCAAGGCTTAGGAACATAAAATATGATCTAGTGCTACAACAAAAAAGTAATTCCTATTTCATTCACCACCCAAGGGTGGAGCATCTCCATTCTTAAGCATACCATAACAGGTAAGTTTACAATTGCAGATGGAATATTGGGAAGAGGAATATGGCCGTTGGTGAATGGTTAATGTCAGGGTTATAGAGAAACACTGCTTCTCTGTGACATCCTGAAACCCTGCATCCCTGAATCGGGAGGGAAGAATACATCATATTTTTACTGAAGTTTCTTTTGGAGTCTCTAGGGTTTTGCATAGTTTAGGTCTGAAGTTAGACTTATGCTTACCAAAGCCTGTATGACAAGTTCCTTCCCCTGTCCTTCTCCTCATCATCATCGTTTCCTCTAAAAAGGAAGAAAAATAAACAACAGAATCCTGCAGAATAAGGCTAAGATTAGCAGTGGCCATATCACGAATTAGCATCACCTTAGAATAGTGTCTGAGAAGTCTGCTTTATCTTGGTTCCTGCCTGGACTAAAACCAGCGGCAGTTTAATTTATATTTTGCCTTATAATGTCTTGGAGGCTATGCAGTATGGTTTTAAGCACAGGAAAACTGGGGCAGAGATGAACTGCAGGCTCCTGGCAGAATTCCTGGCAGCCATTCCAGAGAATGGCTGATATTTTCTTCTGGTCTAACAAGAAACTTCTTACACATTGGCAGACATAAGGTTATGGTTCTGGTTGGGATGACAAGCATGGTAACCAAGGACACCCGTTTCCCTAATGTCCTGTTATTCTCAGACACAGACTATTGCTATAGGCTCACAGTTTACAAGGCTTCTGTGACCTAGGATGAGACACCGTGCCAGACATAAAGAATTGCACAATTTTTTATAGCTCAGGTCTTGGGGATATTTTTAAACTCTAGCACTGGTAGGGTAGAAAAGAGTAAAAGGGTCTTCACTGACCTATGATAAAAATCAGTGCCAGAAAATTGCTCTCTAGTCTTATAAATCTATATACTCCCTAACTGTCCCTATGATTGCTTCCTCTTAAGATGAAGACACAGCCTTTTTGGTTGATCCTGATAGGTTCAGCCATCTATTTTGAGAAATAATTTCTATTTTCTTCTTGATGGAGTAGGCAGGGATGAAGACTACTGTGCTCTACTATTTGAGTTCTATTTAAGTTTCTGAGAGCAAAGCATGAAAAGGGGATTTTACTCAGGCATCCTCCAATACCTGAATCATAAATCAACAGCTTATGTTTTGCTTTTCCTCATATATGAGTCTGCCACAGAGAAGCACAAACTTAGGGTGGTGGCTTTGCTGAGAACACAACGTGGCAGTAGGTTTCTGGGAGCTGACCCATAAGAAAGCTTCTTTTCATGTTGGAAGGGGGTTTTGTAGGTGTTTTGTTCAGTTCCTGCAAACGTACCAAAGCTATTAGCATACAAGTAGAGCTGCGGGTCATGTTAACTTCCCTGGGAGCAGGGCCTGAAGCCATGAATGTAAATTCATGTTTCTTTATCCTACAGGGATCACTGAGACATTTTGTTCACTGTGGCAAGAAGAAATAGCTCAATCTCTTTTCTTCTTGGGGTTTGGGTTTTTTTTTCGTTGTTTATTTGGTTTGTTGTGTTTTGGGTTTTTTTCCGGTGCCCTGTTCATCTTTTTATTCTATTTGAGAAGCTAGGAACAGGGTCATAGTTATGGTTAAGGTCATGGACTGGACAAGCCAGGGAGTTAGATTTGTTCAAAAACCTGTAAAGCTCATGACCTTATGGATGCACATTTATTCCTTAGTGAGTCGAATTCTTAATACAAACAGCAGATCTTCAAAAGCCAGTTTCAGTATTTGGTCCTGCAAATGATACCAGTATAGAATTAATGTTTCAGAAAGAAAAAAGGGCCTTTTTAATTTTCTTCTTCTGGATGCTGCTTAGGGTTTAAACCTTGGGCTGTCTGAAGCTGAAATAGAAACATCAAGTTTATGCATTCAAAAGAGCTCTGGGTGAGGAAGAAAGCAGTTTCTGGAAAGGAAACAGTACCTATTTTAATCTAATCCATAGAGGAGCTTCTAGTTAAATTTATAGTAAGGACTTTGGAGTACATAAACTTAACAGCTCTTGTTACCAAGACCTCCTGCCAGGTCCACCATTAAAAAGAGGAATTCTGGTTCCAGAAGAAAAACCCCTTTATTTTATATTGTCCGGGGACCTGGTTTTCTGGGCTAATATTTATGAATAATTAAGTCTTGAGTAAGGGTTTGGTCAGAGAATGAAATTGCAGAACTACCTTGTCTGCTGGGTGACAAAAGCTCTGTCAGTTTACATTGGGAGATTGCGCTGAAGAGGAGAAAAGCAAATCTCTGCGTTCTGTTTATCAGTTTTGTGACCTGCAAAGAAGTGTCTGGGCTAGGTTTGGTATCACAAGTATGGTTTGGAAAGGCACCATCTGAAGGAGATTAGATTAGCACTGGATGAGTAAAATGAGGGTAAAGATTCATTCTGTTCTGACACAGATAGATCTTGGGAGGGGTGTTAGTTCAGGTTAAGGATTTGTTCCAGAAGGAAGTAATTTGCCTACTTTTCTGTTCTTCATAGAGGGTTTTGGCTATAGTTGGGATTGGATTAGGGTATGTATAGGATCAAGAAACTCACAAAAAGATTAATTTAATGTTTGAGGCTTTAGAGTCACCTGGACTGCACTGGGAAATGGTTTTAAGGACAAAGATCTTCTCCCAACAGAAGTCCCAGCTGAGCACAGACATAAAACTAGACCCACAAGTGAGATGGCCTAAAGACATCCATTTACTTACATAGACTAAAAAAATCTACCTGTTCAGGATGACAGCTGGTGGCAACACTAAAAGTGTCTCATACTTCTCTGGTGTGAATGCTCACTGGCTTGGTTTTATGCTTTAGGCTACCCATTGTATTTAAGATTAGGGCTGCACATAGCAGGACAAAAGTTTATGATCACATTTTTTCATTTGGCCAGAATCCAGAGGTTTCAATTAAGTACTAATACTATATCACCATATGAGATCATAGTTTTTTGAGCCCTTGTTAGACTTAGGACAAGGTCAGGCACACTTTTGACCACAGAAAATAAGGGTTAAAACTTGCCTAACCTTCTTTCTGAACATTATTTATTTATCAAATCCAGATTATGTGTTTGGCTTTATGGTTTTCAATATTTTACAGTTTCCAAGGTAAAAAATACAAATTTCTTAACTTCCAGCTGTTGAGAAGATGATTCCTCTAAGGTGAATTAGTGGTATTGAAATATCAGATCAGATTAATAGATTAGAGGATTCCAGTAACCTAATGACATTTGCACTTTCAAAAAAGTAAAAAAAAAGAAAATTATTTTATAGAAAAATAAATATTTAGACATGTAGTATCTAGGGAGTAATCTATAAGAGAAATTTTATTTGATATCTTTCTTTTCTGTATTTTCATTAGCAGTACTACGTGGTACTTGTTTCTTAAAATAGGCAATATTTTCATGTTTAAAAAAAACCACAAACTGAAGAAGCCAATTTAAAACCAATTCCAACTGCAAACAATCTATACTTATTATGTGTGTGGTTTCCTCCAACTCTTCAAATTGGCTCTTTAACATTATTCTTCCACATAAAAACTAAGTGTGCAGTACGCTTCAGATAATGATGCAGCAACATTTGTAACTTTTTATCTTGGAAAATTAGGCCTAATTCTCAAGAGCAACACTATGAAGAAGTACATTTTAAAACTACAGTGCTATTTTAAACTTGCTTGAAAAGCGTACTGCTGCAGAATTTGAACCCTTAAACTGCATTCCACAGAAAAGGCCAAATGCTCCTAAGCATTTCTAATAAATAAAACTGGCATTTGCTGACTTCTTATATCGTCATTCAGGGAGTGATCAAGTTAATCAGTAGTCCCACTGTTAATAATCTTATATGCATTCTTTCTTCTGGAGTATTGTCATTTATAATTTGTCTTTTTTTGTGGTGGATTATGGAGGTAGAAGGAATGTGTCCCTGACTACATCTCATACAAGGTCTTAAGTATATTCAGGCAAGATTTTGTTTTGCTATTTCTTGGTCTCACCTCTTAATCATTCTAAGAAAAAAAATCAAAGCTATGAAAAGCAAAAAGGCACTGAAAAACCCACAGGGAACCTGAGATTCAAAAATCTGCTCATTTGGCTGTAGTCATGTAAATCACTCTAAATGCCGACAGAATGAAGCACATACACGAAATGGTAAAGGCAAATGCTACTGTTAAATAGGTACAGATTCAGGCTGATATGTGAAATTATATAAAGACTTCAAAATGAATTAGCTGCCTCTACTTTATGTTTCTCCTCTCACAGTCATCTGCATAGATTCATTGCTGCAGTAAGACATCATCCTAGGTCTCACAGTACTGAAATATGGTATCTTTTAGCATAAAAGAAACACAAATCTTGCAAAGAAGGAAACATAAATCCTATTAACTAGAAAAGCCGAAAAGATTGCAAAGTATCCAAGTAATACCTATTTGCTCACAACTTAATAGAACCAATATTTTTTCCCTTTTCACTTTGTAGAGGTCCAAAAGCCTGAGTAGATTTCTCTGTGAAGATCGCTCCTGTTTAGGAAGACTGAAAGTAGTAAGCTCATGTAAAGATTCCTGTGTCACTCCTCCTCCAGGCCTCCAGTATTGTGCAATTCTAATGTAACTCCTGCTGTCATACTCAGCTATAGCATAACTAGCATAAACATTTCCAGTGTCAATAGAAGCACTCCCAGCAATGATGGCAGTATGTTTTATGTTTAACTCTTCAGTATTGGGAAATCAAGCAGCAATCCAAGGGTCCAATCAAACAGACTGCAGCCATCCATCACAGCACTACAGTGTCTTTGATACAGAAATGAGCTTAAATCAGAATACAAGATCAAAGTTCTCAGCATGAGCCCCCTTGCCCTTACTGGACAAATCTGAGCTTGCATTTTGAAAACACAAGTCTTCCCAGTTGCTTGCAAGTGGCTTTTTATTTGGCAAGGTTTCAGAGGTAATATTTTCAACTGATTTGTGTAGTTGATTTCAGCTGGGATTATTATATAATTACATTTGGGTGGGTGGGTGGGTGGGTGTAGGTGTATGTCAAGTTATTCACTAAAGCTACAATCCAAAAGGAAAATACATATTGTCTTCTGTTTGTTACCTGACCTGAGTTTTTAGCCTAAATTTGAGACAGCTCTAAATTACTTCTTATTTCTGTCTCTCCAGCAAGGAAATCAAGGCCTTGGTGGTCCTATCCAGGTTCCTGCTTAAAAAAAACCAACAACATACAAACAAAACAAAACAAAAAAGCACTTTTGTTGTATCCAATTGCATCAATAGCACATTTTCTATTCATGTATTCAACTATATTTCCATGATTTCTTACACTGTTTTCTTCTTACACTTTTTTCCACTTTTGGTTAGATCCACAGTTTATGCCAACATGTAAAAATACAGATTTGCTTAGTTTGAGGATAGCCATACACACATATTTTTGTCCTTACCTGTCCCTCTTTCACTCATTTAGTATAGTATTCCAAAGGGATTTGTCTTGGCCTGCTTATCCAAGATGAATACTCAGACTACTCCTGGGCATTCATAGATTTCACCTTCAGCCTGATGACCTACTACTAATTATCATTTCACTGTCATTAAGCTCCTAGTCTGCCACAGATGAAAAAAAACCCAACCCAGCTGAATCAGTATTTGCTTCACTTCTTCCTGCTGAAGGCACACTTTCTTTTCCTCATCCCTTTCCTGGAAAAGCTTCTAACTTGGGTTTGTTACAGCACTGGCTGAGATTTCTGGTGACACTTGAACATCCTTCAGATTGGTCTTCTCACCTTTTATAAATCATCAATTATTTGTTTTCTTTGCCTTTTTTAATAAACCTGATTTACTAGCATTAACAGAAAAAGCATCGACACTTAACAGCACCAAGAAAAATGGTCATGGTATATTTAATGTTAAGTGTTTCTCAAGACTGACACTATTTAAGTGTGATATGCTTGCTTTTTAAAGTATTTCTTTTCCATTCCTGGTTATGACTAGATACACTGTAAGCAGTGCTAAAGCATAACCTACTGTTAAAGCTGCTCAGTATTTCCCAGTATACAACCCTGGTTTGAGATGCTCAGAACTTCATCCAAACCATTCTGTTCTGACCGACATTCTTGTTCAGACTGGCTCTAAGCTAGTCCCAGGATGACTTTTTCTCTTAAAAGAAACAAACTCATCATTCAGTTTTTCTTTGGGGGAAAAGCAAAGAACAAAGTGGGAAACTAGGTGACATATTGGAATTAGATTAGTTAGAGGTGTGTGAGTTCAACTTTAAGACAAAAGAGTGGTCTCTCTGGGAAAAAAATTATATTTGATCCAGTGATTAAAGAAAGTATGATCATGTGTATGGACAAAGCAGCTAAATTAAAGTTGAATATGCAATCAGACTGCTACAATTCTTTAATTTTAAGATTACTTCCCAGCCTATTATTAATGTGTGTTTTAAAATACAAAAAAGTATTTGAAATATTTGCATTCCATTATGACTTGTGCAGATTCAGCTTGACAACACTTCCATGAGAACCTTTCTGCCTTTTAGCTGTATTCAGCTGTTGTCTGTTTTCATTTATTGTACGTCTTTTTTGGCATTCAGTGAGATCAGTGGACTTTAGTTCTGGCCCTGCATATGAATCATTTAGAAATAGGCTGTAATGCAACAACTCTACTAGATACATGTAGACAGCATGGACTAGAATGCCTTCTTCCCAGTACAGACACAAACAGCTTGGACCTGCATATACTACCTCAAGTAGAAAGAATAGGATGCTAGGTACCCACAGTAAAGCGTTTGCCACCGACTTTTCAGACGCTGTCAGCTCTAAAGGTAGGAACCCTCAATGGGAGCATCAAGCTACTTGAAAGGTAACCCATGAGTTAAGTACAGCACTTTCTATCCATTTGTCATAATCCACTTCTGTAAGGGAAAAGCCCACTTTATGGAAATAATTCTTCAGTCAGAAGTAAAGAAAGTATCTATTTGAAAAGTAGTACACTGGACAATCAGAAAGTTGTACATGCCATGACACATTCTTGAGAAATACATCTAGATGTATCTTTCAAAATCTTCCTACTTATCACAATTATTCTTATATATCTTGATATACACATCTTATAGATGAAAACATGTAAGTCAGCAGTTTGCATTTACAGACACACACAGAGAGAAGTATCTGCCTAGACCCCCAGGCATACTGTTTTGGTGAATATAGTATGTCCATTATGGTAGTAACCACTGAAATACAGAATTGAACACAGCAGGCAGTAAGTAATATGGTTTCTGCCACAGAATTACAGAAAACACTAGGAGGCACACTGCAGCGACGATACACATTTACAGATGTCATTGCAGCAAGAGTCATGCTAAACTGCTGGAGGCCTAGATGCTTGCAGTGAAATTGGTTGTCCTTTAAATGGTTTCTTCTATAACATAATTGCTTGGTTCTGGATAAGAAATAGAGAGGAAGGGGAGCATGTATTATTTTTCCTTTTGCAACTGTGAGCCAGAAGAGTTACAGCCAAAATTCTGAGTCAAGATAAATGAGAACGTCGTCGTGCTTTTAACTGAATGCCAAACAAATTTTCTTCTGCTAGTTCTTAGACAAGATTCATTTACTACAATAATCTCTTTTACACCTAAATACTGCTATGGTCACCATCTAAAAGCTTTATAAATGATCCTTCAAGTTTGCAGTATAAGACAATTACCTATGTGCAAATCAAAGCCTGCCAAAACTCCAAGATATACACAAGGTTACTATCTTCTTTTAAAACCTATATTTACAGCACATGCATACAAATTGGGCATCCACCAACTAAATTGCAAATGCAGATATGCATTTTTTCCACTACTACAAAACTATAGAGCATTTCAACTTAAGTGTGCAGTTCGATTTTTTGCAGATGAAACTTGTGCACCAATTTTAAATGTGTTATCCTCCCTAGCAGCAAGCTATATAAAGCATGTTCCTAGAGTGTGCAAATCATAGCACGTTTTTGAAATATATAGTAGCTATGATTGCGCTAGTGCACAGCTCCATGCTAAATTCACATATAGTAACATTTGTGCCAGTAATCTACTCAAAGGTAAATACCACTACGTTATGAATGTATTTCTATATAAAGAGCTTCGAAGCTCTGAAATGTAATGAAAACAGCCATGAGAAGCTGCAGTACAACTAATGAAATAAGCAACCAGAGTCTCAAGAGAACAGGAGACAGATACAGTTAGAGACTAAAGCCCAAAGAGAAAATGATGTATAGAGTTTGCAAGGGAAAAGAGGGGATGAAACAGAGAAGAGAGTACCTGAGATTCATGAGAAGAGTCAAATCTATGCAACTGGGGACTAATTATGAAGGGGAATTAATAAGTCTGCCATCAGTGCAGATCGAGAAACTGGAATAGCAAACTAACCACCAGAGTAAGGATATAAAATGTGGTTCTGAAGTTGATGGAAGGTAGGGGAAATTCTATAATTATCCTTTATCTATAATTATCCTTAATTATCCTAATTAATCTCGATGCCTTCCATGAAGAAATGACTTGCTATGCAGACAAAGGGAAAGCAGTGTGTGTCATTTACCTTGACTTTAGCAAGGCGTTGGGCAGTTTCCCATAGCATTCTTGTAGGCAGGCTGAATGGGCACAGACAGGATGGCCAGACTTCAAGGAGACTGAAAAATTCTCTGGATTAACATACTCAAAGGGTCCTGGTCAACAGTTCAGAGTCTAACAGGCATCCAGTTACATATTTCTCTCCTCAGAGATCGTTACAAGGACAGATACTACTAAACACATTTGGGATAGAATCATCTGGTTCATGAACACCACCAAACAGAGGAGAGCAGCTGATACACGGGACGGGGAGCAGGGAACTTTGTCAGATGGAAAAACAGCTGGGCCATGAAGGTGGAGGAAGGCAAAGGCAGAGTCCTGCGCCTGGGATGACATTCAAACCCAGGCAACAGCAAGACCGGAGGTGACTGGTTAGAAATGGTTCAGCTAATGAGGGCATGGTGGGCAGCAAGTTGAATGTGAGGCAGCAGTGCGCCCTTATGGCAGTGAAGGATAACAGCTCGTTATCATACTGGTCAGCAAGAGCGTAGCACGAGGTATGAGTGGTTATTTCCTTTTGTTGTGCCCAGGTGAAGCTCCATCCAAAAGAATGTCTAGATGCTCCTAGCAGGAATTGGTGACTAGGATGTTTAGGAGAACGTAGCCTGGAAGAAGACTAAGGGGGGATCAAACTGCTGCCTTCAACTACCTAAAAGCAAGCTGTAGCGAAGACAGCCAGATTTCTCAGAGCTGAAAAGCATAAGCATGAGAGAGAATTTCACATGGTGTAGCAAAGGAAATTTGCCTGGGCCAAGGGAGAACTATGTTCATGGTAAGAGTGATTAAGCACTGGAACAGGTTCCCAGAGAAGTTTTGAGGGTCTCCATCCTTGGGAATTTTCACACTTGGCTCAACATGGTACTGATCAAACTTTGAAATTGAGCTTCCTTTGAGTCAGATAAAATAAGCTCCAGAGATCCTTTCCAAACAAAATAATTCAATGATACTAAGTTTGGGGAGGATAGTAAAAGAAGTGAGCTCTGAAGTGACTTTTAGGGAAATCTTTACTTTCTAGCAAAGGACAGGAATAACAAACTATATATGGTGAATTATGTGCTAGAAAGAAATTTTGGGGACTTGATGAAGATGATGATAATGACTTGCTTATTGATTCACACTCACCTGGGGGAAAAGAGTACGTTCCTAGTGATTTGAATATTTGTGATTAGTTATGAAGTGGAATAGTCACCCTAACACCTAGATAATCAGTGATTTTAAAAGTTATACCCAAAGAGCATCAGTCTTTCTGAAAATTTATTAGCCCATTAAATCATTTTCAGCAGTTTATTCAGATAAGGATCCAAGTCAAGTTAGAGTCCACAAGAATTCTTCAAATATGAATCTGCACAGTGAAGGTCTGAATCTGAAGAGAAACTTGGAGAGAATTGATGGCACATAAGGTAATGTGTGTTCCCAAAATAAGGACTCTCTTCAGTGAAAGTAATCATGTTGGAGAAAGATTTCGTGTGATAAAACCCTGTGTGTGCGAGTCCATCTAACTATCTTGACAGCTTGTTTGATCAAAGAAAGAAAAAAACTTTTGGAGATGATCTAGCATATAGATTTTCTTTTATGTATGTCCTCCTTCCTCTAAATATAGTAACTAAGCTGTTAAATACTTTATCTTAACAATTCTTGACTATAGGGGTAACTGTGGGGAACTGGCAAGCAAGACATTTCACACACTTCATAATTATTAAAACCAGATTACTGCCTCTTCCACCAAAGTAATGCTAAAGAGCTAGGGAAGGTCTTCCAGAAACATTCACAGAGTAGCTTAGGAGGGTTTTGGCCATGGAACATGATATGAGTACGTCCCTGAAGGGTCTGAGCCCTAAAGGCCTATCACAGACTTTGCAAAGAAAAATTATCTCTGCACCTCCTCATCAGACTGACTTCTGCTAAATCCTTGGACTACCGAGATTCTATGATCAGTGTAGGCAGGCGTTCTGAGATGACACAGAAATTAAAAATATTGTTGGGAGAGAATTCACACCTGTTCTCAGTACACAGAGTAAAGAAAAGCAAGGTGCATAAGACTACAATAATGGATAGGAAGGCATAGAAGGCAGGAAGAAGAATAAAAAATTATTTTTCCACAAAATTAAACAAAAACAAACAAACAAACAAAAAAGGCCACAATATGAAAATGAAAGAGAGTAGAAGTCAATACAGCTAATCAGTTACTGCACTTAATTTACATAAGAAATTGGATGAGTTCTGAGAGAGACAATTTAAAAGTTCCTAGACTAATGCAAAAAGCCTGGACAACAAAGCAGAGAAAATGGAGCTACTAGTACAGGACATTAAACTGCTGTAACAGTCATAAAAGAAAATGTAGATAGCAATCCTGATGGTAAGAAGGTAGTGGCTTTCTTCAGAAATCCATAAGAAATATATAGGCAGTGTAGTTGCACTGTACATTAGCAGTGTGACAGAGAGTAAAGAAAAAAATAGGAAAATAATAGCACAGATAAAGTGGATCTGATTTATATAAAAATTATTTTAAGGAAAGATTGGTATCAGGGCAGATTTTTCTAAAAACCCTCAATCAGATTTGCATTCAGATGGAGACTTCATTTTATTACTATAGAGAATAAAAGATACTTGGAATTACATGAAGAAACAAAAAGATATAGGTATTTCTGCATATTGTACTTGGCAAATGTCTTCACCAACAAGCTTTGGAGTCAAAATTGTTAGGTCATCTTTGGATTGGCACTGAGGAATTAGTCATAGAAAATATTATTGAAAGAAGTTATCGTAACTGCCTTAAATGATGTCTAAAATACACACACAAAAGATTAATTTGTAGATGAAGTTTCCAAAGCTTGAACAGGAAGAATTTCTGGGAGCTAAACAATTAAGACTGATTGTCTAGAAGGCTCAAGGATGTCCATATTCTCTGAAACCGGTAGTGTAAAACTATCTTTAACCTGTATCCCAAGCACTGTGAAAATCTCATGTGGAACGTTCCTGTTCTAATGGAATAAATTGGTGTCTCAGAAAGGTCATTAGAAGTCAATGGAGAGCTAACAAGCAAAGGGAAAGACTGATGGTTCACCGGAGAATGATATAAAGACCTTGCTATCCTTCAGAGCTCTCAGGACCTTCACTTCTGTAAGTGAGTAAAAAAAAATCAATCAAGGAAGGTGAAATGGTCATTGCTTTCTGTTCTGCCTTGATATCCCCAGTCCTGAGAAGGCTGCCTTGTATCCAGAAGAAGCTTCCACTAAAGAAAGATAAAACTATTTGGTCCTGGTTAGTGAAGTCTGATGAGGCAAGCGAGACCATTTGGAATATTTCCCCAGATGGGGACTGTGGAAGTGCAGGGCAGGGATGTGTTTTGCCTACTGCCCAGGTGCAAGCCATCCCTCTGAGTATGTCACATGGTTGTGACTGACTTCCCAGCCCTTCAAGAAGACAAAAAGATGTCTTTGTTCTGTACACAGGAAAGGTGCAGTTAGAACTGATGCCATTCACGTTTTTGCACCTATAGCATTTGCCCTGCAGACGGGATAACGCCTAAAATATCAAGATACCCTGAACATCAAAGACTTTTTGGTCCCAAATGCCCTTGGTTTGGGCATCTAACTGTTGGTGTCTATGTTAATTTTATTACTCCTTGGACTAAATAAACGAGTGCTGCTTAAATGGCAGGAGGTGGAATGCTTTCTGTAGAGAAAGTGCTAATGTTGCTTCTGATCAAATCAGTGCTTTTTCCCAATAATTTAGAATTAATAGCTCAATATATACAGCAGGATTAAAAATGCTTGAACTTTCCAAATGCATTTCCACTTCTGCTAATTCAGCTGTGTTACAGTAGAAGATTAAGTAGTAGGAGTTCAGGAATCTGACTGCATCAGTTTTGTACATTCATCTGGATTGGTATTTATTTGTTTGTTTGCTATAACTTCTGTGCCTCAGGTTACGCCTCAGAAAGCCTTCATTCCCATCATGGAAAAATGGCAAGAAACTAACGAGAAACTAAAGTGGTAAAACTGTCCTTTTTTTATCCCTTCATCAATTTGGTTTATATTTTAAGAACCTGCAGCCAGTACTTTTGCAATGGGCATCAGTAGGAACTTCTCCCTCCCATGTTTCTTCTCCCTCTTCACAGAAGGGTCTTTTTTTTTTTTTTCTTTTTTCTCTTAATTTTCTCCTCTTTGGTGATCATTTTGTGTGTGAAAAGACAAAAACGTTAAGTCAAGTAAACTGCCCTCAACATCATGGTCCTTATGCAATGCCTGTCAGACTTGAGTGTCCTTCAATGTTCAGGTTCTGGTCCAATTTGAAACAGGTCACTTTCTCTGGCAGATCTTGAACATGAACCGAAAACAAAAGTCACCTAAACGTTTGATTTATGGGATTAGAACTGTTCTGCAAGAGTGTGTATGAAAGTGACCTACAACAGTCTCAAAACAGTCTGCGAAAGACCTGGAAGGGCAATTGCATTTTCAAATTGAGAAGCAAGAGTTTTCTTTTGTGACAATTGTCAAGTTTCACCACCTGCAAAACACTAATAGAAAAGGTACATACTGACATATAACTTGCAGACATTTCACTTACTAATTATGTATTTACAACATTAAGCAGTTTTGCATACTGTGAAATGACAAGCAGGAATACATGTTATTGTAACACCTACTTTAAAACCATGCTATTTGTGACAAAAACAACTCTGACAGCTCTTTGCACCATCGAAATCAACCACCGGGTTACATAACCTTATTCTCTGTGACATGCAAATTCCTTGGCTTGGAGAACAAGCATTGCAAAAGTTGTGCTGGTATTAGCCTGGTCTTAATAGAAGGCTGGATAATAGCACAGAGATTGGCTCTGTTATCTATATGCAAGTTTAGGGATCAGAGAAAATGGATGCAAGTCATTAATCACATCATTGTGGGGTTCTTTCATTGTTTCAGGAGGAAACATCAAGCTGCATGGCTGGCGGACTTGCCCTTTCTGTCAGTTAGAAAGTGATAAAAGTGTTTCTTAAAATAATCTTAGTCTAATACTGTGACTTTCATGCACAATATTAAATTGCCCGGTCTCTACCATACTTCAAAGAATATGATTAGTGACAAATGCACTCTTTCTTTGCTCTCATTTTGCAGAGACACGTGAAAATGGTAAATCTGCTCAATGCTAGTAGTACTTGGCTGTGTGTTTTTTTTCTTTGTGAGCTGTTAGAGTGTTTAATCATCTAGTTAAAGGCAGCAATCATTTGCCTAAACCAGAAAATAATTCAAGTAATGAGATATGCAAAACAGACACATACGTGCACACAAAAAAAACCTTCATTCCCGTAAGACCCGCTTTCTGAATTGGCAAAAAATAATGAATCTTTATGTCTGCAGAGATAAAGCAGGACTCCTCACTCTCAGTATCTCCATCTTCAGTTAGATTGCTTGCAGATCCACTGAAATTAGATGTCAGTGTAAATTATGGCGTAGGCCGAGTTACTAGCCAAGGCTATGAAGGGTAGACACATAAAAACAAGGTGCTATTGAAGGTAATTGCTTCTGATCTTAAAGTTCTTAAGTGACAAAATTGGTGCTGATGTGGCATTTGCATCAGAGGGTCCCTTTTAATTGACACTGACTAGATGTTGGGCTTGCTTTTTTTCCTAGAGGTTTTATTTTTTTCTGCTTAATTCGTAAAATCCACCTTGTAAAACAGTAGCAGACTGCAGAACACAATTCAGCTTACCAGGTAAAGGATATTTGTTTTTTTCACAGGATTCATGGAAAAAGCGTGTATGCATGTGCATGCATACACGTCACATGTACACATCTGTCTGTATGTCCATGTGTGTGCATGCATGTGGTTTACGCAGTGGAAGGAAAAGATCAATTTTAAATTCATAATCAAAACAGTTGTGTATAAAGGGTCAAATCTGAAAAAATGATGACCAGACATATCATTGCAGTGCTTACCTCCCAGACAAGGCATTGACTGCTGTAGTGCTCAGCTGGATTTAGTTCTTCAGGCTCCCCATATCATCTGTAAATAAAAACTCTTGAGAATACATCGAAGCCATCAAGTCAAAGAATGTACCACCTGAACTAGCCAGAAGGAAATGTTAGGAAAAGGGCAAAAGTTAAGCTTTGTGTATTTAATGCTTTTAAGCTTATTAAGCCAGAAAGATGGAGCCATCCAGGCTTTTCAGTTTTCCAGCTAAACCTTTCTCAGAAGGGTTCTTCTAGTGGAGTGATGCTTTCAAAATGCAGAAGGCACATACCTACCCCTCGTTATGCTTCCTTCAGCCAGTTCCCAAAAGACTTGCATGGTGCCCTGACTGTTTGTCCCACGCGTGCCCAAGCCCTTGCTAGTAAAATTGGTTCATTTAACACTGAAGTGAGATTACATCTTGGGAAGAAGGCAGTAAGGTAGAGACACAGGTGCAGAAGCAGAGACCAGCCATCATGTCTCACCACCTTGTGCTCCCCTACAAACCTTGCCACAGAGTTTCTGCTGGTCACTCTTTGCACCCTTTCAAAGGAGGCAGTACCGAGGTGGAATTCATCACAGTTTATTTTACCCATCTAAAGAGCAACTGGACTAAGCTGCCTAAGAGCTCTGTGAATTCAGTGGATGGAGACATGCACTTCACAACAACCACTGATTTCTGGAGTGACAGCTATCTCAGACTGGAGGCAAAACTTGTTGCTAACAAGTTACCGGAATTGAGAAAGCTGTTCTCTGCCCTATTTCCTCCAATGCAGAATGGATGCCCAGCTCTCCTTAGTTACACAGCCATCCCTCTGTTCATTAATCAAAGGAAAGAGTTGCCTATAAACATTGTTTTTATTATTACTTTTATAATAACATGTGCGAAGCAAGAAGACAAATTAGTGGAGTTTACTTTCAGTAAGATCATTCCCCAGAAGCCGGGTGAACTAACTTTATACTGCCTACACAGAATTTAGATTGATAGAAACCATATGAGTCTGGTCTGAATGTCCCTCTGGAGAAACCGTTCTCCATGCTTGGTAGGGAACTAAATGCCTAAATTCACGCCAGTGCTCTCCTGAAAGTGGCTGAGCCCTTGTCTAGCCATTCAAAACTGGACCGACGAGCCTGACCCACCACAGCCACATCCCCCTGGGAGCCACACCATCTCCTCAGATCTAAAGGCACTTTAGCATCTTCATTCCTCACATTCAAGCCAGCTCCCAGGAGCACCCTGCTCCCCAAGAGACAGCCACAGACCCTGGCCTTGTGTTTCCACCCCACAGCCAACAGATACTCAGCACAGCTCAGCATCAGGCACCTGAGATAACTAATAGTGTGTGTCTGCCACCCCCAGCGCTGCCACCATCCAGCATGCTACAGCTACACGTTACATGAAGACTCTTGGCAGTATCACTGACAGGGGGGCTCGTGACAAAATGAACATGTGCTGGTGAGGAAGATGCAGTGCTGTATGGACAAAAAAGAAAACTGCAGAAAAGTTTAGGGAACTTTCTGAACGTCATGAACGTGAGTAACCTGCAAGGCATCAAAAAACTGCTTCAGTGAGCACAGTTCCTCCTGGCTCTGTCAGGACTTTATAATCTTATACTGATTCTGTGAATATATCCTGGAGAAATATCATTACATGACACCTATTTATGGCATATTAACGCATTTTGTTTACCACACATTTTTTCCACAACTTCTTTTTCCCTTCAAAGGAACAAATAATAATACTTCCAAAACATCACATTTAGTAGCTTAAACTGAGGAACTGCCAACACCTACACAGTTTCTCTTAAGGTTTTGCTGAGGCAAAACCATGCAGCTACCTTTATTTCTACCTTCACATCCAATGTGGTCATCCATTCTCATCAATATGCTCAAATAATAACTGACTAGCAGAAAACTTACAGGACACTAGCACCCATGTTTATTATAGAAAATCCATATAAATCTGTTCTGGGAAGGGATGTTATAAATATGTAATTCAAGAACAGAAAGAGAAAATTGATACCTCTGCATTTCAGTCAAAGAAACTAATTCAACTTCCTTTTACTATGCATCCAAATGACCATGTTCACTATTTAAAAGCACACAAGGAAAAAAAAAAAGAGAATTCACTCACAAACTGTGCATGCATGTCTTGTTTTCTCAGGTCTGCATAGATGTATGGTAAAGGTATTAAAAAAAAAGTCATTCCATTTTTCTTTAGACTTTTTTGAGGCTAGAGCAGTGAAATTTCCCTCAATGTACTTGGGTACAGGTATCGAGTACAGTTGGGGCCAAACTCACTTAGCTTTATGTCTTATCCTTAGAGATCCTATATCCTTTCCATCTTTCAGATTTCCTTTCTCTGTTCCCCCCTCCAGCAGTTTATTCAAGAAATGTAACAAGCACATTTGCATTTTAAAAACTGAAAACTAAGTGATACCGAAGGCACAGTGAGAAACTATTTCTACAGATTATACAAAGCCCTTGACAATAGCTAATCAGTTAGTGTTCAGACACTGCTACTTAGAACACCCACTGTATTGGCTTTCTTGATAGCTTCCCCTCCACCCCTCCTCTGCAATTGTTTGTTCTCTTTTACTGTTGTGCCTTGTCATATGTCAAGATGGTAAGCTCTTTACAGCAGAGATGGGTTTATTATGCACATGGATGGTGCCTAGAATAATAGGGTCGTGAACCCTATTTGGGATCCTTAGATGTTACTGCAATAAAGAACAATTATTATAATAAAATGAATTGGGTTGAGAATGGTTGGCATAGTATAAATGCATGGAAGCAGTTAGAAAGAAAGACCCTTTTCCACTGTCACAAGCAGAAGGTTTGTTCAGCCATTTTTTTTAAATCAGTGCCTTGTGTTTTTCCCGTTCAGAATGCATAGATATAAGCTGCTTACTTGTTTGTATTCTGAAAACAAAGCTAGTGCTAGTTAAAGGTGGAAGGACCACATCTAGATGTGGCTAGCAGATAAACCAGAATATGCCGTTTCCCATAGTAATTTTATTTTTATGTCTTCTGAGTTGGTCTATTATGTCTCTGAATGACAAAGAAAAATGCACCATAGTCTTACATTTTCTCCCTTTCCATTTCACTTTTAAATAATGTATTTCCTTTAAGTGCCTTAGCTGTAATAGAAGCATGTCCTGATAAAACTATTAGGAAAGAAAATACAAAAAAGCTGCAAAGTAACCTTCAAAGCCACCATAAAAATCACAACAAAGGAATTAGAATTTAAAACATCAAAGTAACCAAACTACTTTAATCGCTGAAATGGAGGGTACAGGGGAAAGAGGGAGGGGTTGCATTTCCTATGTTGTTATATTTTTACGACTTAAAGATCCATGTACTTCAGCAAACAACCTAAGAATAAAGTAACTGCATTTTAAAATAGAAAAAAAAAAAAAAAAGTAAATAGGACAAGAAATTTTTATTTCTTTATGTCGTTTAGCCATTCTTTCCTTAGCATGACATTCAATGTTCATCTAAAGTCAGAAGAGCCTGTGCGCGCCTTCATTCTTTCTCAGCAATTGTGATTTGCCTCTATTTTCTTGTTTAAAGCAGAGCGTGCAATTTGCTACCTAAGGTGATTCAAGTGCAGTGTGAAAGACTGAACACTCAGTGACCTTACCTCAGTGCCCTCTCACTGCAACGAATAACGCAGTTCCCTTTAATTGTCACAAGAACACAACCACATTAAAACCTTAATCTTGCTCCAAAATTCTCCCTGGAAAAAAGCATATAATTTCCACACTCCAGTGTATATAGCTGTCAGACATGGATTTATTAGCTTTACCTAGGACCACTTTCCTATTCTGCTCTTTCTGTATCTTGCTTTAGTGATTAGAATTATTTTCATCATCTGCTTCTATTTTCAGCTTCAAAACTCCTGTCTGACATTTATCTAAAAAGCAGGATTCTAACAAGAAAATGTAGCTGGAGCCAGATCTCAGTTTCCTTTGGGAACTCCACCTCCAAAACATGATTTTTTCCCCTGCCTGCAGCATCTCAATTGTATTAAACTCTCTAAATCACTGCTGTAATGGCTGTAAAAGTATTTTTCTGGTGAAAAGGGATAAATAAACATGCATAGAAAACAGCTTCCATGTTTTTCAGGCAGTGGGAAGCCTTAAAAAATCTCAGCCTCTAGCAGAATTTAATTCTTACTTGAATGCAAGTTTCATAACAGTATGTAACACTCACCAGTGAGAAGTTGCTCTACCCTATAGTTTGGACTTCTTCAGTTTTATCAAGATAAAGTATTCACAAACCACAGGCCTATCTCTCTCTCGGCTTGGACATACTTTATTTCTTTTTAACTGGCTACAATTTGGACTCATCTTCACAAGCACAGCAATTAGAAACTTGTTAAGTGACAGCTACAGTCCTTGTCCCCAGAATATGGTACCACTAGCACAGCATAAAATGTCAAGAGCCATGCAATAAAATATACAGGTTTAGATAAAAATCATCTAGAGGAAATTCAGGGGCTCATCTAGCCTATCCTATGCCACTGCAGGATCGGCTTCAGTGATGTCCTATCTCATAGGTTTTTGTGTCATCAGCTCCTAAAGATTTCCAGCTCTGCAGATCCATATCCTCCCCAGAAAATGTATTGCACTCCTTCTAACATTAGAAAGGGTTTTCTAAAATCCAGCCTGAATTTTTCTTAATACAAGCTCATTGCTCTTCTCTCATCCACCAAGACTATTCTTCCCCTCTTGGCAGCAGCCTTGAACTTACTTCACTGCGGCAGAGATATTTTCTTTTATGGACTACCCATGAATCACTGCACGCAAAATTAAGCCTCATAGATTGAGGCTACTTTTGTGATGCCAAGCTGTAGCATTTTCTGATGGTTACCTTGCCTTCCAATGACCCACTAAATCCTAGATTTCCACAGTAATGCATCTTTGCTAGGGAGGCTTTGTACTAACATTCAACCAGCAGCAGCATAAAAACAGTTCCCTTCCCTTTCACTTCATAAGTTACTGTTGGAGGTGGAGAGGGGATTTCTGCAGAAGGAATCCAAGGAAATAAATTCTCCTAGTAACATCCCATTTGTAACCTAAAATACATTAGTGGCTTCAAGGCCTGTTAAATTCAGAGGCAAATAATGCCACCAATTATGTTACAAAAAATGTGCTCACTGATCAATCCACAACAAATTTTAAAATAAAGCATTGAACCAAGATTGTAAGAATGGAAAATTTCCTCCGTACACCCAAGGGGCCTCTGTGTCTTCTCACTGCTTCCCAAAAAAAGTGAGGAAGCCCATAAAGTATGCCAGTAGCTGGTACCCACCAGGATGGTGGGAGACAAGTAGAGCAGTGTGATCATGCGTGCCCGACTGGGGCAGAGGATCGAGACAAGTAAGTTTTCCTCCCCAACAACCTTCTGATTTTCTGGAGCAGATCACAGACACTTGCAACTGTCTTTAACTGGAATTCCAAATCTATTATCTGGGGAAAGGAACAGACATCATAAGAATTGTTCTGTTCTCAGAAGCATTTGTTTGGGATGAGAATTTGCCATTCAGGTTCAAGCTGAGGTTCAGTCACAAGACCCTTATCTCACCAGTCAGGACACAGAGACAGGCTGTTGCCACAAGAACTTTCTTATTTTAAAAAGCAGTAGAGCTCATTGCCAGCCCAAATCTCCCTCAGTGCAAGCTCTACGATGCATATACCATGCTTACAACTGCATTTGTGCTTAGCTATAATGCCTCCAGGAATTTTTTTCAGAGCCAACTCAATACTCTTCAGCAGAATAAGTGTAGTTGAATTTTACTCCAGGACTACAGACAAAGGAAGCAATTTTGTCCTCTTCACAGTGTGTGGAGAGAGGAGGGCAGGAAAATTTGATTTTGCAATGGAGATGGAGATAGTACTGTGGGGAAGAAAAGAAGTGGAGAGGTGGTTAAGCAACAGCCCTAGGACTAGGGGATGGGGACAAGGAAGGACTGAGCAGGGCTCCGAGAGCTGACAGGTTTTGGGTACCACAGATGTGGGCAGGCATCTTTCTCTTCCCTATTGCTAGCCTTGTATCTCTAGCCAGGCTTACTTCAGACTCTGAGGCACTTTTTCCCACTTATAAGCCTTTTGGGAGCCCCATAAGCCCAGGGTCTGGGATCTCCGCTCCCTTCTCCAGAAACTAAGGTTCACCTTGCACCCCACAGCAGCCATCCTCCTTTGGTTCCACACAGAGACCCCACTTCCAAAGCTACCTCCCATACCAACTACTCTTTAGAAAATATTACAAGCCAATCTAGGAATGTGATATGCTAGAAGTGCCAAAATGAGGTCTGTGTCATGTTAGTTCCTCTGTTGCATTTAGTATAGAGGTTATGAAGGACTTAGATGGGCCAGGTCTTGTGCTGACCCACTCTGCTGGCATATTCATGTCCCATAACACTGCTAAGATTGACATTTTTTCTAATGGATGCACCAGTAGGTCATCTGCTGTGGCTTTGCCACTACTCAGTGAATGCAACATGCACACTCACTTCCATGGAATGAGGAAGGCACAGCTGCCCTCATGTATTTAGCACACTTTGATCTGAAAAATAATCCAACAAAAACACCCATACGTACACGCACAATTAAAAATTATAGTTTGAAACTGCGCAGGGCACCACATGCAACGAGGGGAGGCCTAGGAATGACTGCTGGATAAGGTAGACACAACTAGCCTATGGCACTGGCTTCTTTTTGTCAGTAGGGATGTGGGTTTGGACAATGAACTGGGGGAACACTCAGCTCTCTGAGCAGAAAGGAGTGCAACAAGTTTAAGTTATGTAAGCCTGAACTTCAGCCTGGTCTTTGCCTCCCATAATGCAGGTGCACACCATGAAGCTTCTCATTAATTCCAATAATTTTCAATCAGGGCACAGCAGTCTTGAGTTATGTAATTTAACTTTTAACTGCTTTAAGACTCATTTTATAGTGCTAGCAATACTCCGCAGTGTTAGTTGCCACAAATTCCCAGGTTTCAATGTCCTTTTCTTCTTTCTTTTTTCTTTTTTTTTTCTTTTTTCTTTTTTCTTTTTTCTTTTTTCTTTTTTCTTTTTTCTTTTTTCTTTTTTCTTT
>JAVJGJ010000059.1:68445438-68464953 GCA_035590215.1 Microhierax caerulescens | reverse complement strand
TTTCTTTTTTCTTTTTTCTTTTTTCTTTT
This sequence comes from Microhierax caerulescens, assembly GCA_035590215.1. Lineage (NCBI taxonomy): Eukaryota > Metazoa > Chordata > Aves > Falconiformes > Falconidae > Microhierax > Microhierax caerulescens. Next base: position 68,464,924 of record JAVJGJ010000059.1, on the reverse strand, counting down.
TTCTTTTTTCTTTTTTCTTTTTTCTTTTTTCTTTTTTCTTTTTTTTTTGTTTGTTTGTTTTTTGTCTAGCATTAGTTTGTCTAATTTTCTTTAACTGTCTATTATTTGCAATAAGGAGGAGAGCTTTTAAACTGGTAAGAAAATGTTCAGCTTTTCTAGAACTCCTCTCAAAGGAGTCAAAACGAAAAGGTTGGTAAGCCTGGGGATTGTCAAGTCAGGAAAAGCTTTTACTGCCTTACCTTAAATGCCAGCAGAGCAGCTGTCCTGTGTTGGCAAGATGTCTTTGAAGTTGACAGAAGGTTACAAGCCATACTCTTCAGATAAGAAGGAGAAGCAGATTCTGGGCCCGTTGGTTCACCTATGAAAAAGTGTCGGTCTGAGCAATCTTATGAGGCACCTATATGCCACTGGCCTTGGGTCAGCAAAGGACCTGGTCCACCTAAGTCCAGCTTAACCTCTATTTTACCTGCTTAAGAGGAACTAACATGGCACACAGTCCTCATTTTGGCACTTACAGAAAACCGCATTTCTAGAATGGCTTGTATTAGTTCTGTCTCACAATCTCACTAATTTGAACCTTTTAATGGAAATCTGATTGCTCTCTTACTTCTGTTTTGGGGGGGTTTAGTTTGATTTGAAGCCCATTCATTTACTGCAATTTCTTAGGTCTTGCATACAAACTTTGTATTGCACATGGAGTGGTTAGTGATATCCACTTAAGCAGTTACCATCCATCAATACCATTTAGCAAAGTCTTCCTTTTCCTCACAGAAACCCCACATTTTTAACAATCCGTTGGTACTCCTTCAGCAGCAAGAAAATTGGTACAAACACATAGTACTCTGCAGTTCTACACTGGTTAGGCAAAAATGAGTAAAGACGACAGTTAAGTGCAGAGTACAACTAAGAAGTTCGGGAGTAACAGGACCATTAATCTACTTTCCTCTTTTACTTTATTACATTAACATCTCTACATGAATCTCCCAGGAAAAAATATTAATAGTTGTTTTTTGAAAGCAGTTTTATCTCAATAGAGCTTAACATTCTTTACTTACCAGTGATAAGGATTATAAACAATACTGACGCTGCCTGTACCATTCCACACTTCTCCATATACACAGAAATAGTAATGTATAAATACTTTCCTCTCAGAACTGAGGAGATTACTCATTGGAAAAGGTACAAAACCCAAGAGTTGTGTGAAGGATTTGAATTCAAATTAAAGATTCATCTTAAACTTTATCACTGGTCGGACTGCCACTGTTCCTCACAGTGATGTGTTACACTGGAAAGTAAAATAGCTGACTGATACAAAAGATAAGGACAATTTAGGAGTGGAAATTAGGGTAAATTCGTTATAGTTTTGTTTCTGATAGACAATACACTATTCTGAATGTACTTATTAATGTTTTTAAAGCATTTGAAAGGAAGTTTAAAGGCTCAGATATTATGCATTATTCCATTCTCCCTGTCAATGGAAAATGTATTGCTAGGTCTAGTTGCATCAGGTTGATAAAAATGCACAAGCACATACCTTGTAAGAGGCATCTAAACTTGCATATGTAATAGCTGGATAAATAAGAATATTGTACATAGATCTAGCTATTCTTTTAGTTCTGTAAATATTATTTTTAAACGAAGTTGAATAGAGTTACATTATCATTTGAATATGCAATGGTATTGAATGCCAGTACTCATACTGCTTTCAGGAAAAGCACTGAACTCCTGGGAAGAGGGAGATACCCCTTGAAGCTGAAATAAGGAACTGCATCAAAAATAATCATGGGCCTAAAATCATTGTTAGTGGTTTGGCATTCTGCATTGTGCCTATGTAATATTTTTCCTCATGTACAGGTATTCTAACAAAAATCAACTTCTCCGGAGACATCTGAAAAAATATTTTTGACCTATGATTGCTTCATATCTTGTAGACTTCAGTATTTTTTTAATATTGAATATTCTAACATTTTCATTTTGTATCTATGTAAAAAAATACCAAGGGATAAAGCAACATCTGCCACTTCACCAATCTCTAGGGAACCTCAGGAAAAACAACAGCCTCTGTGGGAGACAGCATTCACTGTGTTGGTTTTCCTACTTTGTTTTCCTCTCATTTCTATAAATTCAAAGTATGGAATACAGCAGGTGTCACTCAGGAGCCCTTATACCATGACAGGACTCAGGATAACATTCATAATGTTTGGAGATATTAAAGGTGCTAAAATAATAAAAACACAAACAAATCTATCTCAGTGGCTTAGTTCTCTGAAAGGTAGAGATAACCCTTGTATGGGCTTCCCTGACTATCCATTGACAGCTTAGTTTTTCAGCCAGCCAGCCAAAAAAATAAGACCAAACCAACTTTTGGAAGCTCATTACGTGAAAGATCAGAGCACATATGAATTCACGTCATGGGAAGAATAAAATCTTTCCCAGCCATATACACCCCATCAGGCAATGCATGGGAAGGAGCTGGGGGAAGCTTCGCAGAACAGGACAGAGAGATGCTGCTGTGAGATGATGTCCTGATGAGCTAGAGTCCTGATTTTAGCTAGATGCTGGCTGGTATCTCACCTGCTGCAGAACAAAGAACTCTGTCCCTTGGAAGTGCCAAAATCCTTACTCCAAACATTGCCCATCTCAGCCCAAATCTCTGTGCTGCATTTAGGCCTTTAACTAAGTCTGCTTTTTCATGTGCCAACTTGGTAGACTTTTCCAAAGCCCTTTCCAGACCTCTTCTATGCAGCCACTTTCCAAGCATGCCCAAGAAACATGCATGGACTTAATTTTCTTGAGGGCTGCAGCTCCTGTTTCTTTCAGGAACTTTCTATAAATAGATATGCCTCCAATTATGTAAATACTGGTTAATTGAGAAAATGCCAGCAGATGGTGCTCAAGAATATGCGGCAATGCCCTTGTACACATTAAATGCCTTCTATCCTGCCATTTTATGTATAGCCTTCAGTCTCAAGGACCATACCCTGATGTTATTTTGACTTTGGACTGATCCAGAAACAGACATATGTAGCAAATGCTGTCTGAAAGGGCTCCTCCAGTTCCCAAGTAACCCATGGTTGGGCATAAAAAAGGAATTCAGACTTTCCATTGGTGTAACCTTACTGGTTTGTTGGGTTTTGTTTTTTTTTTTAATTATCAGTCCGAAAACTGGGGTTGAATACTATTATCCCCTTTGTGCAGAGAGGGACACTGAGGTTCACAGAGTCTGGATGAACCCAACATCAGAAGTTCCTGTCTCTGTCAGGGAGGCAATTTTGGCTTCCTACGGTTTCATTATTGTGTTAAATATCATACCAAACAGATGTAAATTTTCCGAAGGGCATAATCTGGCAAAAAGGAGGAGATTTCCAATTTTTCCTCTTGATGCCCTTCACACGCATAAACACCTGAGTATGTGGCTATGTAGACTGTTATCTTTTGAAACTAATAAAAGTCAGCCACTGAGAAAATGTACTAACATCCATCAAAGGCAGAGCTGTTCAAGATCTGTGAAGCTCACTGTGAGCTGCAGTATACAATGAAGAAAAATTCACCCAGCAGAACTCATGAACTATATTATCTAGCATGTGAAAACTGCAAGTGTCGGATTTTGAACAAAATGGCATTTCACAGGGTAAGTCTGAGTTTGAACACTTCTTAAAAAGGAAAAAAAAAAAAACCTCACAGAAACTAATAGCATCAGTCAGGCTAAAAATCAGGGAAGGGCAAACATGTCATGCAGTAAATTATCTGACTTCTTTTGTCTATGCAGTGACATTTGAAGGAAACACAGTCTGCAGGTCTGGACCATCTCAGACACAAAAACCAGTGAAACAGTAACACAGTGAAACAATAAACCCATGATGATTGGCTGGCATTAGTAATTTATCACATTCAGTTACTGGGTAGTACCTTTGCATTATGCCTTAGGCATCAGTTAATGTCATATTTCCAAGCTGCAGAATTCCTTGTGCAATTAGAAGCTGGAAATTATAGAAAACAAGGACCAACATTAGGTGACGCCGTGGCAGTGTAAAGGAACTTGTCTATAAGTATTCAGGAAGAGAACAGAACAGACAAGTCTCCTGCATATTAACTTCCAGAATTTATAAGAAATTATTCCTTTGGACACCAGTGATAAGGCACAGCTGCTCTACAACAATCTTGAGAAACCGAACAGATGGACACATCCCTGTTGGTGCCTGCCCCCCTACAGAGTACTGCAGGCTCATTTAACCCCTGTCAGTACCAATCTTACAGGAACTCTCATGTCCTTAGTTAAGTCCTTTTTACAATCTTTACTACAAAAGTAAAATTGCATAAAGATCTTGAACATCATTTACTTTTTATTAGATTTTCAAATGGAAAGATGGTGGGGTCAGCAAGAGATAAGGTGTTGCTGATGTTCCTAAATTCTATAATCTACCAGAATGCAATTTCCCAGAGGAATTACTCTGATGTGTTTTATACAACTACTTTTTACACTGTAAGCCAGAATGGTGAACCAGATCAAGCCATAAAAACAAGACTTCTGACTTGCATATGCCACATGCTATAAATGACAGCCGTGCTCTCCAGTGCAAGGTGGAACAGTTATGCAGTTATTCTCTTTTGCATTACCTGTTAACAGCCCCAGAGAACATCCCAGCAGATTCTCATAGCACCTGAAATCTGCAAAACACATCTCCACAAGTCTTTCCCTACAACCGCCTGGGGAACCAAATAAGATGTTGCACAAGATGTGTTTGCCTTCCTGACTCCCTTCTGTACTGTGTTCTCCTGCACTTGCAGATTGTGATAAAGTGCTTCGTACTATGTAATTGCACCAGCATTGATAAAACCACAGTTCTACCGACAAAGAGTAAGTCGCAGTGGCCTTAACAGAAGAACTTCCTGTTTCAGCCATTCCTTGCACCACAGAAAGGAAGTCATCTGGGCCACCACAGCCAAACAAGTCATTCAGCCTCTTGGCTGAGCAAATTCAAAGGAAAATCCAGAGAACTAGCAGAACTTACGGTCCTGATAGTACAGTTTCTCAGTACAGAGAAGAGCTTTAGATTAAAAAAAAAATGCAAATTTTCCATTCATTTATAGAAACAAAATTATCTTTAATTCCACATCAAAAATAGCTATTAATCCTTTTAAAGGCATAATTTACATGTTTTGCTAGCATTTCTTGTATACATCATTATAATCATTTAAGAACTGCTGCTAGTACGTCAGCAGCATATGCTGTTCTGCTGCCACATAACTATGATATAACACAGATAACTACCTTTTCAGTTGTGCCATAAGCTGATGCCTAGCAAGAGCAGGTGCTGTCTCCTAAACACTTCCATATTTTGCACACACAGAGTTCAGATACTTTGGATCTAGACAGGGAAGTTAATATTTCACACTGCCTTGTAGACTCATGAAAAACAAACCTAAATTGCCTTCTATTCTTTACATGCTGAAGCTGAACTCCAAGCATGTAAGAGATACTGCACAAGCAAATGATCCTCAAGCTCTCCCTGCCCCCAAGGATGAGCTTGCCTTAGCTGTTTGTGTGCTGACTAACCATGATGAACGTATGGTGAGCAGAAGACAGATGAAAATGAAACCATTCTGTGCTTCATAGCCACTTAACACTCTCTGGGCCACATTCTCTTGACTGTCTACATGGTTCCCACCACCATCTATAGAGCCTGAGGAAAGTTCATCTTTGCATCCACCACATGCTACAGATGCCAATCACAGGCAACAAAGAGAACAGTAAGCAAAAAAAGAGTAGTAAAGAAGCTTTTTGTGTGTCTTTTGATGTCTCTGGGTGACAGGCCAGCCAAATTTCATTACATAGATAAACTCCTACGAATGAGCAAGAAATACTCTTGGGGGTGGATAGTCACAACATCAGCAATGGAACAGTTTCTTCAAAATTTACTGATTTTAAAACCCGAGAAATTATCCTTACAAGTGTAGAACTAAAACTTAATTTAAAAAAAAAAAAAAGTGCCCTCCAAAAGAAGGGGAAATGAAACAGAAGCAAAGATAAAAGATTAGTAGGCAAGTTGAGGGTAGCAGAAAATCTGAAGGACAGTGAAAGCACATACATACCCATCCAGTGCTGAAGAGGTCAGGAAGAGCATATGACTCCATTAACATCAAAGTCATTACAGTATGAGATAACAGTTTGTTACATTATCGTAGAGAACAGCAGACAAAGAGTTATTGTATTCCCATGTACTTCATTCCATACTTTTCTGATAAATTCCAATTAAATATACTTTAAATGCATTGCTGAGCAGAAATTAGTCTATTTAAAATTTAAAATTATAGACACTCCTATCTAATTTGATTTGTGATTTCCTTGTGCTTTTTTACTCTGAAAAACTATATGTTAGAATGCGTTCTGCTAGCTGAGATACTCCCTTTGAGAAGGTAATTTGAGGTATGTGACTAACTCACTTTCTGTCCTCTAATTGTTGTGCCATCTCCAATTTTTGAGTATCATACTAGGCTGTTGCAAAAGTATTGCTAAAGCAGTGTCTAGTTTTCAAAATTTGGAAAATTACAATAGCCTAGTGAATATTCTCATATGGAGTTGAAAAGTTGCAAACTAGAGTTCCTGAAAATGCTGTTTAGCATTCTGAACTCCTAACTTTATCCTCCAGCACATATGTACACGTTTTTCTCTTACATTAATGAATTTTTATAGCAGCAATATGGTAACTCCAGGTGGTGCAGTTATCATCAGATAATCACCCCCCTGGAGGATGCCTCTTAGCACCCCAGAGGTGATGATAACCAGGCCCCCTCTCATGCCTTATTGCATATATATATGCTGATGGTAGCGACTAGAAAGAATTGTTAAACATGAAGAGCATGCTGAATTCATCTGCACTGTCCATTTGTTAATTGTAAAAGCAATGAACACTGCCAGTGAGCACCATCTACACTTTTACATTGTCATCATAATTAAAAAGTTTTAGTATGTGCTTTTGTGTTGCAACAACATCGATCAAAGTCCATTTCCTGACATGTGCAGCAGAAGCAATATGTTCCGCATAGGTTATTTCTGGAATTGTATTACTTACTGTAATAGAGCCCTGTCATGCTACCTCTATTGCACCAAATATACCTGCCATGGCTGCAATGGCTTATTCCATTTCCTTCCTTAGAAACTTTCAAGCATGCAACAAATAGAATTGTTGGGAAAAAAAAAAAGAAAAAAAAAGAAAAAAAAGAAGTTGAATTTATATAATATCCTGCAGAATCTTATGCACTGAAAGACTGATTTTTTTTTCTCTGCCCTCTCCTCTGGATATCCATGAATATGCTGCTAGGAATAGGGAAACAATTCCTACAGAAGTGGGCCAGAGAAGGGCCAGTAACAACAATTCAACACTAGTGGAAATTGTGGAAAGTAATACTCCAAGTGCAAAGTTAAAGAGCAGAAGGGGTGGATGAGGGGTGGATGATGGCTTGGGGCACCCATGCTGGTTGTGCAAAGCATGAGTCACAAGGTAAGGCCACTGTAAAACAGTCTGTAGAGTTTGCAGTTGTGGCTCACTTGAGCCCTGGACGCAGGGAACTTCCAGGCAGCACTAAGATGTGAACATCCACATCTCTTCACTATCAGCCACAATACACTTTCTCAAGAAAGACAACTCAGAAGCTTTTCCACGGAAGCATAAGGAAATAACATAACTTGGCTTCCAAAGAGTTAACTGTTTAAAAAACAAATATCAGCCCTGCAGGGGAAAAAAAAAATAAAAAAGCATTCCTCCCTTATAAAACTACAATAGTAAAGAATGTATGTGAGGGGAGGGAAAGGAGTGGGAAGTTTAATATCCATTTTACATCAATGTCCCACTTGTTTACTCTTCGTAAAAATATAGATGCGTTGTCTGCTTTTCATGTTTTAGTGACTAGCAAATTATGCTTTTTGGCACCTTGTTGTTTGCAGAAGAAAAACAAGAGAAAACTTGAAAAACAGCAGTGCCTTGACAATAACACCTTTCTTGCTTTTGATTTTCTATTCAGGTTCTATAAGTGTCACAAAGTAAAAAGCAGATGATGGGTCATCTTTGAGGTTAGCAAAAAGAAAAGGCAGTCTAAGCAGGGAACTCGACAAAAAGATGATAGTATACCTAAATGATGCTAAGTATGTATATTGGATGGAGCACTAATTTTTAGTGTACATGGGAGAAAACCCCCCATAACATTTGCAGAATTTGATTTCCTTCCCAGAATTTAACTAACTGTACAGAATTAACACACTGCCCTGTTGCATTGCATAAATCACTTGCAGTTACAGCCAAGTGCACAATGTTCTATTACAAAAGCATTTAAATTAGGCCAGTTTGAAAATATATAGCAGAATTTATTTCTGGCCTGATTTATGCCACAGGATACCTGCAAGAGATTAACATCCTTTCTTCATATGTCTCCACTTCTCTAGGTATAGCTTTGCATGTGCTGTCTTTCAGTTGTGCTTTTGAGTAGTTAGGGCTAGAATATGCATCTAGAATACAGACATATGGCATTCATGTATGAACCGATCTACAAGTTGCCAATGGTCAAAGATGCTGTTATGCTCATTAAAAGATACTACAAATGTGCAGTGGAAGATGAAGACTTCATTACAGTGAGGAGGAATGAGAGGATGTACTCATCTGGGCTGCTGACAGCCAGTCTGCGCAGTTCAGAAACACATGGGAACCGGATACAATGTCTCCTGCAATATTCACTCCTGAGAAAATATTGGTGGGGTTTGTGTTGTTTTGTTTTTTTAAAAAAAAAAACCAAAACGTGTTTTCAAAAATGTAGTTAAAATACATAACTACATACTCCCACTGCATGAGAAATACACTGACTTTGAACACCTGTGGACATGAAATAGATTCAGAACACCAGGGTGTTGTCTGATTTCTCAGGCAAGTGGGATAATGAACGTTACCAATACCAAAAGGCAAGCCCGTGTCAGGATTACTGAAATCTCAGGCTATGTCAGCTAACTAGCGTCATGACTTTTTCCCAGAACCTGAGCCCAGCTAACACAGTTATAGCTATATATAGGAAAGACTCTCTCCACCTTCAAAACAGGGTAGCGGTTTCTGATTTGTAAGGCCTGTTTTCAAAACTTTGTCCCAGAAGCAGTGCTGGATGGCCTGGGCCAACTCAGCTGTATGAAACTCAGTGTAAAAGGCTGAATTATCACGCCTGTCCCCATGTCTCAGCACCAACTGATTTCCTGGTACAAAGTGAGTTATGGTATCCTGTTAGAGCTTTTTGCTCCCCAGGAGACCTCATTACCTCCTGAGATCCCAGGTATTCAGTCCCCAAAATAGGAACAAGGATATTTGCATATATGGAATGCAGGATGTCTAAGCATTATCCATTTTCTGTGTTTGCTTATGGTAAGCATCCTTATTGTGTGCTCAAGTGACAGGTAGCACACTGTGTCCCAAGCAGGTCACACTTCATGTGTAGGGTTCTTCAGTTTGTGACAAATAAATATACCCTGGAGTGCTCTGTAGACTACCCAGTTTGGGATAAGAAGTAAGGAATAGAGACAGAAGCTTCTCTTCCTTTTTTTTTTTTTGTCCTTTGAACTCAAAACATAGCTACATAACAGTCCCTGTATTCAGCAGATCTCAAAGTCCTATCTTAGAAACTTCATTTCCATATAAATGTCCCTGCAGGAGACTAAAGCATCACAGCCTCATCCCCACAACAGAAAGGCACTTTTATGGGATATTTAAATAAGTGGGAGCTTTTTGATTTTCTGCCATGATTTATACGTAGATGCTTTTTTATTTAGCCAACAGGTACATATATACAACATCAAAAGCAGTGAACAGCACACCTACTCTTCACTGAGAAAACAGAAGACTTTTGCACTTATGCATAATCCTTCTTCTAAAGGGAGAGGGGAAGGATTAAACAGATTGTTCACTAATTAGAAAACTTGTTGTTTTGAGGGCTTGAACTCACTGTATTGCTATACATCTTGACATTGAAAATTATTTTATCCGAGACTTTTAGAAGTTTTGACCAAACTTGGACGTTTATTGAAATTTAATCTCTGTAGTTAATTACACAAAAAAAACGTGCACTTGAAGCTCAAGTAATGGTTTTTACTGAGAAGGACCTCAGCTTAAAATTGCTTGAAATTTGCTTAAATTTGCTTTAACAATATTCTTGAATCCCTTCCTATTTCTGCTTGAGAGCTTACACACGCACACACACACACACACCAGCCTAATCTTTGTGTTATTATAGCTCATTAGCCTAGTTTTCAAGTGGTTAAAGATTGAACAAGAAGTTCTGTTGTCTACCCATGTCAATAAACACCATTTCCTTTCATCTAACCCATAGAGTCAACACTGTTTGCTCTGTCAAAATACTGTTCTCAGTTTTTTGAGTTCCAACTACTCATTTTAAACTTAAAATATATAACATTTTAGTGACTTTTTTGTTCACACAAAGGGAAAAATGTAAATCTGGAGTTTGACAAATTTAACATAAACAGCCAAGTCTGATGTGCTTTAAAATCTTCTTACATTTTAATTTTTTACTGCCATTTTATCTCCTTGTTATGTTCATACTGCTCTCAGGGCAGACAGTTCACCTGGCGGGTGGGATTTCTAAATAACACATCTTAGATGATGAGACATTTAGGAGAAAAATATAGTCACACGCATAATGTGTGCGATCCCATGGGACTGTATCTGAAGAATCTCCAAATCTATATCTAAAGAGAATGAGAGCAAGAAAGTGAAAGAAAATGAAAGGAGGGATAAAAGGAGATAAAGGGCAAGGAAGGAAGGGAGGGAAAGAGAGAAAGAGAAGAGAAAGAGAAAGAGAAAGAGAAAGAGAAAGAGAAAGAAACAGAGAAACAGAGAGAAAAAGAGAGGGAGGGAGAGAAGGAAGAGGGGGAGGGAGAGAGAGAAAGCAAGAAAGAGGAAGAGTGCATGAAAGGAAGAAAGACAAAGACAAGTAAGAAGGAAGGAAAAAGAGGAAAGGAAAGAAAGATGAAAGGAAAAAAGGAAAAATCCTGCAGTTTCTGGAAGACAGTGAAAGGCAACGTGGAAACATTACCATATTTCAGTGGCAATGAAAAGTACTTGTGGGGAATGGATGGCTTAAAGGGCCAATAAAATACCACAGACTTTATATCTGGGCACTCAGTGATATTGGAGTGGTTACTGACCATAATTCAGTCTGACAATTCTTCAGAGGCATGTACGAAATTTCCCTTTGTAGCTCAGGGTGTCCATCCTCATAGGAGCTAAGATGCCCCTCACCAGTGAGATCTGTACAGAGAAGCAGTAAATTGGTGTTACACAGCTCTTGGCCGTCCTCGTTAGTTACAGGAGCTGCTGCTGGGGAGCAGAGCTGTTAATTTTGCCTTCTAAGTACAAGTTATAATCAATTGGGGGTTGAGGGAGAGAGAAAGCAAAGCAAAGAAATTCATTATCTTCCCTACATGAGGCTTTCAGACCCTCAGCTGGAGGAGAGCTGTACAAACATTTCATTTTACTTTTAGGACAGCAGAGGGGCATGAACAAATGGCTGCCTCTGGTGCAGATCCCCTGCTAAAGGCAAAAATGTCTATTCTGTTGGTGGCAGTTCTGCTTTAGGAAGATCTTTTCCCACCTCCTGCTGCTTTTTCTCTCCATTTCTTCTCTTTTCCTCCCTCTTCTTCATCCCAGCTGAGGGTCTGACCTTTCAAAGTGTTTGGAAGACTGAACTGGTTCTTCATCTAACTGCACTCTGTCAATGCTGAAGAAATCAATGAATTATCACTGACAAAATGATAGAGAAACTGACCAACTGATGAAAGTGATAGAGAAACTGACCAACTTTTACCAGTCCCACCAGGAACATACGTCGATGTTTAGCACAGATGATACCAGTGATCAACCTCCTTTCTCCAGTTGTCTTGCAAACTCCCCTTATTCTCCTTCAAGTGAAGATTATTTTGTTCAGGTAAACAAAGTGGTGTCTAATTACTTCTCCTTGGGATCTCATTATCCTGAAAATTCCTCCAATGGAGTGTAGAAAAGTCCACTGTTCACATATTTTGTGCGCTGCCTTGCCCAAGGAAAAGCCTGCCCCTTGGCTGGTATTAGAAAGGACTTCAGAAGGGAATTCTCCAAGCTGGACACCTGGAACAGCTTTCACTTGCACAAACATAGCTGCCAAGAATCATTTTAGGTATTATAGGGGATCCTGCCTAGCCTCCAACGAGAGCAATGTGGGTCTTCCTTAACTGCATGCTGTAGGGAGGGCAGTCTCGTGTGGATGTCTCGGAGACCCAGTAGTGTCTGAAATTCTCTCAGCACTTACATCTGTAAAATGGAATAAAGTGGGGGCTTCACTGTGATATGAACAGAACTGAAACCAGGTCTGGAAAATGAATGCAGCAGATTGGCCAAGGAAAGGAAGTTCCTCAAAGTGACAAGAGTAGGAGGCAGTGAGAAAGATGGTCTTAGGTCAGGCCTTGGAATCACTGCAGTGTTTAAGATCTGGAAAATCAAATAGTGTGTGTGTGCAAAGGGATAGGTGTCACGAGCAGACTGGCAAGCACACAGTAATTTGTATACCTGTATGTGTATTTTGGGGGAACCTACTCATTAAATGCATGCAGGTGCATGCATAAATATTGATTTCAATGCCAAATCTGGAGTCATCTCAGACTATGTCTAAACAGAGAAACCCTGAAGTCCTGGATGTCTTAAAGAAATGTGGCTTAATTTTCTGTGTCTTTCCTCTGGCTCACATAATCAGGTTTTCCTTCTGTGAAAACAAGCTAATACGTGTTACTGGTCTTGTCCTTATGTGGCTTTGGGAGGTAAACCCAGAGCAGATGGAACTGTCACACCAGCTTGCGTTCTGGTACATACTCCAATTCCATAGTTGGTACAAACAGCTTATGTTTGTTTGGTTACCGCACCAGAAAACTTACCATGAGGGCCAGAGCTCCATCACTTCTGCAGTGATTCAGCACAAAATGCTCCACTGTTTGGTAGCTGCCTAGAATACTGTCATAATTATCTTCCTTAGTTCATAGAGGGGAAAATGGTCCCCACCCTATAGCTCTATAGAGTTGACTCTGTAAATTGAAAGGACGCTCATGATAGAAGTGACTTATTGATAGTTTAAATAACTCTAGAACTACATGCTAGAAAAGCATGGCTTCTGAAGATTTTAGATTAAATATGTGATAATTTTTTACTCTGATTTCATTGCAATTTTTTTCAAAATCCCATTACACAAATGTTTATGCCTGCTAACTGGACATGATTTTATAGAGACACTAAATGTGATGTCTCAATTATAAAACAAAAACATATAAAATAACAACTTATTTACATTCATTACAGTTCTGAACCATAATGTGCCAAAGCCCTTCAGACTTGTGGGAGTATAGAACTGAACCACGTTTCCTCTTGTTTTGAAAAGGCAATATGTAAATTCTCTTTCCATTGGAATTACTAGCATTTTTGTAATGGCTTCAAAAGATTAGGGCCTGCTTCTAGTGTAGTATAATTTAAACATGAAAAAAAAGGTTGTTCAGTATATGTCAGTTATCAATGTTACATGAGTGGTGACTAACTAAAGACCTGAAGACTGGACATAATCTGCAGGGCACCTTTATCTGCCCCTCACTGTGGCTGGTTAGACAAATAGCATGCCTCGTCCAGCCTGGTGACCACCCCAGTGCGTGGGTGCCACTTAGTGAGCAGCAAGGTAAAGATGTTGCAGTAGAGGTAAATGGTACAGATCCAGCTCAGTTCCATCAGATTTTATCACTGCAGGTGTAGCACTGTACAAATATCATTTGCCATGATTTGTGTTCAAAGTTGTGTTTGTAGTCTTCAGCACTGTGCCTAAGGTCAAAAGCCATGAGTCAAGTCTGTGACAAAGCACAAACTTACGACTACTGAGGAAGGTAATATTACTCTGGGTCAGTGTAGCACATCAGAGCCAGATGGACTCAAGTAGATGCCCCTGTGGTTCGTCATCTTCCAGGTTACAGCATTCAGCACAGCCCTGGTTCTGCTGAACCACACTGGCCCCTACTCAGAGCTTGGGCACTCTGCTATGCTCTACAGTGCACAGGTTATTTGCTGAGCATCTTGAGTTTGGTGTTCTTCCTAAAGCAATAATCCTCACAGAATACAGAGCATAATTCAAAAGCATTTTCTGCATTACCTTCCCTGTGATCACAGGACCGTGTGGCCATAGCATCTGTCTGGCTCCAGTCCACAGGGCTTATGAGATCTGATGCTGTGCCTTGCTGTAGTGCTTAACAGTACTTAACCTGAGCTCACTCTGGAAACATGCCATTTCATTTGCATTAATCAACTTTGCCAGCCCAGACCTGTATTAACGTTCCATCTCTTCCTTCTTTTCTTGTTGTGCCTCTCCACCTCTAAGTTTCCAACTTTTCCTTTCCCTATCTCACTTCCCCCACCCCATGCCACCCCCTTTACCTCCCTGCTTTTCCCCTGTATTATCCCTAATCTGCCTTGGAAGCAAAGAGGCAGCAGGCACTCCTACTCTGCCTGTGTTGTGGTCACCTGAGTAACTGTCACTGTGCCAGAAACAATCAGCCACCAGGTCAGGCATTTGGCTCTGTTATTTGCAGCGTTATCTCTCCCTTTCCCCTCTCCTTCCTTTTCCTCTCTCCCTTTTTAATCCCGAAAGCAGACTGGGCAGCCACCCCGTGGTGCTGTCTGGGCCCTGAACCAGTGACTGGTGAAAACCATAGCCCTGTAAGCATAATTAAGATGGCATTTAGGATGGTGCAGGTGTCAGCTCCATTACAGAGCCACTGGCTGGTTGACCCTCTTCTTCCTAGGCATTTCTTCTGTCCTTTCTAGTATCCCAGTACCGTTTTTAATATTTCAGCTGATAATCAGTTTGCACAACCCTGAAATTCAGCAAGTCTAATTCTGTCCATGCTCTGAGTAGTTATGCGCTATCATAAATCCAACAACTACAGTTGTACTATTTTCATTAAAAGAGCACTGAAAGTAGCCTCAAGACTCCAGAGAGACCAGGTTAAAGCATTTCAGAACTTCCAAGGATTTTTCTAAATATGTAGTATAAGGTTGTAATATCACACCATTGATTTTTCAACAGATTCCCAACTAATCTGCTCCTGGGGGGCAGGGGGGGAAGGAGATGGGGAAAGGGGGGACATAAATGGCTTAAATTGGTTAGTTTGAGCTTGAGAATTCTTGGCAATAACGCAGTAGGTCTTAAAGAAAACTTTACATGATCTCTGCTTTCTGTTGTGTTGTATGAGATCTACATATTAATTCACACCAACTGTGCATTTGTAATTGGGGTGGTCAGAGGGCTGGATATGCAAGTTCAAAAGAATTGTAGTTTTAGAGCTTAGAATCATGTATAGTGTCACTTCTCTTCACAAAGCTGATCTTAGTATAAAATACTTCCAATTTTCTGTCTCAGCACAAGGATTTCTAACTTCCAAAGCTTAATGGAACCCAGAAATATTAGCACCAATTTTCTGAAAGTATCTCTTGTAATTACATCACTGCACAGAATCTACCCAGAAGTACAAAATAGGTCAGAAGTTCCACATTAAAGTGTAACATTTGCCACCCATAGGTCAGCACATCAGATAAGAAAAGTTCATTGCAATTTAAACTTGTGTTATGACCACTTGTTCATATGCCAGGGCTTTGTTCAGCTACATGCTAGTGAGCATCAGCAGTGTCCTCTTTACTTAGTGGTGCTTTAAATCCAGTGTGTATTTACTATTCAGATGTCTAGGCAGCAATGCAAAACATAAAACAGTAGCAATTCAAAGCCCTAGCCTCTGCCATTAAGTCATGTTTGCTAATTTCTTCACAAGGAAACAGTCACCAGCAATATCCCCAACAAGTGTTTTCTATGAAACGGACGCATAATCCTTAGCGTGATGGAAGGTTATTTTTCCAGAGGTTTGTTTTGTTGGGTTTTTTTTTAATTCTTCAGAGATATTTCACGTGTCACTCATGAAAATGAAACTGTGCTACTTACATCCCATTTTTCTTAGTTTTCTTTACCCTACCACATCTCACCAATAAAAAAAATCATAAACAGTTTCAGCACTGGTTTACATTTCAGAAACCAATGCAATTTTGAAACTAACTGACATTTGCTCTTTCAGGCTTGTCTCTTTTCCTTAAAAGCTGATCTTACAAGTCACTTGGCCATTAGCCAAAAAATTTTGCAGCATTATGATTCTGTTAGGTATTTCACAAGCCTTTAAGTACATTTTTTAGATTTGCTATTAAGCTAATCTCTGAGTAAGAAGATGCGGAATATTAATGGAAGCATTTTGGAATTGTAAACAAACATGTTTGGAGCAATCTAGATGAAGAGCAGAACGATAAAAATGGTTATAAAAATCTAATTAACATTTTAACTGTAAAAAGCTTGCTGCTTTGATACCACTAGAGAATAGTCTCAGACAGTAGTTAAAATTAAATATTCCCGTGCGGGTTTACAGCAGATGAAACACCGCTATCAATATTTAATGGAATGTGTCAGAATTCACCATCATTTGAAAGAATGCAAATAGAGGTTACCATAGAAATCACCTTGACAGAATACTGCACAAAATACAACACAAACTACCCCTGAAGCATCCTCGAAGGAGTTAGCAAGATCTTTGTCTGCTGCCCTTTCATGTGGTCCCTTGAAAGAAAGGAGAAAAGGCCCCGTGTGTGTGAATGTGTGTAAATACACATTATGATATGGTATTAACTAGCAATGTTAAGTAAGAGAAATAGGAAGCCAAATATATTCCAAACACTTTCACATCACAGACACCTGGGTTCAGTTCAGTGCAACAGACAAAATAATAGCAGTGAATGGGTTGCTAAAATGTCTCCATATAGTTATGGAACAGCTAACTGTGTAAGCCACATACCTAAATTATCACATTGATTTTGACATCAAACATTTGCAAACAATTTCTCTCAGGAAAGAATTCCCCATTATCAACTTTCAGCTTATCTCTACACTGCCTAAATACACATATGTCCACAAAGTATAGAAATTTGGATAGTTATCAGGATAAATTTTGTGGGGGTTATGTTTTCCCACTACAAGAAGAATCCAGATCTTCTTAAATGTCTTATCTCCACAAAAAACTATTTATAATCAACAAAATTTGGCAGTTCAAGCAGCAGCTATATGTCAAACTGTCCAATCAATTTTACAATGCCTGTACCCAGAAGATACAGTTTTTCCCAACCTACCACATTTTCTTTTGACACCTTTTCATCATAGCTCTTGCCCAATAATGAACTGGAGCTACTGAGTGTCTTTAGAATGCTAGAGTTACCCACAGCTTCTCAGAAACAATATGTTGAAAACAGCTAAGAAGTGCTCCTTGACTACTGAAGAACATAAGTTGATGCAAACTTCTTTGTGGTCAGAAAACCCACACACATACATTTTCTTGTCTTTCAAGAGTGAGTGAGAAAGCCTGAAGGTAATTTGTGATGATAAAATTTGCCTCTTCTATAAGTTATTCTGAAATAGTTTAGAAAACATCAGTGTAAACTGGAGTCTTATCTGCTGTCACATCACAGAGCATCACCTTGTTATATTCTTGTCATTCATATTTGAAGTGGACAGTGTATGTTACTAAGTAGAAAAAAGATATACAGATTTTGGTAATGTGCAATATACTTTTACAAAAAAATGCCTGAAATCTGGTGTTTTCTGCTTGTCTTTTGAAGGTTATATGTGCATTCAGGTAATACAATAAAGCACACTGCATTACTTTTTTTTTTAAGCAATTTTTTTAAGATGGAACAGTAACCCATATGTAAAATGACATAATTTCTTCTCTATAAAAATGTCTGCACCAATATGTTGTCCACTTTTTTGTAATACCCCATCCAAAGGAGACAGTGGTTCAAACGTTCATACTGATGTCTTGAAGGATGTACTCATCACCAGGCTAAACAACTGACTAAAGCAAAGGCCATCCTCCTATTGGAACTGGACCACTGTGTAACAAGGTCTAGAAATGTATGAAGCTGGAAAGAAAGGCAAGAAAAAACCTGCTTTTAGGAGGTAGGAAACATTGGGTCGAGCCCCACTATTTGAATCTCTGGTGTTTCAAAAAGTCATCCAGGGGACAGAATATAGTCACTTCAATTTCAGCTGTGACAAGCATAATGCAAGTATCTAGACAGAAGATTTTTGCATAAGAATTTTCTGAAAATGTTCAGGATTTATTCCTTCAAGACAGTGGATCTCAGTGGAGCCCAGTAGGCTGCCCGGATATACTTCAGTGCTTTCTCCCCATATTCTGCTTCATTGTATGTTACATACTACAACAGGACACAAACAACTACTTCTTGTTTTCCTCCTGGAGGAAAATTACACAACAAAATTATACATTATACATAATTGTTGAATTATACAACAAAATACTGCAAGAATGACAGAAGATCCTGGACTGACACAGATCTGAACTTAATTATCTTACTGCTATTTTTGCTTTTCATGGCTTTGCTTCATAGACTTTTGAAGGCAAAAGGAATGTCTCCTCTGATTTGACTGACCTAAACTGCCAGGGCTTTCACTAACATTTTGCTATATAAACTCTTCTAAATCCTGTGGACTGGTTAAGAAGCATCCTGTAACTGATACTGCAAGCCTCTGAGTTACTGTGTGATACTACTGGCACAGTGTTATCTAAAAATGTCGACGTTCTTTCAGTTTCAGAAATATAAGTCTTCTCTAAAATACCTGAATCAATATTAGGGGTTTGTGTAGCTCAGTTAAACAGAATTACTAGAATTTTTATGCAGTCATGAAACAAGAATTCTTTCTAACTTCATAAAAGATTCACATAGAATCATAGAATGGTTTGGGTTAGAAGGGACCACAGCTAGTTCCAACCCCCTGCCATGGGCAAGAACACCTTTCACTAGACCAGGTTGCTCAAAGCTCCATCCAATCTGGCCTTGAACAATTCCAGGGATGGGACATGCATATCTTTTCTGGGCAACCTGTTCCAATGCCTCACCACCATCACAGAAAAGAATTCTTCCTAATATCTCATCTAAATCTATCTTATTTCAGTTTAAAGCCATTACCCCTTGTCCTTTCACTACATGCCCTTGTTAAAAGTCCTTCTCCAGCTTTCTTGTAGGCCCCCTTTAGGTACTGGCAGGCTGCTGTAATGTCTCTGTGACACTTTACCAAGCAGATCCTTGAAGAGGCCGGTCAGGTCTCCTGAAGTCCAGGACAGTGAGTTTGCTGTGCACCCTGCTCGCTGCCCTAAGGATCTTGAACTCCACCATTTCATGGTCATTACAGTCCACCACAAGGACCAGGGCTTGTGAACATGAGGCTGCCCCTATCTGTCTGTAGAGGACCTTATCCACTCAGTCTTTCTGGTCAGGTGACCTGCAGCAGATCACCATATAATATCACCTGTCCCTGCCCTCCCTTTAAT
>JAVJGJ010000059.1:68413575-68445138 GCA_035590215.1 Microhierax caerulescens | reverse complement strand
TATGGAGCAGCTGGAATTCCTTTGTGCTGCTCTTCAGGTGCTCTCCTGCTGACCTGCGATCCCTTTCCAGGCTCTAGGCATCTCTTGCTGGCACTGGCATCAAACTGGTAGGAGTGGGGTGGATTGAGGTTATGCTCCCCCAGCAACTTTAGCTTAAAGCCCTCTTCACCAGCTTGCCAAGCCTATGACTGAAGATGCTCTTCCCCTTCTCTGACACATGGACCCCATCAGTCCCCAGTAGACACCACATACTGTTCCTCTGATCACTTGGCACTCAGTCTGGCCCAAAGAGCAGATGTATAACATGTAAACCAAAACACTTTTCTTGCAGTGTCATCGTCCTAAGCAGGAAGCACTTGGAAATTCACAAAAACGGTTATTCACAGGAGATCAGAGCATTTTTTTGTACAATTAAGGGTGATTCAAACACATTTCTGAATCTTTCTCTTTTTTTATGTGGGTGGTATCTTTGAAGTCAGATTACAACAACCAAATTTATCCTAGCACACAATGGACTGAATGCTTTGTACTTCTCCTAAGGTGCCAAATAGATGAAAAGGCATAGATGGAAACTCATACCTGCTTTGAACTGGCATGTAGAACATATTGTCATACCAAGCTCTCTACACATTGTGAGAATAAAACCAAAAAACAAGCAAACAAACAACAAAAAGACCCACAAACATTTTCTTATATATTCTGCAATATTTTACCCATTGTTTTCTTTGTCTTGCTTAGGTAGATACCCCAACTAAGTAGTATTGCTACTTTCTTTTAGCTGGAAGGAAGGGCAAAGGTTCCAGGCTAGTTCTGCAATCAATGCTAATGCTGCTCTTTAGACAACTTGAAATAAGACGGGTTTGCTCCTCTGGAGTCAAAGATCCTGAAGTCATAATACTAACATCTCCCAGTACACACCACTCTGTTTTCTTAGCTAAACTCTTAGACTTGTAGAAAAAAATCTTTTGGGTTTTTGGATAAATGTTCTTATACTTTCAGATACAGTTACTTTCCAAGAAACATAATTCAGCTGTAGCATGCTACAGCACAGGCTGTATGTGCAGAATGCCAAGCAATTTATCTGCTGATTCAAGGAAGCAGAAGTTTGCTTTGATTTTTGATCAAAATGAAACAGAAAAACACCAGTAAATCTAGATTTTGTCCCATGTGCCTGTTGCAGCTGAAGAAAAGCTGTGAACTCATCTAAACAGGAACAATCTGAAAGACATCTGGGGAGGTGGGAATGCAATAATTCTCTCCTCCTGTTGTAAATGTCAACATATGGAACTAAAGCAGATTAAGGGCTAAATCCAAAACATGTGGAAGTCAACAGTGCTCTTCATCGATCTTCTCAGGAGCAAGTCTATGTTCCAGCATAAAGACCTAACATGTACAGACCAAAGAAAACCTTTCCTAGACAAATACATAGCAAATGCATGGCAAATATAGTCAGAGTAACTGTGCATTATGTAATAATTTAATGTTGATATTATATCAAAACAAGGTTGAGAGCTGTGACACAGGTTCCACAGGTGACTGTACACTTCTGGAGCAGAATTTAGGCACCAGCAGGAGTTCTCAGGTGGGGATGGACACCTAGTTTTAGGTAACTGAGTCAACTGGTTGTGACAGGTGGTCAGGCACCTAACTCAAATAAGCAAACCCGCATTCTAATCACTTAAGTTTAGGTGTTTTACTCTGTAGCTGGGACTGACCCTCCCGTCTATGCAGCATTTTTTTCAAACAGAAGCTTCCCTCCAACAGCAGGGAGAGATATCAGGTGCTGGAAATCCTGCCAGTTCTTTAAGGAACCAGAGCTCAGAGCAGAGCTAATATTTATTATTAGCTCTAATAATATTATTAGAGCTATTATATTTTAGCTATTTTATCTATTTATATATTTATATTTATATATTTTATATTAGCTATTTATATTTATTCTATATCTATATTATATATATAAAGCCTAATATTACTGTGTGATGGAAGGCTGCACTCCTGTAAGGTGGATAAGGTTTCTGTCCTACTTTGTTTATCCTTGTGCTTTCAAATTTGTACGATAGTTTGGGTTGGAAAGGACCACCGGTCCCCACAGCAGTCCCTACACCATCTAGTCACAACTATAGGACTAACACCATTATTAATTAGACCAGGTTCCTCAGCAAAATATCCAGTCAACCTCTGAACACCTCCAAGGATGCAGATCCCAAAATCCCTCTGAGCAACACATTCCAGTTCTTGATCACACAAATGGTGTGTGGTGGGTTTTTTTCTTCCATATATCTACTAGGAATTTCCCTTGCTACAGCTTGTGACTGTTGCCTCACACCCTTTTGCTGTGGGAAAGGACCCTGGCTCTGTGCTCTGATCCCCATTAAGTGGTTGAAGACAACAACTAGATCTTCGCTTAGCCTTCTCTTCTCCACATTAAACAAATCCAGCTCATGTCTCAGGAAAAAAAAAAAAAATCCAGCAAAACGTCTCAGCCTCCCCTTCAACAACAGATTTCATATGGTAAGAAACTTGTATTAAAACTTCCCCCCCTTTCTGAGTACCTACTTCTCTAAAGCTGCTAAACCTAAACAGGAACCATACACAAACTATACATCAAAATGAGTATGCAGTGACACATACACAAAGAGCTGAATGTATGACATTCTTTCCTCAAGTAACAACATTCAGGGTCTTCTGAGAATCTTCATACTTTATGTTGCAAACACAAAACTGTTCACTTCCATTTATTCAGAGCAGCATTTTATTAGAATCAGTAAAACTAAAGTCTCTTCAAACTTCATAAAGCTTTGTATTTTAATAGTAAAAAATATCATTGCAAAAGCATTATTAAATGCATGCATAGCAAAACAGCATTGTTATTTGTATGGAGTCAGACCCAATAACAGAACTTCCTATATCTGCTGAAAGATTTATTTTCAGGCTCATTTACCCTCGGACTGATAGAAAATCTTCACAGAATTCTCTGCCTAAAACAGCTTTGGAATATAAATACAGACCCAAGGGAGTGAGGAAAGAAGAGTCAAAACAGGGCTGAACTGAACCTTTGCTTGAGTAGGTACATACACCTGAATTAATCTCCTGCTGCTAAGCAAGAACATAAACTAAACTAATCAAGGAAGGATAAAAAGGTTGGGTTTGAACTTGAACCTCAAATTCAGATTTAATCCAAACAGTCTAAAGTCAAAGCAAAACTGATTGCTTGAAATTAGACATAGTGTTCTATGTGTGAAAGTTATGAATTGCAGCTGGAAACAGTTGAAATTGCCTCCAAAACAGCATGAGAGAGAAAGGGAAGAGAAAAATCACACCTGGGTATAAGAAGTACCAAACAATCATATGCTGGGTCAACTAATAATAAATGTCCCATGTCTGGCCGATATAACGAAGCAGGGTATTAAATTTTTGTGGAAGTCTGGTCCAGTGCTGGGTTTAGTCTTCAAGCCCTTTCAAAGAGCATTACATTTCTGTAATTTTGGAGAATGATTTTGGTCATGATCAAAACTGCATGCCATTCTGCCTTGAGATCTGAGCAGCTTCTGCTTTATCAGTTCCACAGACTGAACACAGAACACAGCTAAATAAAACAAAGCCTGAAATCTAGTCTTTGTGGCAGGCTGCATCCACGTCTGGTTAAGGATGTTTAGAGATAGAAAGCTGCCCGGCTGCCATTACTTTTGCAGCACAACTGACTTCTGGATCCCTGAATGGCACAATACCTTTGCTGGAGAAACAATATTTGACATGATCCATGTGAACACAGCTACTGGCTAGCTCAGTTATTAAAAAGACTTACTAATACTTGTTTACACAAAACCAAGCTTGCGTTTGACACAAATAATGGAAGTGGATATATAAATCATTGCTCTGATCTCCCATTGACTGTCTAACATTAATCTCCCACATGCCTGTTTCTCATAATCTTTACTAAAACTCTGCTCTGCTAGTAAGAATTAATGTATTATTGCCATAGGAAAGGGCATTGTTTACATACAACAAGGTTACTCCTTGACCCTGCTACAATGACTTTCTGTGCCGTTGTCAAAATAAGCAGCAGAGTGATAAATGCCAGAGTACAGGAATGGCTTGGGCAGCAGGTAGACCACCACGGTCCCCCCTCTGACACAAGGAGCAGGGCCTGACCTCACCTCCAGGCCCCTGAGAGTCCAACTCGCTGCATCAGCTCCGTTGTCCCCATAATTACAGCTACCTAAAGCTGCCTAGTCTTCTCCTTGGGAGTTCAGCAAAGGAGAGGTCCCACAGAGACTTTTCTCATGTGTTCTCTCCTCTAGGGTCTCTTTTTCTCATGCATTTTCTGATTGATGAGATTAGCTTGTTGGACTTCATAGGAAAGTTTCAGGGTTACCCTGTCTGAAATACTATTGCTAGATGTAGTGGGTGTGCATGGCAAGGTTTTGATAGCAGGGGGGTTACAGGGGTGGCTTCTGTGAGAAAATGCCAGAAGCTTCGCCCATGTCCAATGGAGTCAACGCCAGCCAGCTCTAAGACGGACCTGCCACTGGTCAAGGCTGAGCCTACCAGTGCCAGTGGTAGCGCCTCTGGGATGGCACTTTAAGAAGGGGGGTGGGTGGGGGAATGGGAATATGAGTGCCAGTGAGACAGAGGAGCGAGATCAAGTGAGAGCAACAATCCTGTAAACATCAAGGACAAAGAAGGAGGGGCAGGAGGTGCTCCAGCACCGGAGCAGAGGTTCCCCTGCAGCCCATGGTGAAACCCACGCTGTGCCCTGCAGCCCATGGGGGGTAACGGTGGAGCAGATTTTTACCTGCAGTCCACAGAGGACCCCACAACAGAGCAGGTGGATGCCCAAAGGAGGCTGTGACCCTGTGAGCAACTCGCACTGGTTTTCTGTGGCTGGCAGGTTTGCTGGCAGGACTTATGACCCCATGGGGGATCCACACTGGAACAGTCTCTTTCCTGGAGGACTGAGTCCCATGGAAGGGGCCCATGCTGGAGCAGTGTGTGAAGAACTGCAGCCTGTGGGAAGGATGCTGAAGAAGTTCATGCGGGATTGTCTCCCATGGGAGAAGGGGAAGAGCGTGAGGAGGAAGGAGCAACAGAAACATGTTGAACTGACCGTAACCCCCATCCCTGTCCCCCTGCGCTCCTTGGAGGGAGGATGTAGAGATATCAGGAATTGAGTTAAGCCCAGGAAGAAGGGAGGGGTGGGGGGAAAGTGTTTTTTCTGATTTGAATGATAATAAATTAAACTAATTTACCCCAAATCAAGTCTGTTTTGCCTGTGACAGTAATTGGTGAGTGATATCCCTGTCCTTATCTTGACCCACAAGCCTTTCATTATATTTTCTCTCCTGTCTGGTTGAGGAGGGAAGTGATAGAGCAACTTTGGTGGGGCCCTGGCATTCAGCCAGGGTCAAACCACCACACTAGAAAACTAAGAATTCTACCTTCCTAAAATTACCACGATGAAAACTGAGCTTGATTGTTTCTGTTTTCCCAGACACTCATCATGGATGGAAACAAAATTGCATTTTCTAATGCCAGAGGAAAATTATATTGAGCGTCGTATGAGAAGAAGATTGCCTTTATGACGCTGAAACAGAAGGGGAGCATGAATCAGAGAAAAGCATTCCTTTTCTCAGCATGTCCCGTGCTCAATGCAAATCCTTGTACAAGGTAGGGAGTACAGAAGGTGGCTTTGCCAGACAGTGGTTGAAACCCTGGTTTTGCCCTTACCTGGCATAAGCTGGTATTGCTGGTGCAAGGAGGGTGAAACAAAAAATAATTAGAAAGTGGTCATATGTACCATCATAATTCAGTGCCTGGCTCATCCTGTGATACTGAAAATATGTCATGCTTCTTTCTAAGGGCTGTTGTCAAACAACTAGAAAGAGAGAAAGCTGGTTGGGCTTCAGAAGGATTGAGTTTGATATGCAAACTAGAAAGGACCCAAAAAACACTGTATCTTTCTTGTAGTTTTGTCCTTATGCAGTACCGTTGAATGCTTATAAAAAATCTTTTGTAGTCACAGTCTACAACTCTGTCAGATTACACTTGAAAAACCTGTGCTCTTCAAAACAGTAATTTCATGTGTTTTGACTGTTCTTTGTGTACAAATATTTTATAATGAGAACATTCATAGAACTTCCATATACCATATTTTTCTAAAATAAGCTAAAGAGCACTAGTTAGCATCACTGTAAAAAAATCTAGACTACAGAAACTGTAATTCTGCTCCTACCTCCTTTCAGAATCTATGGAAATATCCATTAAGCTGACTCAAACATAAATAGTCCATGGAAGAGAGCAGTCAACAACACCCACTTCAGAATATTATTTCATTTTAGAAGTTTGTGTGCTATACATTTGCTTAATTATTGACTGCATGATGACTTACAACTTTTGACAGATAAAGGAATAAACAGCTCCAGCTTCTGGAGCCAGTGTCCTGTGAAAGTCCCAGTTGATATATGTGGTTTAATGAAGTTCAGGTAGAACTTCTGAAAACCTTGATGATTTTGAAGCTTGAGTTCTAATTAATAAAAGTATTTAAACAAACAAATGCATAGTGTAGGTGAGTAGAGAGCCTCCAGTTCATTAAGCTGAACTTTATTTATAGTGGAAACAGATAAAAAACTAATGGACAAAAAATAGTATAAAAATCCCATTCTCAGAGATCTAGTAAGATTAAATATGTTTTCAGGATTCAGTTCGAACAATGTAAACTATTAGATGAATGCATTAGAAAACATACGAGTTTATTTAAATACTAAGTAATCAATGAAGAGGTCTGCTTTTCTGTTCAAGCCAGTTCAGGATGCTTTTAAACCCATTTCTCTTCCATCTACAGTCCAAATAAAAGCATTTTTCTTTATAAATGTGTTCATTGGAAAGAGAGAAGGGATTTGTCTCCTCGTGTGCTTAGGAAGGAATATCAAAGCTGTTTGGTGCAAAAAGCACAGCCTTCCACTGCAAATATGAAGTGGTTTTGCCCTAAGAGTGTGATGTAAGATGCTCACAGATGTTGATATACCTGAAACACCATGATAACAAACTCATTGAGGGCCCCATCCTGCCCTAGCTGTTCCCAGTTATGAACTTTTTCTCCTTTGGAGATAAGTATTTGCTAATTTTCCATTCCTGGGTGGAATTACTCCAGAAATCCTTTTAACATTAGTGCAGCTGAATGGAAACCTCTGCACGGCAGCTGGCAATGGTGAGAGTAAAGCATTTTCTGTAATTATTTATCATTAAAAAAATAGTCTTTTAATGAAAAAGATATTCAGTCATGCACTAACTGAAACTCAAATAATTTCCTGCATTTTGTAGAAAGCTTCTAACAATATTCATTTTTCAGTATTCTTTTTTCTGTTCAGCTATGGAAAGAGAGGAAGAAGAAAAACAAAAAAAAAATCCAGTGAGTTCTGAAGATATTCATTTCATACCTACCTAGTTTACCATTAAATTTTTACCTATATTATGATGAGTCCTTAAAGGAAAATTATTTAATCCCACATGGAGAATGATGGGCATAGCAATTTTAAATGTAACAAAAGAGCTGGTAAGTAGATATCGTACTAAATAAAAAGGAAGCATTGCAGTGAAAAGAGTTAGCATTGGCGACAGCCTCTTTATTTTATGACAATTAATCACTGTTTGTATATAGTTTGAAACACTCCTAATCTGTTCCTACACCAATATAAAAACTAACCTAGAAGTAGATCACTTAGTTTGGCAAGTATTGAAAACCAGTGCAAACAAACTGAACATTGTTTTCCCTCAATGTCTAAGAAAATAATTTCTCACTTTTGCAGAGAATAGGTAAATGTATATTAGTAAGCTTTGCCCCATCACCTGGCCCACGTGAGAGGATACTGCAGAGAAGTCACTCTGCACAGCTGGAAGCAGCAGCACTAGGTGGGGAGCTATAATAATTAGTCCAGGTGTCTGACTGGAGCCACCATTTTGGAGGACAGCAGATTCCACCTGTTTTCCTACTAATAGTTGACAGTGGACTATTATTCTCAATATCTTGTTGAAGAGATCTGTATCACACACAGTGCAGACAGTTTCAGTGAGAATGAGTAAAGTAACATTATCTGAGCATATTTGAAGAAGAATCAGAAAAAGGCAAGGAAATGAAAGCTGCTCTACTCTTGGAAATGATCTGCAATTAAAATCATTAATGCAAAAGAAAAAGTCTAAGAACATTAATAATATTTATTAGGAAGAAAGGACCATTGTGGCTCTAGAAAACGGGTCTCAAGCTTCTGCATACATAAATCATGCTAAATGAAATTGTAGCTGTGAATTGGGTCTGGTAAGAAAACTCTTACTTCACTGGTTTTCTTGTATGCAAGAGAATACATCCTTGGCCTCTAAATTCAATAAAATATCAAATTACTTTTATGTTATACATTTCTG
This sequence comes from Microhierax caerulescens, assembly GCA_035590215.1. Lineage (NCBI taxonomy): Eukaryota > Metazoa > Chordata > Aves > Falconiformes > Falconidae > Microhierax > Microhierax caerulescens. The sequence continues at coordinate 68,436,720 of JAVJGJ010000059.1, read as the reverse complement.
AAACAGTTATGATTAGCCAGATTATTTAAAAAAAAAAATAATAATAAAAATCTTGTCCCTGACTAGAGAATTAAGTTAATAGTTCCAGAAACTAATAAAAGAAGGTCTACTGAAGTCAGTGGGTGTCTTTCTGGGTGATTGCAATGGGCTTTGTGTCTTGTCTCTGGTTCAGATATTTCTAAGCAGAAAATTAGGATCTGAGACTGACATATGTTTTCAATGAACGTTCATTGCAGGCAAATTGGCTGCATGACTGTTCATAGAAACTGAAGTTGTGCAAAAGTCACAAATATGTTTATTCAAAAGCTCAAATGTGTATCAAAATTTTTTGACTTTCTGACCAGCTGCTGGAGGATAGGAAAACTTAGTTCTACAGTTTTAGAGAACAAAGCAACTTCCTTTACTCAGTGCAGAGGATTACTGTATTTTTGCACTGATATTTCCTTACATTGAGGGTAGATTACATAAACTCCAAACAAACAAAACATAAAAAAGAATTTCTTTTCAACCTAAGCTTTTCTATGATTTTTAGGTAAATTTAGAATTCTTACCTCTGATAAACACCTGTAGGTTTTTGATTTATACAGACAGTAGGTATGGAAGCAGCCTTTCCCATGATAATACTGGAACATCCAAATTTCTTATCAACAAGATCTAACATCCAGATAAGTGAGGCTACATGCAATTATTTTAAAAGAAGTCTTAATTATAATTCAACAGACAAAAGAACATTACAGGCTGTTCTCAAATCAGTGATAATTAAGGACAAGCATAACTTAATTAAGAATTTATATAAGCTACTTACAGACTGCTTAGAGATACAATGGACACTAGTGAGTACTTCTTTCCATCAATACTAGAAGTGTGTCCCCTCAAGGAATTATAAAGAGGTGCAGAGAGATTTCTGTTCAACTAGATCTACCAGAAACAGATGTAGCATTTAAATCTGTAGACCTTCTGTAGGCCTGTACTGTATTAAGACTTCAACTCTTACTCCTTGTCTCGGAGTTGTGGAATTGCTCCTACAACAGAGGTGCAACACTTTGGTATCCTGAAAGGAGAGGTCTGTGCAAGCCTGGCCAGAGGAGCGGAGACAGTGTCTTTGGGTGGGTCTTACCAGACGAATTCCCTTTCAAAACTTCCAGCCAGCCACTGAATCTCAAAGGACGGGTGGCATTATGAGCATGCCCTCCCAAGTGGAGAATCCCTATTCAAGAGCAACTGCGCTGTTTTTCATAAAGGGACAGGAGAATACATCTGGCCTTCAGAGTGCCATTAAATCAAATGCATTTTGCTTTGTCTAGTAAGTCATTATAGAAAAGACAGCTAGCAGAAATTACTCTTGCGTGAAGTTATTGTTTTGGTGAAAAAAATTGATGACTCTTTGAACGAGGCTTGGAACTATCTTGGTGGCCTGATATATTCCATTTAGAAGGAAGAACCTAGCTGCTACTTAATTGCTTAAGTGCGGGGATCAATCTAACTCTGATGTCAGTTTCCATGTAACAATAACAGCTATTGAGCAAGGCTGGTTAACAAAATAAGGCAGCAAAGCGCAGGACGGGGTTTGATAATGTTTGATATGGCAACTTCTTGCCACAAATTGCAGACAAAAGAGTAATTATAGGAATATTTAGGTGGTAAAAAATTAGAGCCATGTAAGTGTTTTTGAAATTAGATGTTGTTTGTGCTGCTTTAGTATCAAACATTTACTAGATGCAACTGGGACTGAAAAGTCAATAACTCATCAGAGAAAAAATAAGAATAAAAATCTACTGGGACTTCAGACAGAACAACCAAGGCACTGTAACACATATATATTATTGATTACAATTTGCAGATTAGAAACCTTTCTTTTCTGAAGAGCCGCTAAAGAACTTGCAGCAAGGATGTTACGAGCTGTCATGCTTACACACTTTAACCTTTTGAATATTTTACTAGTGGAGCATTTTTAGGAGAAATGTAAAAATATTTTTCATTATATTTTACGAAAATCTCTTTTCACTAAAGATGTACCATAAAGGGGGGGGGGGGGGAGAAAAAGAAAAAGAAAGCAGATCTGTCCACCTCTAATCTTCAGCTTCAACTACTAGTTTCAGCACTGTGATATGCCCAACAATCTGTCACAAATAGCGTCCGCTATTATTCTTCAGTCTGTTAATGCTTGTTTGTGAAGTCAGATGAGTAGCATCTGCAAACTACCCCAGCCGAGACAGAAAGAGCCAACATTAGCAACATGCACACTCTTAATAGAAATGGAACTGTCTGGATATTACATCAGCATTCAGATTCATGGCTCTAAAGTCTCCTAGATTTAGTGCAGCAAGACTAGTCAAGGATTAAACAATGTGTTACCAAGGGAATAGCCAACATGTCCTGGAAGAACCACTGAGAATCAGTGCAATCAGCATGTGGAGGAACTGGAAAGATAAATGGAAAGACTTGAAGCATAAACTGTACACAGGAACACAAATGGAAAACATTCTGCTCTTACTAAATTGTACATTAAAGACCTGAACATATAACTCTCTGCAATATTTCCTACAATGTTCTGCTGTGTCCCAAAGCACTAATAAAATCTTCAGTTAATTGACTAAAACACAGTACTGAGACAAAGCCTAGACAAGGAATCTTTTAAGGATAATTAACCTATTTAGAATAAAAACCAACACAAGCTTTCTCTGAAAATTTTAAATACACAGAAGCAGTTAAAATGCTGCTATGAACAAAACCTTCAGATTAGTAACTTCTTTCACTCTTTTTTTCCCCCTTAACACAACCTTATGCCAAAATAGTCCAGCAGCAGAAAAGCTACAGCAGCCACTGAGAAATTACCATCATATCCCCAGGACCAGGAAGCCAACAAAGTTTCAAATATGATGTCTTGGAGCTCTGTTCTTAAGTCCTGAGTACTAAAAATTCCTAAATTATTTATCTATTTGAAGAGAATAGGGATAAGTGTTCATATTTTGGGTATTAGTTTAAAAAAAAATCCCACTTCTCTTTGCCCCCAGTAAGTTAGTGGATAGCCAAAATGGTTCCAAATGGAGTGAAAAAAATAAAACAACCCACAAACCAAAAACAAACTTAAAAATTACCTGACAGCCACCAAGTGTCAGGTAAATAAATGACAGCTACCAAGCTAGCTTGTCCAGGATCTAATAAAATGGACTATGATCTTTTTTGCTTCTTATACCTTTGAAATACTCCTTACGTCAAGAAGTGGATAAAAGCTAAATCAGCTTTATTGCTGTATCTCAAAAATCTTCAGCTCTGTCCTAAGTTTTACAGCTACTTCACACTGTAGGAAATCTTTGAAGACTCTTCTTGATTTCTAAATTGTTTACTGGCAAAAACTTCTGAAATTTTATTTAAAAGGAAGTTACAGTTTTCATACAGAAAACTGTTTACTTTGAAGGGCAGAGGAAAATGAGCACTGCATTTCATGAGCAAGTAGAAGTATCTGGCACTGGCTTTAAGAGAAAGAGATCCGTTCATCTGTAAGGAAATGTAGGCAAGCCCACTTGAAACAGAGCAATGGATGTGACATTTTGTGAGTAGATGTTCCTTCAGGATACGCTGAGTTTGTCTTGAAGTATTTAGTATTACAGCTGTTTGCAGTCCACTTACTGGCACATGCCTAGAACCCAGGAAAGCACAGAAAGTACAGAAATTCAAAGGCCAGGGCATGGGGTGGGTACTTTATTCATAGATTTCAGGTTAAAATATATGTAAGATTACTCAAGTTTTTTATTTAAAAAGATTTAATTTTGAAGGAATAATATCCAGGCTTTTGTTTTGTACAAAACTGAGCAATATAACCTAGAAGAATACAGAAAAATGTAACAAAAATACTATAATAAATATTTTTTGTTACCTCATAGGAGGCTTGTGTTCCAGTCTTTAATCTGAATTTGCTGTAGGAAATCTGAACCTGGATCTTCGCTGTCCCAGCTGAGATTTCAGAGATTGTATAATTTTCATATCTCTGACTGAGAAAGAAATTAAGTTAGTGCCTCAGGGAAAATACTGGTTCTTTCAGCCTTAAATTACCTTGTTTGCAATGATACAAAACCTTGTAAATTTTTTACTTCAGATTAATCATACTTTTCTCCCTTCTCTACGTGCTTGTTAAGGCTATCCCCATATTTGGCATTTAGTGGTTCAGACACTTTCCATATTCCCATAGTGTAATTGCTCCTGGGGACCATCTTTTGGGGCAGAGCCTGTCCTGCATCTGTATTTCTTGTCCCTAAAGCATTTCCAGACTGCCTTTGCCCACTCTGCAGGGTATAAGCCTTTTTAGTTACCAACCGACATGCAGCAGGGCACAATTTGTGCAGCTGCAACCAGGAGTTTCTGGCAATGTCTTGCCATGCTGCTGCAGGAGACGGTGCCTTAATATTCTTCCCAGGCAGACAACATAATTCAGGCTCTACGACTTCCACAGCCAATCCCCAGCACCAGCACATCCCCAACACCACCAAGACCACCAAAAGCACAACCAGGTTTTGAAAGCCACCGTGATCAGCCTCAGGCCTACAGTAGCTCAACAGCTACATTGTGAAACCCAGTTATGCCTATATTGCTGAGAAACCTTGAGCTGGCTCATCCTTGTTGTTTTGCTAGAAACTCCTCCATTTCTAAGTGGCTGGTGTTAAATCTAAACAACATTGGTTTAATGTAACGAGATTTTACTTTTTTTTTATCCAGCTAAAAAGTGATGAATGCAAAAGAACAACTTGTATAAGACACATGACAAAAACAGGAATTTCACCCAACCAAACCTACTCTAGAGGCATGCCTCTGACAGCAGCCTGTACGAGTTTTTCCAGAGGATGGTAGAATAAACTCCACTAGGTTATCATGGGATGAGGTGAGAAGTAAAATGAGGAAATTGATATAAAAATCTTTTTATCATAAAACATTCACAGCTCTAAACATCTAGTGATAAATGAGTTTGGGAAGGTCAGAAGAACAGGACTTATTTTGAGATTCCATCAATATGGCATCTTGTTGCCTTCAAGCAGTTGTCTAAGAACAGCAAAAATCTGTCAGTAGCTCATGGCCAATGAAAAAGTCTAGAAAAGCCTGTTTGCTGTATTTGGTAGTCATAATTATTCTAGAATAAATGATAATATTCCAAAATTGAACTTAATATTACTGTGGGATCAGTATCTTCAGGTTTTTTGGCTTTCAGAGGGTTAACTTGGTAGCTTAAGAAGCCAAGAAAATGCTGTGGTGCTAGTGTATACTGCCAAAGGTGGCTCAAGAGGACAGATGATTGCGTATCTTCTTGCAAATCCCCCAAGCCCCTATCTCTGAAGTCTAATGTGGAAACTATTTGTGTGCAGCTGATGGATTTAATTTCAATTTTTTCTTAGCATCCCTTTTCATGTGGATAGTAGGAAACACATCAGACTCATTTGTTATCTGGATGAGACCTGGTTCTTCCTTTAGATGAGACAATTGAGGTTGAAAGTTGCTTTATAAAAGACAACAATCTTTTTATTTTTTTTAATTTGAGAAGCTATTTCTACACATCAGCACTTGACTAGAATAATCTTTGACAAAGAAACTATTCCAGACCCTGATAAACTCTCATACAGCAAGCAAATATATGAGGAAATTAAATTGTCAACAAAGGCAAAACCAAGACAGAACGCTCTTTTTTTTATTGGCAAAAAATATTGCCAGAAAGTATGATAAAAGCAAGCAATAGGTTTAGCAGCTGTCAACACAGCAATCTGTTAAAATTTTCATACAAAAGCCTAAAACTTCACATTTGATTACTGTAGTCAGATAAGACGGTTATTGAGCTACAATGTATTTTCCTTTAGTTCCATGGTTAGTGCTCAATGATCATGCTTACAAACCTGTGTAGAGAAGTGAAACTCCTTATTGTTTCGCTGCCAGGTCTGTATAGAGCTACTCTGCTCTTGCTGAAGCAGTAACAGAGAGGCTCCAGGCACCAGCCCTGTGCTTGCTGGCTGGTGTTGCCTGAGATCTGGAAGGGAACTTTGACCACAAACCCCATTCCCCTGCACTGATCAGAGGAAAAAGATAGAAGGGTTAGGAGTGAAGCTGAGTCTGGGAAGAGGAGGATGAGTAAGATAGTTTTAGTTTAGGTTTTCTTACTGTCCTGCTCTGTTATTCATTAACAGTAAATTAAATCAATTTGCCCAAGTCAAATCTGTTTTGCCCACAACAGTGATTGGAGAGTGATCTCCCTGCCCTTACCTTGACCTGTGACCTTTCTTCATTGCCTTTTCTCCCCCTGTCCTGCTGAGGAGGAGTGATAAAGTGGTTTGGGGGCACCTGGTGCCTAGTCAGGGTTAACTCACCACACCTTGATGCAATCAGAAAGAATTTATTTTGGTACTCGTTTGGCAATACATTTGCCTATACATTATGCCTTCCTTCAGAAAGGTAAGTAATTGTTACATCAGTACCACTTTCAAGTGCTACTTTTAGTACCACTAAATCATGGCAGCATAACGCAGTTCAAGCAGAATCACTGAATCATTTAGAAGCTGAGGACCCCAGCTCCTGTTTTGAGGTCTGCTACTGAATCCTTGTAAGATATATTATTCCTCTGGATCCTCAATTTCACATCTTCAAAAAGGAGCTAATAGCACTCACTTTTCAGTAGCACCCTGATAAGAAATCATGTAGAGGGGCCAAATATTTATTGTTAAACATATGGTACCAATACTGAAGAAACTACAAATGTAAAGCAACATCCAAGAAAATTTCCCACAGCTTTACATTTTTTAAATAAAGCGATTTTGAGAATGACATTGAGATAATATTAGTTGAATAGGCGCAAATCATTGCCAGGTCAAAGCTAATAATCTTTAAAACTTCTTACAGCAGAGTTCAGAGAGAGTACTGTGACACCGATAATTACCAAATTAAGACTGGCTGAGGACACCACTTAATGAAGTCTGCCAGTGTGTTCTGTCATTTATTGTTTTGAAGAACCTTATAAACACTGCAACAAAGGTAACTTTTATTTCTGATCTTTTCTCTAAGGCTTTGTGGTTCACTTATCACTTCCACCTGTGTGAAATGACATGACTCTCACATGGTGAAAGGTAACCCAAGGGTACCTTCACCAGGGTAACAGCCACAATTATACGTGGAGGTACAGTCTAGGTCCCTGCTGCCATCTCTTTTCTTGCAAAATCATAGCTAATGATTAATGTAAAAAAGAAGCAGTCTCAACTGCTTACTTCTTATTATACTTATTTTTAAAGGGCTTCAAGTTGCCAGGTTCTAGCCCAGACTGGTATCTGCCAATTCACCAATCAGTAATCTCAGGTATTTAAGTTTCTTCTAGACTCAGTGTCTGAAGGGCTGGATAATATAACGTCCCACTTTGCCTCACAGAAACACCTCTATCTTCTGAAAAACACTCGATCATTTGGGCTGATTAAGGTTAAAAGCAAGTTAAAGCACAACAAACCCTGTGACCCATGCACTTTTCATTCATCTCATGGGCCCAGTTGTAGCTATGGCTCAAAGGATCCATTAAGTGCTTTAAATGTCTGGTGGTGACTCAAGATGCGGGATGGTCATCTCTGCCACATCTGCTGTGCCCAGAATGAGCAAGAGGTGAGAGCTGCGCTGGTGGGTTGAGCATGCTTGGCTTGGGGAGTTGGCCTTAATCTGTTTGTGGGTGTTTGTGTGCACGTTTACTGGGCCTGGCAGACACATTTGGGTTTGAGAGTGAACTGGGCTCCCCACAAATATAGGAGTGTACATGCATTTGGTGGTAACAAAACCAGTTCACAAAATATTATCACTATTTGGTGTTCACAGTCATATTTTACTCTGGTAGTAAAACAAGGCTTGCAGTATATTGGAGACTGGGTCTAAGTTGCTTAAAATTTGTTTTCCCTTCTGTCTTACAAGGGTGTGTTGGAATTTTCTTAGCTGGAAGCTATTTACTTTTTCCTAGTGATGATCTCTGCTGAATGAGTACAGTCGTACCTTTGAGTAACTATTCCATTGTCTGTTGCATAGTTACAGTTATCTGTCTTGATAATAAGTGACATACAAACATAATAGATTTATCACTTAGCAGGTAGCTTTGTCCAAAATATCATTGCCTAAACCTCAGGGGAGAGCCAGTTGTTCTGAACACAATTACACTTAAAGAGGTTACATATTTCCTAAATCAAACTTTCTACAAGCATTTTCAGTATTTTGCAGAAGTCTAAATAAATATGGTTTTAATTAAATCATGCCATTTTCAAAAAACTGAGCTGCTTTGTTCTGCTGTGGGGAGGGGACAGGATCTGTCTCAGAATAATTTGTATGGATATAGTTGCCCTATGTGTATAGAAATAACTCAGTTATGCAGCCTTTCAAAAAGATTCAGATCTAGCTTTGTTTAAGATTGGTGTAGGCAAACTATGAGGAATTGTGGAGAACATTACTCTCCAGCACAGCCAAGCCTGGGTGGATCCAAATGCAGCTGGTGGCCGTGCTCTGAGCATAGAAGACTTGGACGAAGGTGAACTTCATACCAAAGTATGAAGCAAACTATGAATTTAAAAACTGAGCCTGTCTCCATTTCTCCTTAAATATAGGACTTTGCAGGCAATAGGGGCAGAAAAGCAACCTGGCACCTGGTGGTTAGAAACTGCAGATAAAAACTGGAGACGTGGAATTTGCCATGGCTCTCAAATTTCCCTCAGCAAATACCTTCAGTTCAGATGTGCTTTACTGTGCCAGAGAAAAACTGTAATGGTAAATTTGTGCATTTAAAGAAAACAAGATGTAAAAAAAATATTAAAAAAATGAAAAAGTATACTTAGGAACTGAGTAAATTGACCCCATCTTCATAAGAAAAAAGTATTAAAATACTTCACAGAATATTATTTGCAAAATTATGCAAGTAGATGAGAAAAATTGAGGGCTAACTGCATACGGTAACACCAACAATTTCACAATTACTGAGAAACAAATAAGTAAAGAAACAAGACAGAGTAATTATATAATTGATCTAATGCTGCCTTCCAAGGAATAATTGATATGCTATCATTACCATAACAACTAATTCACATGACAAAACTGATACATGACACCTTCTCAGAAACCAGTTAAAAATCATTACTAATCATGTCATTCTGCATTATGACAAACAGGATGAATAAAAGTCTATTTGTAAAGTATTTAGTATCGTCATTTTTCATAGTTCTCTGAATGAAATACTAATGGTCATCACAGCTAAGAGTGAAACGGCTCTGGAAAGAAGAAAGAACTGTATATTCCTAATATAATACAAGATTCATAACTGTGAAAAATAAAGAGTCTACAGATATATCAGCATGATAGATTTTTTTTTTTTCTAAACTGGAAAGGAATTCATAATACTCATTAAAACAAGATACCAACAGGACTGCCATGCCATGGACAGACATTAGCCAGTTTTAAATGGGCATTCAAATAATTCTATATTCAGTGCTTTGCATTTTCATATTTAGAGGTGATTAAAAACACTAAATTAATTACATTACAATGACTTTAAGTGGGGCAGAATTATCATTCATTTCCCAGGAGGGAAGCTGCATTTGCAATGTATTTTTTTTCTTTTCACAACCATCCTGAGAAGTTCCTACAGCCCTGGAAAGGGAATTAGCTTTTAAGAAGGCAGGAGAGGGGAAAAGACGTTAGTTATCCTTAAGAGGGGGCAAAGAATGACATTTTAAAAGGTTAGATTCGGCAAATTAATTGGCAGCACCAGATGGAGAAATCACTCCAATTGAATAGATAGCAACTTTTTTCATACAGTTCCAAGGTATTTTGTAACGTTTTTCAATTGGACCTGGTAGCTGCTCCCAGATTGAGAAGCCTCTCTCCTGTCAGGTGAGGAAAAAGGACATTTATTTATCCAAATGAAATGTGTCAAAATTATATCAACTTCTGAGCATGTAGGAATGTCTGGAGGAACAAGGAGGAGGACAGCCAACCTTTTTTGAACAGAAGTTAGAAGAGCTTTAGGATACTCAGAGCAAAGTGTTGCGGGCTTTCATAAGATGACAGAAACAATTTTAAAATCTAATTTTGGCACAGCATGACTCAATGATATGCCTCCCGGGTTTTACACCATCATCTCCACTAAGCCCATTTTCTCTGCTTCTTATGTCATATTTTTTCAAGCAATTTCCCAGCCCTCTTTTTCCCTGGATGAAAGGCAACAAAGGGTAAAATTCTTATCCTGATATGCCAGAATATACATATGTAATAGATTTGGTTTCTGAATAACTGTGTTTGAGCCCGAAACTCTGAACATGCAACTCATTTTAAGGGAAAAGTTCCAACACTCATACTGTGTGTTGTTTATGCAACTAGAACTCCACTGACTTCAATGAAATTTGTTAAGGATAAGAATGCAAAGTCTACCCCTAATGCTGAGAAGAAAGCATTTTTCCCCTTGGAACACCTTTATAGGACAGACACAGGGGAAAAAATGTTGCCATATACTATGATTATTCATTTTCAGTATTGTGTTGTTCAGTTCCACAGTTCTCCAAAGAAAAGTAAAACAAATGTCTTTATGAATATGCAACACTTAAAGAATTTTGTAGTTTCCTGGCCAGATGCCAAGATCTGTTCTTCCCCCAAAGAAATTTCCCGAGCAAAGAATTAAAAATGCTATCACTGGAATTATCTTAAAAAAAAAAAAAAAATGGAACTGTGGGGAAAACCTAGAGAGCTGCAGAAAATGTCTTCAGTAATTAATCCTTTCTCTGGGAGCCAATATTCATCCATCCTATGAGCTGGTGCTTCTCAGAACTAGAGCCTTCCTGTCCTAAGGACGATATGGCACAAAGAATTGCTTTGCTGGAATACTACAGGAGTAAAAAAATATGGTGTCCGCTCACATGTGACTGCCACTGATGAGTTGTACAAAAATGGCTGAAAGCATTCTCTGATGGTTTTGGATAAGAAAAGTCATTATAAAAACTGTGTAGAGATTTTAGGAGAGATGCTGGTACCCATCCTCAGCAAACTCCATTGCACTGAGTCCAGGCCCCCTATAGCTGACTGATTGCTGCAGTTCAAATGGGGTCAGTTGCAGTCCAGCAAGTTTTATATATATATATATATGGTAAATAAAACTTTTGTTCACATTTTTAAATTGGGAAAGGGCTATGGGTGGAAAAGTCAGCTTCATTCAGACAATACTTCATTGTCTGAAGTATTTACACTGCCAAGTTTCAATGCTGTAGCAGAATGGTTCAGCCAAGAGAGAGGAGGAAAAAGATCCAGGAAAAAGTAGTATGAGGTTTTAGATAGAGGGTCCACAGACATACAACACAGACTATTTAGTGTTAAATATCTTTGATTTATGATGCTAGAGGGAGGTACCACCCTGAAGTCTACTTATTCCCCCTTCCTTGCACTTTGTCTGCATGCCAAAAATCTGCAATAAAACGTGTGTGGCTTTCATTTGTCTGGAATGAGCAGGAGGCACAGACGAAGCAGAGCTACATGGAGATAGAAGTGCTGTTTTCTCGCCTTGCAGAAGCTGGTAGCAAGGTAGGGCTGCCAACAGCCCTGAGTACCAGCCGGCTGAGGCACAGGGAGAGCAACCTGGGAATCCAATTGGCTTCTTTTCCATGATCTAGTTTGAAAGGAAAAACGCCTTCCCACCCAGCTTTTGCATGGCTAAGTGAGCCATGGAGAACTAAACAGAATTTTTACTTCAGTGGGAGCTGGATGCCAGTTCAGTGCAGCTTCAACAAGCAACTTTCTTTTTTGGATGCTTTAGTGAACTGAACCTCTGATTCATTACCAGGAAACTGAGGCTGAGCCCAAAGCTAAATGTAACCAATGTCATGATGGAACACCAAATTTCAGAGTTCCATGCATATCCAAGAGACATGTGAGGGCATCTGCAGGCAAATGGATTTTGCAGGGGGATGAGGTATTTCAGCTCTGTTTGATATTACCCCAGTGCTTTCAGACAGCTTCAGCATTTGCTCAGACTGCTTTGTCCATGACTCAGACTTTATTGGTATGTCTTGGCAGATTTATATTCCTAGATTAGACAGAAAACCCACTTTGTTTCTCTTTTAAGAATTAGCAAAACCTAGTAGTGCCAGTATTCAGTCATGCATGCCTTAAAGGGTTTTTTCTAGATTTCAGCTTTAACCTAAAAAAGCATGGAGAGTGACAGGTTCAGCTAACGCTCTGAGCTATCCGCAGGTTTCCAAACCTCCCTAGGCTAAAGATAGCCTTGGCGACTGTATCACTACGCTCCACTACATCATTATGTCCTAAGTGTAATTACAATATGTATATCCAGAAACACTGACTTGTTCCTTAGACTGTAAATGCAGGAACTAAGGATTGCATAACCAAACAATTAATTTACAGTAATCTTCACCATGTGCTCCTGCTGGCAGAGATCTAATTGCAGAATGCTGTGATAGCATTTCCATTTAGCCTATTCTACTCCCTTTAAAATTAACATTGTCTTGGAATTAGCATTAAGCTGTGAATACTTTCCAAAGGAAATAATCAGTAGAGATCACCAACAGTATTAAAATGAGAATAATCAAAAAAGCAGTTGGGCAAAATCAAGTAAATTAAATGACCTTGTGTTCCATTTCCACCTCTGTGTCTTTGACCTCCAGTCCTTAGGCATAGCTGTGAGGCAGCCAATGTGTGACCTAAGGAAAAAGGAGAATCACTGTATTGCCAAATGTTACTACTTCAAATTACAATTAAATTGTATTTGTCAAAAGAAGGCATGTTATGCAGAGTTATTTATTTTTATGACCCCATAGTTATTGTTAGTCTCAGGAATTTGTTCACACATTTGCCAATTCACAGAGTCCGGTAACTTTGCCTCTTATGGACGGCATGATGAACTGACAGTTTCCAGTCACGAGGAGATTAAAAGTAGAGGTGCACCTTGGAAACAGAGTTTACAAAATCCTTTAAATGTCTTTCAGCCACTCAGTAACCATCCACACTCTGCAAGGGAGTCCAATGGTCAGAGGTGTAGGTAAGCACACCGTAGGTAAGAGATGAGAAACTCTGGAAGCTATCAAACGGTGAATTTTCACAGCAGATCAGCACAAACATATTTTCACAGCAGATCAGCACAAACATATTTAGCACAGGGTTTTCTGTCACTGTGAAGTGTCAAAAGAAATTTGAGAATGTTCAACAGTTTTCCTGCTCTGCGGTTTGTTTGTGCTCCTTTCTCCCCCTTAGTTTCTCTTTACTGAATTCTGATGTGCTGCATGGCATGAAAAGTATCCTTTTATTATACTGCAAGGAATTATCTAAAAGGACTTGACCAAACAAAATTTTGCTGACCTTAGTCTTTTACACCTCTAGCCTTATAAAAAAGTGATTCAGAATAGCAACACAAAAGAAGCAATGAATAAAATCTCCATTTAGGTAGCTAATTCCCCATGGAGCAGCATGTCAGACTATAATGTATAAAGGGGTCATCGACCTATATCTTTTACTGTGTTCCTCAGGATGATAAACGCTACAGGAGAGTTAAAAGAACAAAGCATAATTAAACAAAATGCCTCATACACAGCTGTTTTCTGAACAGTCAGTACATATATGCCATTGCAAGTTCATCATCAACCAAAAATTACAGCCCAGTGATACGTAACATATGGACGCAATTTATTTTCTGGGTTAAGAGAAAAGCTTAAAAACACCTGTGATTACAGGTAGTAAATGTTAGCTTTACTATGATATCCACTAAAGCTCCCATCATTTCTTTCTCAGTGTTCAGTAATAGTTGTTTTGGATTCATTCCCAGCATTATCAGCTACTGAGGATGTCAATAAAATATCCAAAATACATCAGGTTCAGAACTGCTTTCACACAACATTTTTTTTATTATGTAAGAGCAGATTAAACACTAAGGCACCAGTCTTGTAAACACATACCTGCATAAAACCAAAGCACAAAAAAAAAAAAAAAAAAAAAAAAAGTTGCATTTTTATCTAAAGGAATTTTGCAAACCCGTATACTTTAAACATCAAACAATAGGGTTGGTGTGAGTGCAGTGGGAACATGGATAGGCAAACAGAAGGAAGGTTATGAAGAACATTCATATACAATGCAGATAATGGTCTTTATCAAAAACACTTTTAGAATGCTACTAATTATGCAAAAATGAAAAATGCTGGTTTGGAAAGTGAAAAGAAACAAATCTAATTAAAAAATATCAAATCTTGAGCTTTTGAAATTGTGTTGCAATTATTTGACAGTGCTTTTAGGTTTTTTTAAAAAAAAGTATCACAGAGGTATCTGTGAGAAAGGCACACAGAGATAGTAGCCATGTCTTTTGTCCATGCTAATATGAAAGAGCAGGGAAAATGAAAGGCTTGAGTCTTTCTTTTCTAGTGCTGGGTCTGTCTAGCTCTTGTTCATTTTGGAAGCTTTGTGTCTATTTTTGTTTTGTTTTCCCCATTTTGAAATTATTCATTGTGTTGCTCCTTACATGCTTAAAGCATGCCTAGACTGTTCCCAAACGAGCATTTAATGAAAGCAGGTTATTCTGATTGAAGGACAGTAGCTGCTTCACGCTGTGATTTGAGGCTTGCCTTGCTGACAGCTGTATTAAGGCATCTATTTTTGTCCTTTCATTAGGCCTTTGACATCATCTGGTGTAGGACTGAGAATCACACAGGCAGTCTCTTCTCTGAGGTACAGAAAAGCAAAGGGGCAATATCAGAAAAGCCAGAACAGAGGTGGGAGGCATGATTTATTCTGCCTCAGTGTGAGACTACCACAAAAGAATGTATTTTTTATAATGTGTCACAACTAGGTTTGTAACAACATAAACAAAATACACAGCAGCCGTTCCAGCAGTGATCATAAATACATGTTTAGCATAGCAGCTATAATAACTTGCACATCATCATACAAGAGCAAATTCTTGTCACACTCTTGTAGGTGGAAAAAAATATGCTCTCTAAAATGTTTCACATGAAAATTCAATGCTCCCATTACCAGAGAGTGCAGTTCTCACAGGACAAATAAGACTGCAGTATGAAAACTATTTTAATAAATCAAACCTAAATACACTGCTGTCTATATTCTCTTTAAAGGCTTATTTTGACTCTGGCTCAGTGTTTTGTAGAACAGATGTGGCAATGAACATGTGCACATTCTCTCTGTGCTTCTTTTTTTAAACACAATAGAAAACAAGTAGCACTTGCTCACAGCAGTGCCCAGTCCCAGAGGACCCTCAAAGCTCCTTCTAATCCCTACTTTTGCTAATAAATATGATATGAAGAACAACCAAGTGGAAAGCCCATCCTTTAAAATAAGCAATTAACTGGGGGGACTCTGTTCCACCTCTGCTCCAGTGTTTTCTGGGACTACCAGTCCTTCTGGCTCTCTTAGCCTCCATTTTCTTGCCTGTCTTCTCTCTTACCCTCGCATTTTAGACCACAAGCTTTACAGAGCGGTGACTTCTGCACTATCAAGGTAACTTTCGGAAATTCAAGCTGATGGAATCATACTCTTTCTAAATATTTGCCTTTTTACACCATTGCATAAATCAGATAGCTGTGCTTTCATCCTCCGCTTTCATTTTTTTATACCTACACTTTTTCTGCTTAAGACCACTCATCCTCACTCTTCACCTGCCAGGAGCTGACAAGTAAGAACAGCTATTTTAGTTGCAATCTCTGAATTTGGGGTCCTCAAAAATGTACAACATCATGCTAGACAAACCTAATACAAGAATGGCTGTTCTAATAGCCCATATGCTTCATCATTTGATGACCTTTTGAGTTATCCATGGAAGACCCCCATCAGATCCACCATGCCCTTAAGGCTGGAGCCTCAAATTCAGACCTGCTGTGCAGAGGTCAACTCTTGCTCTCCATGAGAGTAGTTTCTCCTTTCTCCTTAGTATTGTTAATCAGTAATTTCTTGCCATGGAAAGGTGCTTAAGATCTTCCCAGGTACGTGTCTTTATTGTTCCAACATTACTTTCACATCTTACTTTTATAAAACTGCCTTTTAAGGAATTTTACTTTCCTAATGCAGTTGGAATCAAGAAGGGAAATGTACTGCTCTTCTGTGTTTTCTTCTGCTGTCAACACTTCAAATATTAAGCATTTATTCAACCTTGTATTTCTGATTGTTCACTCCATCTATTTAGTCCTTCTCTTTTCTCTTGGTATCCAGGGAGTCAGGGCTACAGGCTTCTGAAGTCAGTTCAGATGGTTATCTGCAATTTCTCTTTGTAGTGCTCTTCAAGGTCAAATCCATTACCGCATGTGCTCAGACTGACTTTCCACACTTAACTCTGCCTGGCTTACTGTGACACACGCAGCAGTTCACCTCAGAACCTGTTATCCATAGATACAGCAGATGTTAAATTT
Source organism: Microhierax caerulescens (assembly GCA_035590215.1). Taxonomy (NCBI): domain Eukaryota; kingdom Metazoa; phylum Chordata; class Aves; order Falconiformes; family Falconidae; genus Microhierax; species Microhierax caerulescens. Next base: position 68,420,329 of record JAVJGJ010000059.1, on the reverse strand, counting down.
GATATAGAAAAAGAACGTGCTTCCTGCCTCCTCTTCACCTTAAAAAGTCTTGTGAACATTCACATTTTTAATGAAAAAGAAAGATAAACATATACTAGAGGCTAATTAGTACCACCACATCCAAAATTAAATACACCCACAAAAATTACAGTCACATAACATAATGTGCAGCCACAGTAAGGAAGCAGTGGCCGTCCCAAAGAGCTCAGAGATTGTGTTTTCTTTCTGTCATATGACATCAACTGGGAAAAAAATGTACATCAGCAAATAAAGTTCCTGAAATATTTGCAGCTGATTTGTAACAGAAATTACAGAGCCAAGATAATATTATTTTCTTATGCCCCACAGTTTTGGATAAACTGGTGTATATAAGGCTTTTTTTGAAATACAGGAATAGATTTAAAATATATCACAGACATACTAATGCTATAACAGCCGGTCTCATATACCTGCAACTTACATTCCAGTTGCAGGTTGGTACCTCAGCCATTTGAACCTGGGGACAGGGGGTTCTTCTTCCTCAATTTTCAGAGGGTTTTTATCCTAATCTAATTAAGATGGAGGTTATTATAGTCATCAGGACAGACACACCAATACAAAAGGAGTGAAGGAATATCAGTCATTCAAGTGAAGTTAATGTCCTGAATTTGCTTGGCATTTCCAGATTCCCCAGCCTAGCAGTGGCCAGGATGGCAAAGGGACTGAGACAGCCCTTACAAGCAGAGACTGCAAATGGCTCATCCTCAGTTAAACTGTTCCAATATTCATCTGTCCCAAAACATCAAAAAGCAGAAGTTGGAGAGGAGAGAGAGGCTGATAAGGCTAATATACTCCACACCAAGCAAGGGTATCTTGCCATGACTGTGACATCTATATTTTGGAAACAGAACTGGCTACCTATGACTTCCAAGGACAGTCATAGGGCTGCTTATCCTAAAGACATCCTGTCTCTCCATGCTTCTCTAGCCAATGCTGTGCTCTTCACCCAGGAGTGGTACAAATTTTGACATCCTCTGAGCATTTGTTGGTTTCATCTTCCACAGCCTGATAATCCCTTTGGTCTTAAAATGGAGGTTCCCTATCATTAGTCCAACAGGCACTTTGCTAACACTAACGATGGATGGGAAAAGGGAGGGTTAAAGTTTACACATAAACCTACTTTTATCTTTTCCATTCATTTCACACTGCAAGCTTATCATTCAGAGCTGAGGTGGTCAGATGTGTCTCAGCTACGCATGCTAAAAGTTTCCGTACAAACTCTGTAGCTACTTTGCCAAAAGCCAGTGGAAATACCCCAGAATGTTTCATGGCAATAAAAAGGGTAAAAAAACCAGCTCTTAAATGTTAATGAGACTTATAAAAGCAAAAAGAAAAATATGTGGCCCTATCATCACAGAACCATAAAGTTCTCCTCTTACCTCTTCAGAAAACTGTCTTTGATTTTCAGTAAAAGGTGCTTTGTACCTCAGAGGTACAGTACAGTAGCTTGATTACTATCATGTAATGTGACATTTGCTAAGATAATGACTTTTTTTTGGTGAATGGCTGATCAATAAGCACATAAAATCCCTGTATTTTGTCAGTGTCTGTGTTATTGTTGCCCTTCGACTGAAGTAATGATACCTTTTTTTTCTCTTTTTTTTCTTCCCCAGAAATCTTACCCAGTTTTTTCTTTCTCTTTATTGCAACTGCTCTACTTATATTTAATTACTCAAGGTTCAGCAGTTTGCTTCTCACTCTTTGTACTCCTGTTCTATGAAATAAGCTGCAGACTGTCTAAAGTGCTGGGTTAGAAACACTGTATCAGGTACAATTATCAGAATGAATAAGACAAAAATATAATATTTCACTTTTTATTTGAAATTTGATAATTATTATGTAGAAAAGGCATGTATTTCACAAGCATATCATACTCAGGTTTCTAAATAAATGTTAGGGCAGGAAGAAGATAAATTCCCTGTCCCCCAGTAGGTGAAGTATTAGCTAACTCTAACTGTGCTGTCCCTTCCACTTCCTCAGGTGTTAGCAAAAGAGGAGATAGGCAGGTTGGAATTTCTATAAAATATACACTGGAGGATTATAATAGAGAAAGCAGGACCTGGAAGACCAGGATCTGTTTCCTGGCTTTGCCATATACTGGTTGTGTGGCCCTAAATAGACCGTTGGGTCCTTAAGCCTCCGTTTCCAACACTGAGAAATGGCATTGGTATTACTAATTTACTCCCACCCTTGTGTTCTCTACCTAGATTTTGTACTCTTCTAGGCACTGTGTTTGCAAACTGCACAGAGGACACAATTCCAGACTCTAAAAATGAATTTTTTAAAAGAATTTATTTCAGCTCATAAAAGACAGTCCCAACTAAGAAAGCTACTGATACGTACATACATAAGTGAAGTCAACGGGGTCACTTAAAGTTAGGGATATTCTTAAAGACTATACTGATTCAGAGCCTTAACCTTTCAGGAACACATTGATTTATAGCTTGAGGGAGTGGTTATTTTGCACTCTCTTTCAGGGCATGCTTATTTATAAAGATTTTCCTTCCTGAGCAGACCTTATGTCCTTTGCTGTGCTGAGTTTCTGCTCAGTAATCCCACCAGTTTATAAAGATTTCTAAGTATGTAATTAAAAACTTTTACATCTGGCAATTGGACCTGTCAAGGGATTGAAATGGGAGGAACACAAATCTTTTTGCTAAGAGCTTAATGGCCTGAAGTATAGCTGCGATCTTTGGGAGAATCTGTTTGAGTGCCATTTATGAATCCCAGTGTGCATGTGGGGAGTGATTGCTGCCTTCCTGGTCTCTTGCTTCCACACTCAGGTAAGAGCAGTAAGAAAGGGGAGAAGGAAAGGTTTCATGTGGCATAGAAGGAACAGGAGCGGAAGGAACAGAACCTCTTTAAATGGAGCATCCCTGGCCAAAGGGACAGCTCAAGAAAGCCAGGTTTTCAGCTCTGCTGTTCAAGACATTGAGGAACAAATCATCTGCTATGATGTTCTCACAGTTCAGCGGACCTGATTAGACACTCACTTGACAAAAGGTTGTGATGCTCATATGAGATAGGAGCATCCCCCTGGCTGCATTAAAGCAAAAAGAGAAAAGGCCAGGAGCAAAAACAAGAAACATACTGCACGGTATGGAGGGAGGAGACTTCTCAGTTGGGAGTAAAGGTCAGAAATAGATGGGAGGAATCCGGCACTGCATACTTGTAGGCTGTTTTAGTGTTCAGATAGATGTTTCTCCTCTTCCTAACTACGTTTACCTCAAGAGGTGATCTGAAAACTCAGAACCCTCACAGGCAGGAGCCCTGGGGGCTGAGTCTGATCTGCACTGGCTTGGAGACTGAAGACAGCGGGCTGTAGAATGCTTTATCTGTCAACAAGAAAGGGAGCTGGCAAGAGCAGGTGGGAGCATAAGGGGAGAGCACTGTGGCCTCCTCATGTGGAGCAGAGCACCTGGAGCAGCCTTGCTGGAACCCAAGCGCAGAGATCCCAGGGTGCCCAGTGAGCAGGCAGCCAGCTACACAGCATGGGCCCCTTGGCTCACTTTCACCAATGCTTAGCATTTTCTACCTTTACAATATCCATGCCGAGGGGAATGGAAATGGATCCTGAAGTATCTATTGTTCTGGCTTCCATCTAATGAGTTGGGAAATATCTGTGTGGGTGCTGTGAGCATTGCCAGCACCTGCACTGTGCAAATTCCACAGGTAAGCAAAGGACTTGAGTTTCCATTAGGCTCAAGCTGGCATCTTTTACAAGCATAAAAATACTATTTTAAAACAATGTTCATTCACCTGTTTTCAAAGGGTGCCAAACTGGCACATTGCAGACATGAGAGACACTGCGTGCCTTTCCAAATGCAACTCCTGCCATCTGGGAGCAGAGCTATGGCTTTCAGCTTAGCAGGCCAGCAGGTTCATATAGCAGCCCAGGAGTAACAACAAGGCATTTCTACCTTCAGAAACAACAGAATTTTGCTGGTCAGCTTTGAATGATCTGCTGCTGCTCTGTAACGCACCTGTCAAGAGGTTTAACTGATGTTATGTTTTCCAAGCACACTTTTATTGACTTTTCTGATAACCTTTACCTGCCAAATCATGCATGAAAACTCACTGAACAGATGCTAAACTTTTTCCTAATAGCCATTCTGCTCCATTACCTATATCCTACACATTGACGTTTGTTGCATATTTAGCAAAATTCTTTATAGCTGCACAGCAGATTTTGATAAATCCCCAGCGTAAATATGAAACCCAAGTAAAAAAAGATCTAATGTGGGGGTTGTCTGTGGGCTGAGGCACACAATAACAGTGGCTTAACAAGTTACTGTGCATCAGTCTGTGGCATCCATTTGTGTGCACGCCTTTGACATGAGCATATATAAGATGATGAGGCCGAGATCAGCACAGGGATATTAAGAACTGCTCAGTAGACATGCAGCAGCTTGTTAAGCTGCCAAAGCATGCTTTTGTGTCTGAGCCTGACTGCATAACCTGTGCTAGGTTAATATCCAGAGGTTTTCCACTATCCATCTGTTTATATAGGCATAAGGTGACATTGTTAGGTACTAAACATGAGTCAGCCACTCTAAGTGTCTTTTTCTCAATTCTTCCTATTACAGCTGCATGTAGGGGCTCCATCTGCAACGATGACTGCCATGTTAGACATACAGCAATGCCCACGGTGGCAGAAGGCAGTCCTCAGCTCAAGGGCTGACAGTTTTAACAAAGAAGGCAGATGCAGCAGGTAGAATTGCCTCACTAAACTTCAACCATTTAAGAAAAAGCTTGGAGCCTGAGCCAGTTACTTAGGCTCCCTTCAAAGAGACAAAGACATATATATACATAGAGGGGACAGTTCTCCGAGCTGTCTGAAACATTTCTTTTACCTGAGATGAATGTCTCTTCCCTCCTGTAAATATAGGAAGAGCCCAGACAATTAGCTTGACAGCCCTTGCAGAACTGAGGGTTAAGATACCTCTCCCAAGAACAACATGAAACAGGGACGTTACACCCATGCAGCTGAGGGAGAGCTGAGGCACAGGGATATCAGTGTCAGCTGCCTGGGAGCTAAGTGTTAGTCCCAGACATGAGCCCAAATGCTTTCAGCAACAAAGCTACAGACCCTTCTTCTAGAAAAGGCAGGTCACAGAGCTGCAGGAGCCAGGGACCCCTCTCGCTATGCTCTTTCATCTGCTGCTCAGTCCCAAAGTGGAATCACAAGAGTCCCCAGTGTGCCTGCAGTTCTCCGTGAAGGATTTGCTATTTCACACACCAAATGCATGGTTGGTTCCCCACGAAGCAGAATAATTTATTATGTTTAGTAAACCAGGAGTTCAGATGCATAATGCTAAGCACTATTAACCATGGATCACTTGCTAAAAAACAAGAGAGTTGTTTTCAAGGAAAGGGAAAAATAATGAGTGACTGCAACATTGCCTACAATTAGTTATTGTGATGATTAGGTACAAACGATTTCAAGCCATTTTTCTGTTTTAATGCCACTGTTGCTACTCACCTTCTGGCTAGCTGTGCTGGAATCTCCCCGAGCAGTATGCTGCCTCATTCATCGCTTTGTGGGCTCACATTCAGAGAGCCATTTGGCCTGCAAACTTGCTGGATTATCTGTAAACACAGTGAAAGGAGACAGTTATTGCATGAAACCCAGAGAGTGCACCTGCATGCTAATGAGTTAAATGTCATGACAGAAACACATACCAATGCTCCATGCTGCCCTTTAGAAAGCAAGAGATTTACTTCTGTAACATTTCAAACAGAAAATGACAGTGTAGCTTCTTGTGTCAATACATAATTTATTTTGTAATAAATAACTAAATGCATATTTATTGCACCTCTGTTTTAATCCACTGTTGTGCTTTCCACAGGTTCTCCCTGCCCTGGAGGTACTGTTCAGACTGGTAATGATGTTGGCTGTCTGAGGCTGCTGTACACTTACAGCTCTGCAGCAATGAAGGTGTTTGGACTAAGAAACAGCTTTCATTCCCCTCTAAATGCCCCCAAGTTATTAATTTCACTATTTTTGGTTTATTTTACATTAAACTGGAGAGGTTTCTGGTACCTGTAAAGAACAACCAAAGACAGCATGAACTATAAAGCATACAGACTTTTTGCTTAAAAAAAAAATAAAAAAAATCTGCATTACAACTGTGATAAAAATCAACAATGCCAGTAAAGTCAGGGCTAAGGCTGCAGTTAAACTTTGATATTCCCACTGTAGTGGGAATTATTAACATAAAGTAACATAATTACTTACAGCAGCACGCAGCCCACAGGACAGACGTCAGTATAAGTGGAGCTGTGGATTACAGCATATAACAATGCAGCATATTGGCAAGCTGATTTCAGCCTTCTGCAATGCAGACCCAAAGAAACTGAAGATAAACTTTTTTTTTCTCCTATGGTTTGAGGCTGATTCACTCTGGCAGTGATTGAGAATTATCATAAGATGGCTGTTTGACCATCCATGTAAAATGAGATGGATTTGCTTTATTTACATGGTGGGCCTATCCTTCTTCATAACTGATGAGTGCCTGCAGCACAGAATAACTTCTCACAGATGATACAAACTGGTAGCACTGGGTGACTCTAATTTTTAGTTTCTAAAATACTATAAAAGAAAGGACTGTGCTCCTCTAGCTCCGTTCATGTATAGCCTCAGAGAACTCTAGTTATGTCTCACCAGCAAATGCCACGGATGCATTACTGTGCCTATAAGAGTAGTCTGTCACAC
>JAVJGJ010000059.1:68402600-68413475 GCA_035590215.1 Microhierax caerulescens | reverse complement strand
AGTAGTCTGTCCCACCAAGACCACACAGAAATTGGGGAGGGCAGAGCCATGAAAAGGACCTATTTATGCAGCTTGGTGCTTAAGCCACCAAACCGTTCTTCAAACACAAAAATAAAAGTAGATTATTACCTTAAATGATGCAGCTGAATTTCTAGCATTGGTACTATTGAAAAAACACCTCCAGAATCAGGTGTTGCCAAAAAGATAAACCCATTTTAATTTCAATAATATATTACTTGTGCCCCATCCCTGCATGGCAGCTGTCTCCTAATGCAGGTCTTAGAAGAGCACATCCAAGCCAGATCTCATGGAGGCAGCAGAATCAGGGGAGCTGAGGTTTTGTTGTCTGCCATTTAAACATCTTACGTCCTCTCCAGCTCACCATTTGTCCTCCTCTAGGACCACACAAAGCCCTGGATCTCACGCAGAAGCGCAGATTTGCTAGATACCTAAAGGGTCCTTATCCTTCCCCATCTCCTCGTTTTATAGAGGACAAGACAAGGCACCCAGTGAGACCCGCTGCAGCCCCGCAGAGACGGTGACCCCGAAGCGCAGCCCAGGCAGAGCTGGAGCAGGGTGTGCACCAGCCCCCTGTGAGCACCATCTCAGAGAGCAGTGCAGGGTTCCTGCAGCCCCCACAGCCTGCCCGGCTCTGCTGCTGCTCTCGAGGTGCTTGTGGCAGCAGGTAGGCTCATGATGACCGGCCCTGCGCTGCCTGGTCCACAAGTGGTAGAGCCTCCAGGACAGGCCACTGTGCCTTTGTCATGCAGACCCAGTCATGCTGCTTCTCCTTCCATCCCTGCACAACAAGGGAAGGAATGAAGGGGGGAAAAATCTGAAAGTATTTTTCATAAATCATTTCACAGTGCCTTCCATATAACTAATCCATGGCATCCCGATCCATCCCATGCCTCCATGCTGTCTGGAGCACTTCTCTATTGGGAAGAGAAAAGAAGGGAAAAAATTCTCCAGCATTTCTGAGGTGCAGAGATAGCATGGGGCAGCACACGCTCTTTCTGCTGCAGTCAGATTTCAGGGGAGAAAGCATTTCCATCAAACAGGGTCCCAGTTTTGCTCCTACTGCTGTGAGGGGAAAACTGTTGAAGGAAGCAAAACTGTCCCTGCTCCTGCAGTAAAGCTGAGAGGGTACTGACCTCCTCCCCACCAGCAGTGCACATTTACAGGCCCTTTACGATGCAAACTCTCGTACATAAATATGCACTGAAGGCTTTTAAGAGTGAATGTTTCTGAATCACCAGGCTGACAACTCAAAGCAGCAAGTCTTGTTGTGTAAATACATGCACAGGGACTGTCCCAGGTCCTCCTTCAGCACTCTCAGCATGCAAACAGAGCGCTTTAACACCCAGCATGAGATGATAATTTCTGATTCTTCTGTTTAGAGAATTCCCCAAAGGTGGCCCTGGGCCATCTATTTTTTGGAACAATGTCAGCAATATGCACATTATGTCTGTAAAGAATTACTGAATCATAGAAACGAGAAAACCATCTAACACAGCCCAAAAGAAGACAGAACTGTTTTTACCAGCCAGAAATAAATCTCTAACACAGTAGCTTTATATATCTACTGGAAATGCAGATATTGTCTTTGATATGTAATAGCTGTGCAGATGGCAAAGTCTCCTTAGTGGTTTTTACTGCTTCTCTGGAAAATGGGGCATGACTCTCCCCCGGCTGGGTTTGCTCGCAGGCAGCCCTTGCCTCCCTCCCCTTGCCTCCCTCCTCTCCCTCCTTTCGCATGCTGTAGCGCCTGGCAGCGCTCTCGAGAAGCCCATGTGCTGCTGCTCCACTGGTTACCCAAACAAATCCTGGTACGAAAGCCCTGCAAGGAGCTGAGAACCTCAATATCCCTCTTGCCTCTGTTAATCCCCAAAACCCAAGCATTTTAATTAGGCTTTGGGAATAATGCAAGCCACGCAGGGCTGTGGCCATAGAGAGCTCCTCTACTTCTGCCTCCTCGCTGCCTAAACGGGCATCCTAATTAATTGACTTTATTGAATCTCTTCCTGGGTGCAGGGTGTTGATGCATCAGCTAATAAAAACAGAAGTGAAGCTTGCACTTACAGAAAATGACAATATCAGGAGTAGGCAGGGTGCTTTGTGTTACGTGTCACAGCTCATAACAGAGTGCGGTGGCTGACATCTTTATTAGCTCCTAACTTGGTATATGGTCCTGTGTGTGCATGCATGTGTGCACATCTGCCTGAGTTGCAAGGGAAATAAATAAAAAGCAGATGTGTAGAAGATAACTTGAACGCCTTAATATAGTATACAGTATTTCTCTACACCATGGATTGAAAAACTATTGTAAAATTTATATGGAGAGTTTTAAAATATTTTACTATACATGTACAACAGCATGTAAAAGGTCTTAAAAAGAATTACATTTTAATGTCAGTTTACTAAAATTCTCTTTAAAAGTGTGTATTTGTAAGCACTTGGCTCAAAAAAAGGTTTTGCAGATTCTGATAGTATAAAGAGATCAAGCTGCAATCTTGCAGAGGAGTACAGTACAAATGAACTAATGAAAACTAATTTCAACCATTTCCTATAGAGCATAACTGGTAGAATATATCACTTCCAAATGCAAAAAGAAAATTATCAGCAAAGAGTTTATTCATTTAAGACCCACTACAGAGCTAAAGAAAAGGGTACATGCTGTTTCTTCAAAATGTCAGAAATCCATTTCACGGTGTTAATGATCTCTCAATGCCCACTTCATATCTAATCAGCGAATGACTAACATTTTCTCAAAAAATAACCTGTCTTTGATGTTTACCATACCCATATGTTGTTCAGTTGGGCAAATCAAGTGTAAATCAGAAAATTTTGAAAATCTAAACAGTATGACTACTCAAAGCTAAGCATCACAGCACTGTTCAGTGGGGTCAAAGCAAAACTGAATATTCACTCCAGGGAGTAGCCAGCTGTGTCATCTGCTCTGCTGCCATTTTAGTCTGTTATCCTTCAAAAATCTTCTACACATGTATCTCCTCCCACTCTGAATTATCATTCTAAGGCCCTTGGTCCCAACCTTCGCTGATTCCCATAAGAGCAAATTCTCTACTTTTCAAAGGTTTTTCTTTCTCTTTTATTAATCTATTTGTTTCTGCAAGTGAAATACTGCAAGCCTGGACTAAAACCACACCTGCTTCAGTAGACACTGTGCAAGCATTTTCTTATAGCTCTGCAGATTTATTTCCATATTGACCTAATTAGCATTTCTTCTATTTAACTTCTAAGTGCCCGCAAACCAAGATGAAGTTAGCTAAATACCATGAAGCATCCATGGCATTTCAGCCAAGACCAGCGAACTCACTTAACCAATGACCTCAAGCAGGCACAAGCCTCAGATTTTGGAATAGAAAGACTTCAGGAATTTACACCCTGCTTTTTTAAGGAATGTGAATTTTCTTAACAGAAAACACTTCAAGAATTAGATAAGACAGCCTTATGAAACCAAAGGTTTCTGATAAAATAGCATTCTTATTCATACTCTGTTCCCAGAAATGCAGCAGTGCTGATACTGTAAGTTCATGATGCTTTCCCCCCTCCCCCCCTTTTTTTGAACCTGTTTCAAAAGCTTAAGACTCAATCTGTGAATTATTTTTAAAGAGAAGTGTGGTAATTGATGCAAATGTTAGAGACTGCATAGTTTTTAGGGTTCTTTTTTTTTGTTAGACCTTGTCTTAGAGCAACATCTAGTGGCACACTAGCTCTGCATCCTCCCTCAAAATCATTTGTGATGCAAGAGAAGGGTTATGATGAGAATTAACTATGACAGGTTTACCCACTCTCTCTCTCTCTCCCCCCACCTCACCCACCCACCCACCTACCCCGGCATTATCCCTAACAAGTCTAAAGAATTTACAGTATTTCAGAGTATAATCATAAAAAGTCTGGACTTAAACACTCCAACTAGTAAGAACTGTTGAGCACCTTACCTTGTTTTTCACAGCTGCACCCATATTTAAAACTCTACATTTTTGTCTTAGTTCATCCAAAAGAAGTGTATTTTCTGTATAAACTACTGCATTCAAAAAGGAAAAATATACACGAACATCCTTTCCTCTCAATTCCTCTATTTGTATGGCTAGGAACTATTTGCACAAGATTTGGCACCCTGACTCAAGCAGTTAATTGTTACTCTTTTCTGTAGCCTCCTTGATTTCAATAGCAATCAATGCTATCCAATTGATTTCACATTAAATAAATTTCAATTGTGTGCTTGAGGAGTTGTGTTTGTACCTTAGACTATTGTGGCAAAATTGCTTTGGTCTCTTGGAGCTGCTTTTCAAACATCCTCAGCACAAAATCTAGCCTGTAAATTATTCAGGTTTCATCTATACTCTCTGAAGAAGAAGAAAAAAGAAAATTATTATGATTTTAGACACATTCAGGTACTACTCAGGAACTAAAATCTTAAAAAATGTTATTTAAGAGGACTGAAATAGCTCAAAAAAGTGAAGACTTCAAAAGTTAAATTTGCAATAATAAGGTTAATCCTCTTACAATGTTATAAGAACATTTTAAATTAGTTTAATTAGAAGTAGAACATTTTTGTAACTAAGTTTTTACAACAGCTAAAACCAGCAGACTGATAGGAACCATCAGGTGAGATCACATGTGAAACTCTGACTGTTGTGCTATTTTAGCAGCACGTTTTCAAATGCTGGGAGATTCACCAGCCACCCAGCCACCCCCACCCCCCCCTCGTTCTGGTACAGCAGTTTTGTACAGTATTCAGTTCATTCCAAGTATAAAAACTGAGTGGGGTTAAAAGGTGATAGTTTGTCTTCCTCATCCAATCTACTAATGAAAACAAGCCTTGAAAAACTAAAAGCTAATTATTTTAAAGTCTTGGGGGAAATTGTATCCATAAGCAACTTGATTAATTCATTAGCAACAATGAATACTTTCTCATTAATAAATCGGTTAGCTCAAACTACAAAATGTTTTAATTTAAAAATGTCACCAGTCTACAATCAACATGTCTCTATAGTTAATAACAAATAACAATCAAGTATATCTGAAGAAAATAATTTGAAAGTAAAACAATGATGCAAGACTGAAACCAGTAATTAGTTCAATCAAGATTTCTTGCCTTGTGGTAGAAATTGTGGCTGAAAACACTTGGTGTATTAATTCTTGCCTACACATGATATATAGACTATTTTTAAGCAACAGTATTCCACTGTTGTTGCTTTTCAAGTTTCTTCAGCTCAAGTTGAGCCCAACAGACAAATTCTGAACAGCATGTCCCTGTGTCTGCCGCAAACCAAACAAACCATGACAAACACCACACCAACTCAAAGACTGAGAAACACTGGACAGTGTTAAATGGGAAAAAAAAGGTACAAAAGCTACATAAACCCTCAAAATAAAAAGAAGGCTGAAGAACTACTCCACCGTAGGACTTCATGTAGGCAATGCTACCGTTGGCAATATGATGAAAGAAGGAAAGCTGAGCCCCTCTTCACTGGCAAGTCCAGGTCGGGTGGGCACTTCTCAAGAACAAAGAAGACATATTTACTTTGTGAAAGTATCAGAATAGCTATCTGAACATTTTTAAACCACAATATATTGTTGAACCCAGTACAGTCTAAATGCTAAGCTCTAGGTCTTCCACATCATTCTAGCATGATCTCTGTGAAACCTTGGGAACAGATGACCAGTTCCACTTCTTGCACATATTCAGGTACATTTCTAAAGACTGACAATAGCTCTGCCCTGTGACGAGAAAGGGCATTCATACCACCCATCTTCAGCCATCTAATTAAAACAACTATTCTCTCTAAGTTCTTGCCCGTAGCCAGTGGAAAGAGAAACAGGTTTTTCCCGGAGGTGACTCAGACCATGTAAATCAGAGCTCTCTGGAGAGCTGGGCGATAAGAAGAGTTTCAGTAATAGGTTGATCATATCCACTGCCTAAGATTGGATGACGTGAATACTTCCTTAAATCTTTTTGGACTGATTCAGCTGCTCATTATAAGCTATTGTACTTGAACAATTTGAAGTGTAAAACTTGGTTTGGTTTGAAACATTTCCCTTTCCTCCTATCTGGACAAAAAAGTAGGATTTACTTCATATATTTAAATAGGATTCTTTTATAACCCAAAGGCAGCTGAAAGGATTCTGCTGAATCCAAATACTTTTTCAAGTGTGGAAAGATGTGTCGTAAAGGTGAATGTTACAGGACTTAATGAAAGTACAAAACCAGAATTTTATAACAGAAACTGATCTGAAACCTCCTGATGACCTCTTAGTAAAGCATTAGGTTGAAGCCCTTCTCAGATATACCTCTATTTAAACACATACTGAGTGTAAGCATCTTTCAGAGTTGAATTATTGGGTCTGACAAATTTGTAGGAGATTGTAAGCATATGGATAAAGACAACCTGAGAATATGTAACTACTACAGCTAAGTGCATTCAAAGTCTTTCTGCCAAGTATTATATTACAATCCCTCTACCTTTTCAATAACTTACTGTATTTAATCATCTGCGGTGTTCAGTATTTGAGAGAATTTGCTAAATTGCAACCTTAACATTATAAATTTAGGATTGCACCATTCTTCTCTAGATCATTGTCATGAGCTTAGTTTTGTCTGTGCTCTTTTCTGACCTCACAGTCAGTACCACAATAAAGAGATCAAAAAATCTCATGTCTCCTAGACCCTGTGGAAGAAGAATTAACTCTGTCTTACCTTGTGTCACAAAGCTTAGTGACCTGACAATACTGTTTTCCACACTTGAAGCCTCAGCAATAGGCATGTTTTGTTAGAGTTTTACGGAATGGAATAAATAAATGATAAAACCAGCATATTATTGATTTTCAGAGAAGGATTCTGATGGTTCTCAGAAGAAATATGTTACCTCAAAAGCAGAAGAACAGCAGTCTGAACTTTCCTATTAGCAATAATCTAGGATATTGTTATGTATTTAGTGACAATGCTTATGTAGCAAAGCATTCTTGGAGGCGAAAAGTAGCCCTGATTTACTGAGTTGGTTAAGGTTCAGTGCTGGCAGGTATTGTGTTAAACCTGATGTTCAACAGCTTCCCTTTACACTATAAAAAGCACCTATTGATAGTTTTATAAGCTCTGCATAATGTAGCAACACACTGTAATTAGATGTGTTGTCTATTAGTATTTCATTTTTCTTTATAAAAAAAGCAATAAAACTGTGAATAAAAAAATAAACAAAAGGAAGACATTTTAAACTAAACCATGAAAAGACCAAACAGCTCCCATGACTTTGGTTGCAAGTCATTGTAAAACCAGCTAATCTGAATTTCAGATTTTGATCAGACATGAAAACAGTGTAACAGAATTTCTTACTGAGTGAAGGGCTAATGGAGAAAAAGAAAATCTGAAATTTACAATACATGAGATACAATTTCTGATGGCTGAACTATCTGTAGAATTAATTGAACAGACCTTAAAATCATATGGAGTTTATAATTCACTGGATTCACTAATTTGAAAGGAAGTATTCTTATTCATAAAACTGAAAATCTGTAAACGTTCCAGTGTTGTCCTAAAACTAAAGCAATTACTCTCTCAGAAAGGATTGTTGCTTTATGCTCTGCATAATAAATGAAATGCTTCATTTATTATGCAGGAATACAAAGGAAAAGTCTCTTGGTTTCTTTCTCTTGATCCTTCTCAAAACTATTTGAGACTCAAGAACAGAGTCATCCAGTATGGCATTTTTTTCTCATGACTCTCAGGAATGGAAAATCAACATATTTGCCAGTTGGAAGGACAGAAATAGGATAAGGGCAGGAGAGGTTCACCTGACAGCAGCCAATAAAGATAGAGAGGATAAGAAATCATCCAAAAATACGAAAATCAAATAATAAATCTCAGGTGCTTGTTAGGATAAATAGAAGGGATGGAGAACAGAGAAAAGGATCACTGGTAGGGGAGCGTAGTTGTTTGGGGCTGACATTTTAATTCCCTCTAGTTTAAAATGACAAAAAAATCCAGGATTATTTACTTCTTGTTCACCCCAAACCCTACCACATGTTTTAATCCAGAATCATTCCAAATAAAGTTCAGAAGGTTTAGGACAACTTTTCCAAATGACCAAATCCTCTCAAGGAAGCACTTCCAGAGCTGAGCGGCTCCACTCTGCTGCTTGGCATACACTCAGAAGATCCTCAGTCCACATCTGATCATAATGTTTGGCCAACTGTGTACAGAAAATGAACTCTGCCATCCCTTGTTTTTTGGGAAATAACCAATACACAGGGTGCTTTTAGAGCACAACTTGAAATGCCTTTCAAAAGTCTAATTTTCAGAAAGTACTATTTTTCTGCTTTGTTGGGTGTACCTCAAACACACACCTAAAATTATGAAGTGTTTTTGATATCTAGTTCTACACAGACCCATTCAAATAAGCTATCATGAGATTGCTACATATCCTATATCTTGAAGCTTCAGCAGGCACTCACTGCAAAGTATGTAGTCATCCTGAAGCAAAACTTCACTCATCACTTTATCAGGTGAGCAAGTGTCTCAGGGATCAGCATTAAAAGAATAACCCAGTTACGTTCCTTGCAAAACATAAGGTTGCTTCACCAAACACAGAGGTTTGTGTATTAATGACAAACAGGTGGTTAAATTTTCATTCACTAAGACAAGGTTATAAATTCATGTCACCATCTGATGTTATTATTTGGAAAAATCTTATAAAATAATATGGGGTTTAGTCATCTAACTGTCAACAATTATTGAACATGTGATCTCAGTCAAAACTGCTCACTACATAAAATCTACCGGTTATTCCCAGTATGTAATATAAATTTAGTCACCTGGTAGCTCTTAAATGTAAAGAGTGTTTGCATGTATATGTATACACGTGAAGGTGGGTTAGAGAGAAGCCAGAAAAAAATATTTTGTGTAGCCATATCATTATAAAAAGAATGTCTTATTATTTGGCTTGATCTGGTTATTTGTGTTTAACACCCTCAGGCTAACATTCTGCATTTATAGAAATCCTAATAAAGTAGTGTAAAGTGACATTGAATAGGCCTGAAAGTCATCTACTTAGTTCATACTCTCATGGCAATGCGTTATAAAATGTAGAGTTTCATCAGCTCCTGAATTGAAAAGATTGATTTGCTTGTCATGTTGAATAGAGTCTAAAAGAAGTTTAAGAAACAATTGACCCAGAGCAGAGCTGCAGCAAAGTCTTCTGGGCATCAGGCAGAAGGCAGCTCAAGATTTCCAAGATAAATTGTCTCAGTTATGAAAAACAGCAACGTAGCTCTGTGAACTGAAAGACTCAAGATTTTCATAATTAAGACTAAGATAAAAGCTTCTTTTAAAGCTGCATTTGCATAAATACAGTTATATCTCCACTTGCCTATGCTTGGCAGGAAAAAAAAAAAAACAATAGAGATTTGTTTTTGTATTATTTGCATTCTTATATTCAGTTTTAAATACAGTTCTGCAAACTTAGTCCACACTGTGATTCTTGCTGAATGTAAGAGAAGAAAATCAATCAGTGCTGGCATGTCAGGGTGTGCATCCTTGCCAGCACTCGATGCATAGTCACACATGTCAGGTTGCAATGCTGGCAGGGGCGGGAGCAGGAGGTCTCTAATGGTTTCGGTTAGAGCCTACACTATGCAGCAGGATTAAGCTTCTGCTGTCCACTTGTACCTCTCTGCTTGTGAACACTTGCAAATCACATGCCCAGAGCAACTTCCTCCCAAAAATTAAAATCTTGGTCAAATCAGTACCTAAAGGCAACAGGAGGTTTAAAAGTCTGTTCTGCCAACCCACTTTTCAGGCAGTTTCAAACTTTTTAATTCCTGGGCATACTTATCCTACGTGTCTGTGCTGAAGACACTTGGGTGTCACCCCAGATATTTCCTAAGACTTCAAAAGAAATTAAGGTTAGAAAGAAAAATGACAGCTCCCAGATAGCCCCCAGCCCCCTGTGATGGATTTATTTCAAGGGTCCTGGGTAGGGATCTTTGTATCCTATCAAGTGACAGTGCTATGCCTAGGAACAGGACAGCTCTGCAGGGCG
This sequence comes from Microhierax caerulescens, assembly GCA_035590215.1. Taxonomy (NCBI): domain Eukaryota; kingdom Metazoa; phylum Chordata; class Aves; order Falconiformes; family Falconidae; genus Microhierax; species Microhierax caerulescens. Next base: position 68,403,414 of record JAVJGJ010000059.1, on the reverse strand, counting down.
GTGAGACCCTTGTCTCCTTGGGCTGCTCTTCATCGTGCTGCATTGTCAGTAGGGCCAGAGGGACCGCACGTGAGATGCTGGACAGCAAAGCATTCAGCCACTGGCATGCTGGGCTGAGCAATACGTTGCCGACAGGCAGGCTTGGTCCTCACCAGCTGGAGCAATTACCTCTCTGGGGCAGGTAACCTGAATGAATACCTCACAAAAACTTTAACACACGACATAGCACCCAACATCTGCCCAGGACAGGCCTAAGTTTAGAGCATGCAATTCTTTACATGTGCCTATTTTGTAATATTTTGTGTTGAATATTGAAAATGACTCAGTGAGAAAAAAATACCAGGGGTGCAACATGATGGATACAAAAACCTCAGCACTAAGATGGGGCACTGAATTAAGAATTGCAGTTGGATTTTTATATAATTGAGTTGCGTTGAGTTGAAAAACATTTTTTTCAGATAGTCAAATCAAATGAAAACCATATTGATAAAGCTGAAGTGTTTAGTTGTTTCAATAAATTCAGACTCCTAGACCATCTCAAAAAATTACCAGCATAACAATTCTTTGCTGAAACAACAAACTGGTGCACTTAGGTTAGCTCTTGTTAAATAATATGTGCATATATATATATAAAAAACAGGCATATGTGTTGGGTTTACTTTTTATGTAGGTTATACATTTATGTAAATAATAGGGGGGGTTAATTTTTATAATTTCATTATGTGATACCATATCAGCACATTTCATTTTATACAACAAAACATGCTGATGGTCCCAATGCATTTTATTTGGGGCGGGGTGTGTGTGTGGGGGG
>JAVJGJ010000059.1:68358072-68395749 GCA_035590215.1 Microhierax caerulescens | reverse complement strand
CAAGCAGATCAACACTCCCACCCAACTGGGTGCTGTCTACAAACTTACTGAGGGTGCACTTGGTCCCCTTGTCCAGATCATTAATAAAGATATTAAACAGGACTGGCCCCAGTACTGAGCTCTGGGGAACAAGAACATCTTGGGTAAGTGAAACAGGATTTTGGATCATACTTTTTGCAGCTTTTGTGTTGCTCTGTACTTTCCAGCAGCAGAGACTAAGTCTTATGCAGACAGTTCATTGAAAAGCCTATGATATTTTGCCTTAACTGTCATAGTCTACAAAAATTCAAACTGTAAATTAGACAGAAATTAGGATGCAATTAAGGTATCAAGAGTCTGTGTGAGTCTGTGTTGGAAGGTGCATTAAAGCAGCTGGGTCTCACATCACAGAAAGGGATCTTTGACAATATTTCCATACTCTAAAATGGTGCATCACCGAGTTGTCTGGAGCAGCCTTTGGCCTTTTTGAACCTGCTAGCACCTGGGTTTCTGGGAACCCAGGACTGGATGCATCAGCCTGGTGCCTGACACAGGTGCGGCATTTAGCCCAGGCAGTAACAACTGCTGGAGGGATCACTCTTATCAGAGCTTAGCTCTGTTTTGCAGAAATTTAAACTTCTGATCGTTATTTAGTTTTCATAGAAACACTTTGCATAGAAACACCTAGGATGTCAGGGTGAGTGCCTCCTAGCCACGGCCACACTGGCTTTGGGGAAGCTGTGAAATAGGGAAAGCTCCTCACTGTGTGAGCTGGTGGTGCTAACCATGTGCATACTCTGCTTCTGTACAGTTTAAGCACTTTCTAATCTTATTGTAGTGAAGAGCAGGGATTGCACGTGGTTTTATTCACAGGGACAATATTATCAGTCTATGAGAATGCACTGCAGACTGAAAGTTACAATAGGCTGTAATGATTTCTGAGCTAACTTTAAAGAAGCAGCTTGGGTATCAGAAGCAGCCCGGTGTGGCAGCCCAGAGCTCAGTGCAGCCTAATTTAATCTGTTTAATTGTGTGTAGCTGGCATGGAAAGCAAAGCTAGATTTTATCAGATATATCTAAATGCTTCTTAATAACCTGTTCTTTCATCAGTGTTTTCTCTATGTTTGTTCTTTGTGAGCAGTACTTAGCAGTTTATCGTCCTTCAGAGAGTGAGCTTACTCCAGCTGTGAAGAAATCACAGAGAGCAGTGACTCAGATTTCTTCCTTTCTAGACATTCAGGCTCAAATGCCACACATTCATGACAGACGTGACTTATACTTGGGTACTACATGATGGGAAAAATCAGTCTAATTGCCATACCTTAAAGAATAACAGGAAAATTGTCCATCTCCATCTTATCGAGATACTAGAGACATTCAAGGCTGACTGGCTTGAAATAGTTATCATGGCTGTACCTGTAGCAGGCGTAGGGCTGTGCACCTGGGTGCCTATAGCCAGCCTGCTGTGTGTCTAACGGTGTTGCCACCTACTAGAAACACAGAGCCCTGGACCTTTCCAAGGACTCACTTGAGGCTGTGCGCGGGTTTCCAGTGGGCACTGGGGAGGAGCGGAGGTCAGAGGGGAGCTGCCAGCTCACTGGGAGGAAACAGTTCAGAGGAAGCAGAAGGTTCTCCATGAGCACACCTGGTGTCAAAGGACAGTTTTATACATTTCCCTACTCCCTGTATGGCCTAAACACAAAGTCAATAGAATCTGTTCTGCATTTGCATTTGCCAGCCTCTATCCTCTGTTGAGGCTCCCCTTACACTAAAGACATAGGGGCACATAGCTAGAACTGGCCTGTCCAGAAACTAAAGAGCAAGTATAATATGTCAAAGAGAGAATGAGGCAGGAGAGGATCTCCTTTGCAGACATCCCTTGCTCAGCCTTCTCTGGAAAGAAGTTTCAAGTATTCTGCATGAGATGGAACAAATCTGGAAGAAATCATGAGGTTAGTTTCTAAGCTGTAGCTCCAAGCACAGGAAAAAAATTATAATGGTAATTAAAAAGAGGGAAAAAAATAAAAATAAAATCGAAAATTCTTAAATATGTGTGTTACCCAAATACGCTGACCATGCACAGTGGCCAATGGAATATGTCACCATCCATAACAAAATTCCATTTTTCATGGGACCTGTTGGAGATGAGTCTGTAAAGGCAATAGCTGTGTTATACCCACAGCAGGCAATCTGGCAGCAAACCTGGGAAAACACTGAAACATGCACAAAACATTACAAAGCCTTCCTAACCTTCTTCCTAGTGCCTGCATTTGATCATGTTATTACAACTTGTCTTTCCTGCTAATATACAACTTGATCTAGACACAGAAATTCTGACATTAGGGCACAACATGGCCAGTCATTTACTACTACAAATTGCAGGGTACTAATGGGTGACGATACCATGTTCCTCCATCTGTAGTTACTATATAATTTGCAGCATTACAAGAAGACTGCAGTATAGAAGACAGAAATTAGTGTCTTGTGGTTACTGTGTCGTAACATGGAATTTACTGTGTAGACTCTTGGTCAAACTTTAGCCTATAATTATACAGCATTTTACATAGTAGCTTGTCTGCACTCAGTAACATAAACACGAAACCCATAGCAAGGACTGATACAGGTATAGTTGAAGCACAAGCTTCTCAAAACCTCTTTTCTAATGCTTCCTGGTAAATTTCTAACTTTTCAAATTATTTGTTGCATCTTGCATATTTTAAAAATAATCACATAATGTCTGAAGATTTAGAGGGGACTGACCTAGATGGGCCTCAGCCTTTTTCTGTTATAAAATTTCTTAAAAGGATAATAGTGCTATTCTGAGAGCCGGAAAATGTATTGGTCTCATAGCCTGTGAAGAAAAATGCCTGAACTAAGTATCTTGTCTACTTTTATTTCCTTGTTTTCTCAATACATCTTATCAGGAAGACTGCTTCAAAACAGGCATTGTAAATTCTGTGGATGCCAGAATAAAATACTCTGGGTCCATAGTTCACTCTGAGAAGATGAAAGACCCCAGAGAATGGAGAGTCCATTCTGTGTTTTCGATAGGCACCTCAGGAACAAAAGCAGCTCCATTCTGAAACGTGCCAACCCTGCCCATGCACTGTGGATATATGGTTTTGTTTGCACAGTGAAATTTACTGATCATGAATATCTGAAGCCCTCAGCTCACCTTAAGGCACTCAACGGACCTGAGTGCCATGAAGGCAGCAAGCAAAATTTCCAGGGAGAGTGCAGGCATCTGGAGGGGATGGAGGAGAGGTGGTAAAATGAAAGAAAACATTTTGTAGGGAGCAGCTGTGGGATGGCAAATGACCAGGGGCCAGTCTTCATCCTGCGCTGAATTTAACAGCATCACTTCCACTGGCTTCTTTCCCCAATGTGGGTGGGACTTTGGGCTTGGAACTGATACTCAAACCTCCCAGAGGACAGATAACACCTCTGTGCATCTCAGACTGCCGATGAGTTGCAGCCACAGCAGCAACCTCTACCATTAAGTCTTAATTACTTTACCAGTAGAGGGGGGAATTGAGTATAAATAATAAACTGGGACTTGTGGTAGAAAATCTGAAGACCTTCATGTGGTTTACAACCACACTTAAAATGTTATTGTCCCTCCATAAACACTTGCAAAGTTTTGTCTTAAAAAAAGAGGCTTGTTCAAGAAAAAAACCAACCAAACAAAAAACCCCCTTACTATAATTTTAGAGCAATGTAAAATAGTATTGATCTGCTGCAAAGCACTCTCCCAGTAGATCACTATGCGTCTTGAAGGGGGGGTGAGTATTCACTGTTCCCATTTTAAAGAAACAGTCTAGTATTTTCCCCTATACAGCAGGCTTAGAGGGAGAGAGAGAGGAGTAAACTTTAGAATTGTTATTTTCCATTTTACTCAAAGATATTAAAGTCAGATGAAATGAGACAGTTTTCCACTCCATTTTCACCACCTCAAATAAAGAGATATAACCGAGCACTAGATTTGTCTCCTGACAGTCTGGCTGTCTAAAGGTAGGTGAATACAATGAGGAAAGATTACCAGACGTACTTTGGTCCCATGCTTTCCCTTAATTGCCTTTTAGTGGTTTCTATGTGACAAGCAGACTGGATTCACATTCCTATGTTTTTGATTGCATACTGCTTCCCCATTTGGGAGCTTAGAGATGAGGTGGCACCTCCCAGAGAGCCAGGTACACAGCCTCACAGAGCTGTACACAGACTTTTTGCCACATCAAGCCATAAAGACTAGACAGAAGTAAAAGATACAGCTGCCATCTTCCATTCCTGATCCTTTGCAGGTGAGAGGAGTGACTGAGTGAGCTGTTTCTTTGCTGTTCACTGTAGCAAATGCACTGTGGTATCTGTCTGGTATTTTGGGGTATTGCTACAGTCAGAGGGAAGCGCAGGACGCCTCAGCTGCCAGGTACCTGCAGCTATACCAGCGTTTCAGGACAGCTGTAGCCTTTCCTCATATGCATCTATAAATGGCCAAATTTACCTTCCCAAAGTGATGGGGAGAGGTTTGGTCTAACTGGTTTTCTCCCTTCTTACAGCAGTAGGGATTATTTTTTTGTCTTTAATGTCCTTCCAGCTACTCAGACATTAAGGGCCAAGCTGACAAAATTATCCAGAAATTCTGTGTTATTCTCCTCATGAAAAGAATAAAGCTCTGATAAGTTACTGGAGTCATCTTAAAAATATGCTGCATCACAGTGATGCAGGAAACCTGTATGAAAAGCATGGAAACAACATGATGTGGACATTTTTCAGCTGCTTGTAAGTTTGTTTTTCCAATATGCACATGAGTGTTTTAAAGTGTAAATGAATGAGGAAGCTCTTTAGATGCATGGGGGTAGGACGCCAGTGAAGCAGAGAGTGACAGCCTTTGCTCCAGCAGAGAGGTGATCCATCCTGGTGCGCACGTGGCATGGCATCCCTCCCACCCAAAAGCCAGCGCAGCCGCAGCCACTGGTACCGGCACGGGAATGTTGGGTCCTGCTCATTCACATCACGCATGTGCTCCCTCACCCTTGGGCTCTAGCTCCCTTGGCAAAGAAATCCAGCTGAGATTCAGGAGACAGTTCTTTCTGGGGACTAATTTCTATACAGTATGCACAGAACTGCACCTTGCGCTGCCCCCCAGCTCTGCCTGATCCTGGTCACGAACTTCTCCGCTCTCCTTATACGACAGCTGAGGGTGCACAACATGTGCCTGGGAAATTACACTACAGAAACACCATTCTGGAATGCTGCAGCACAGCCTTCTCGCTACTTACCTACAACTGAAAACAACAACCCCCCACTAATAATTATTAATATTTAGTTAATATTGTTAATATCAATACTTAAAATTATAATTAATACTACTACAACAACGTCTTAAAGCACAGAGGGCTACATGACGAGAGTCCAAATGCTAGGCAGCACTGGGATGACCGTTCATTGCAGAGAAGAATACTTTTGACCAACGTGGACATAAGCCCTTCAAGTATCACTTGGCACGGGTCGCTAGAATGGATGTCATCAGCACAACCACACACACAACATAGATATGTCCACAGTCTGCACTTGATGTTCATCTAATCCTTTCCTTTCCATGAACAAGCACCACCTCAGGGAGATGGACTAGCCTGGCACGGGATGTAATCTCAATCCAAATGCTGTTCAACTAAAAAAGAGGTGGAATGATGCCATATTACTTATATATATCTTATATATGTCTATATTGCATATAGACATTCTGATGTCATTTCCCGCAGGAAACTCAGCTGTGCAGCCACATTACAGTTTGGATGTGGTCACAGTTTGGTTTTGGTATGAAGAGAAGTAGCTAGCAACAATCTAGAGCAGGGGTCCTCAAACTATGGCCCGTGGGCCGGATACGGCCCCCCAGGGTCCTCAATCCAGCCCCCCAGAATTTACAGAACCCACCCACGCACCCCGCTGTGGGTTGGGGGGTGGGAAACCAAGCAGCCACAGATGACTACCTGCCACTTCATCCACGCGCCGGCCCCCTGGTTAAAAAGTTTGAGGACCCCTGGGCAAGAGGGCCCTCTCTCCTGAAGACAGATCTCTGGCAAGGCGGTGAAGTGAAGGGCTGGGGGAAGGAAGGGCAGCTGCCTCTTCAGGGGCAGCCAGACAGCCCGCAGCCTGGTTTTCGGGCTGTTGAACTGTTGCAGTGTAGCTCTGCAGCTACAGGAGAGAGCTGAAAGGAGTTCTTGATGTAGACCAAATACACAAAAATAAATGTCATGTATGCAAATTAATGTAAAACTGGCTGAAGGCTCAAAAGGATAACCCGAGGTCAAATTAGCAAGATTTTGAAGGTCATTTAATTTCATTAACTCATATGCAGTTGCTTCAAGTAATTTTTAAGCATGTATTGCCTATAAAATGTATGTTTTCATTAAACGCATCATTACTTTTATGGCCTCTGCAATCAATCTCCCTTTTCTTCCTTTTTAAACATGAGAAAACAATCAGACATAGACGCAAATATTTATATTGATGAGTTTCTTTCTAAGTGTGTGTGATAGCTTAGAGGCAAGAGAATGAGCTATCATTTCATGACATATGATAAAAGAGATGGTTTTAACTACCAGAGGAGAAACACACTTCAAAAAACAAGGCCTGACGCCAGGGATGGGAAAAACATCCATGGAAGATGGGAAGATAAAACCCTACTTTTCTTATTCATAGATTTTTCTTTTCGTACATATTGCTCACTCAGTATAGGGCTCAGTACCCAAAAATACTTCTCTTTTCTATAGTACCTACACAAAATACACAACCCTGTGTACAATGCATGGGCCTGACATTTCCTTTCTTCTGTTTCTACCCAAAACCACAAAATACACCATCATCTTACTTCCAACCATGTCATCACCATTTCCTTCAACTTCTTCAGTCAGTGCCAACAGTGACCTTGTTCTAAGGACTTTTTATAAAGAATTACAATCACAAAAGTGCTGGGTATCTGTAAGATACCATTTTCCCCTAACTAACTCTGTGAAACAGAATTTTTGGTCAACATTTCAAAAAATTCAATCTGTGAGACAAAAGCAGTAGGGAAATTTTCCACAGAATAAGAAAACTATTTCCTATTCAGACCTGTACCATACCCTACATTATCAGAGAGGACAGATGGCTGGAATATTCTGGGAAATGGAGAAAAAGGTAGAAACTATAGGTTCAAGGGAAGCTCTGAAGCACACAGCTCAGGGTGTCTCATGTCCAGCAGAATTTATTAACAGCAACCCAGTTCTGGCTGATTTCTTCTTCTTATGCTGACAGGCTGTGTAGTTTATCTATATAAAGTGTTTCCAACTGGAAACTGGAAGAAGGGCTGTGAGGTATGGCAATGCTTCAGCAGCCTGGGTGCTATCCCAGACAGGCTTGCAAAGTGCACACAGTCACCAGTTTGGTGGGCAGCTGGGGAAGGGCTGCTCGGGAGCGTGTTGGTCACACGTACCTACAGCCCCAGCACGGCAGCTCTGGCTCTGCTCCTCAGCAAGCCCTGCACGCTGCACGGCCGCCTTCGTGATGGATCGTGCCCGAGTTTAAAATACAAACCCCAAGGCTACGGCTGGCTCCACACACAGCTAGCCAGCATGTTGCCCCATGTGTGATGGAAGAAACCAACAAACGAAATAAATCCTGTAGGAATAACTGTGTTAACTGTATGTGTAATGAAAAGTGGTAACCAGCAGCTTGTAATGTAAACATTTAATAAAAACTGAAGCCAATTTAAAAAAAAACAAACTATGCCAAGTATAGTTATGTGAGGGTAGTGCATACATGTACAAATTTTGCCGGAGTGTTGATTTTACCATTACTGACTTGTGTAGAAGCTAAACTGCAGTAACTTTCACTTATTAAACATTTGCAGTATCTGATGGAGTGGGGCTCTGTTCTCAGCATTATAAATAACAATAATTAAATGAATGGCTGAACTCACAGCCCCATCACTGCATTCTTTTTTCTCCCTTTCTCATCCCTGTGCTAGAAACTGTATACCTCACCTCAGTCTTAGAAATAAATTATTCAAAACCAGTTTATCACAAACAAACACTATCTCACGGCTTACAGTGGAAATATTTGCTGGTACATTTTTGTCTAGACACCCTATACTTCAGGAATTCAGTGTTCCTTCTGGCCTCTGAGTGACTCATTAAACAGCAGATCTATACAACACAAGCATCCAAAGGGAGGCAATGAAAATAATTAGCCAGCCCTGTGGTTCCAGAAAGCTCAAACAGTAATTAAAGTAGATGGCTCTGCAGAATAAATCATTTTTGGAAGAGTAAATTAGCAAGTGCATTCCTGCTGGTTTGAAAAGTAAATGCACTGGTTAGTGCAGTGGTGGATGCTTGGGCTGGATTGTTCTCTCTCCCTAGAGGTGAAGGTGTCAGGGGAAACCTAGATCATTCATGAACCATCACAGTTGTCCACTGGGCCCAAAAAAGCTCTAAAGGCATGTGTTCCAGCTACTGGGAATAATGGGCTGGGATAAGGAGAGGATCTGAGAGTGTTTCAAACCTCAACCAGAAAACAGCCCCCCTGAATCCAAGCCTCTCGCTCATGTCAGCTTGCTCGGTCTTTGAATTTGTGGTCTTATCAATAGAATAAGGAAAAATATATTGAATTTACTTACAATGGACATTTTTCTGCTCCCACAATCTGCAAAATCTTAAAATGCATTTTCGTTTGTAATATATTCAGAATAGATTGCTTGCGTCTTTAAAATTCCAGCTCCCAACATTTTCTCAGTGCAAGTCTTCTACTTTCTGATTGAAAAGGAATTGGGAACATGGAGGTAATTGCTGGATTCGAGAGAGAAAGGCACCTACAAACTTCCTTATTCTGCAATAGCATCCTGCAATACACATTTGGAAGTCAAAAGATGATTCAAAACACCAAAATCATGTCTGTGGCCATCTCCAGTTCATCAGGGCACACAACCAATCAAGGATTTAAGCTGACATTTTAGTGAGAAACAAGAAAGGAAAGAGGGATAAGAAAGGGCCTTGAAAATAAAGACAAATTATTCGTGTTTGATTGAGAGAAAAGTAGTGACAGCTGAGGAACCCAAAGAGACAGTTGATTTCAAACTAATAGAGCACAGGAATTATCTTTGCAGCAACACTGTGAGTGGTTGCGAGCAAGGCAAGAAGACAGATGTCAGAGGAGGAGATTCCAGGAATAAAGATGTGAAAAGAACCTGCACTAGCAATGTATGCACATGGATGGATAGGAAAGGCTTTCTGTCTCCGAGAACAAAACTTGTATGGAACAAATCTATAAGATGCAAACATAACTTGAAAGCGAGGACTGAAAGAAAAATCTCAGTAGGTTACAGAAAAAAATGAGTTACAGCTGCTGTTCAGCAAAAGCACCCAAAGGGAGGGACAGTGGTGGGTAAGGAAGTATTCTGTCCGCAGACACAGCTCGTGTATTTTCCTTTGCACAGTCACTGCCACCAAGCTGGGCTTGTCTCCTCGGCTGCTTGCCACTCATGGGCTACCTGAGCTACCTGCGCCTAGACTGGCAGCGTTGTGTGACACCTGGCACGATCTGCGTCAGATTTAGCAACTGCTTAATAAACTAAGAAAACCTGAGCTGGAGCTGATTAATGTGAATGCACATAAGCAGTTTTTAACTAAGTAACAAATAAGCTGCAAGTTAAGAAATCACTCCACCTGTGCTATGAAAGCTTAAGTCTTTCAGAATATTTTTATATATAATCAAATTAAGCACATCTTAAAGCAGAATTGTCTTTGTGTGAACAGAGCCCTAGTTGACATAAATGTCCTCAGACAGCAATTAAATGGTCCCTCTACAAAGCCAAGTGCAATACCAGAATTTGGATTTGTGCTAATGCAGGTACCCTGCAAAGTGGTGGGTGAATTTGAAAGTCAGCTCAGTATCAAAAAATAGTTGAAAGATTTAATTAACATTCCTGCTTAAAAAAAATATTGCTTGCTGAACTTATGTGTCCAATAATTTGTTTTAATTGAATTGATCTTTTTTCACGACAGACAAGCTTCAAGTCTTTGTGACAATCTGCTTGAGAAATTAACACAGATTGGAGTTTTCCATGACAAATTTTAGCTTTTAATTTTCTGCCATTTCAGCTTGAGTGCCTAGGAGATGTTGTGAGCATATTACTTTTAATTAAAGAAATGTGGTTATTTTGATTCTCTTGCAGAACACTTTTTCTTCAAACTGGAGATCAAAGCAGGAAAACTTTTACAGGTAAAATTAATTCCTGTTTACTTAAAAACAGGAACTACAGCAGGAACTAGTATATAGTCTAAGTTATAGCAGTAGCCAAACAGGAATGCTAGAACTGAAAAATCAACAGACATTTGATTTTGCAGCTTTTACTGGGTTAGCCATCAGCAGCCAGAGTCAGGCTGTATTTGAGATACTACATAAATGTGAAGTATCATAATAATCTTTTGCTACTGTTAATACAGTGAAATATCAACTGCAAGAAGATTTATAATAAAATTTTATCCAGGGTTTTTTCTCCTTAACAAATCTATATGAAGGATTTTTTTTTTCTTTTTCAATATTTCTTTTTCAATTCCATGGAAATATGTGCTAAACAAACCAGTGAAAAATGTTGTCTAAAGGCAATCTGTGCCATGCCTTTAGGGCAACCAAAGGGATAAAAAAAAAACCCAACATGTATGCACACACTTTTAAGTTAATACAAAATAATAAATGGAGAATTTGTATTTTACCAGGGCCAGCTCAAAACCATATTTCAGAATAAGTGACTTTTGGTCTAAATCTAGGCACATCATTTCTGCTGCAGTCTGTGATGCCAGTCTCTGCAAAAACAGCAACCCAGCTGCTCTGTGGGAGAAGGCACACCTCCTCATCCTCAGCAGCATCGGCATCAGCTACATCAGCTTTCCATGGCGCAAACTGGACAACCTTCATTAAGCCATCCCAAAGAAAAGCTTGTCAACTATTAAAATAGTTAGTGGAGGAGGACAGAGTGAACAATCTGAAACTTCACCCTTGCAGCAAACAAATTCATCCTTAGTGCATAAGTAAAAAGGTTGGAGATCTCAGGCTGGCCCCAACAGCAAAGTAGCCTCCCCATAACTTCCTGTGTTCAGGTGGGGGGGCCAGTCAAGCATCAATGTGAAGTTATGTTCCTACCTGACCTCTCAAACGCAAATGGTTATTGCATTTGGATGGTCTTGAGATTAATTGCTGCACAGTAATGTTCATTGGTGTTTAAAAAACAATAGGAATTAATTGGTAAAGAGTAATTACAGGGACTATATCCAGGTCTTTGCAGTGTTCTTTGGGTGACCCAGCCTTGGCAGCCAAGAGCATTTATAAGCTTTCACACTAACCTGGATGATGAATCACTGTCTCCAAGGCAGATACAGCTCTTAACAGGTCACAAGCTACCAGAGAAGCAGCATCTCCAGTCTCCTTCCTCTTAACAGCATACAACTGTGTGTATGAGCTCAAAAAGAGCTACATGATTTGCTGGGAAGCATTAGCTGGTCACGCAGCCCCTGGTGATAGTTCAGAGATTAAATAGAAACAACTCATGACCTCGGAGAAACAATTAATACAGCCTTGGTGCAAGCCAGCAATCTCCCAGGCTTCCTCAACTCCACTTCTAGTACTAACGGCACAGTTCTGACAGACTGTTTATCAAAACTGCTACAAGCAGGAGAACCCAGAAGAGTAGGGCAGAATAGCATCTTCCGAGCAGGTACTCTTACATCTCATCCATGGCCTGCAGTGTTGCTTTAAGACAAAACTTATTTTAGCAGTCATTTGAATATAGCTAAAAACAACATTCAGGAAAACAAAGATGCTTCTTAAAACCCAGACCCGTTTCTCTCTTGCTAGCTACAAGAGCAAAACACTGTAAAGCCTGAGGTCACCTCTGTGCCCAGCTTACACTGAGAGGGTGCCTACAGCTACACCCACTCAGCTGTACAGTCTAGTGTTATCTGCAAGTCAATCCTTAGCATCCCAAATGAAGAGCAAAGCAGAAAGACTCATATTCTCAAGCACAGGAGACATTATTCCACCTGTCCCTTAGGTGTGGCCACAGAAGGATGGGCACCTGAAATGAATGGAAGATTCCCAGCCCCTCCCATTTATCCATACTACTCAGAAAGTTCTAACACATGCGTGCATAACATCTACTGAACAAAATATCTTAGGCAAATATAAACCTGATTGAAACAAAGTGCACAGTATTGCTGTGACACCAGAAATTTTCTCTAAGCAAGCTACAAACCCGAAGTGTCTGATGCAGGTGACAGCATCTCTACAATATACACTCAGGCATAACAACATTTAGCCAAGAGTTCATCTACCTGCTTCAGCTGTTGATGACCAAAACAGAGAATTTTGGATGTCAGCTAAGGACAAGAAAAATACTATATGAACCCTCATTTTTATTCCCCACTCTCCAGAGAGAATCTGGGGAGCTACTGGGAAGCAGCAGTAAGCAAGAAGGGGAAAAGCCAGTTTTCTGGGCATTTTTCTGGAGCATTGCTTTGGTTTTAAGTGCCTCTGGCAAAGCACAAAATTTTGTGAGCAAGCTAGCCAAACATTTTATTGTTCACAGTGAATGCCAAACTCCCACTAAGATTTGTAAGGTGTAAATGGAGTTTACAAAACACATTAGTAGAGCTATCCAAGCTCTAATGTCTTATTTTAAAAGTGTGAATATTAACTTACAATCAAATTAACTTCTGCTAAAAACCAGCTAAGAGCCAAGCACAGAGGCAGAGCTGTTCCACCTGCTGAGATCCAAGGCTCCTACCCGAGGTCCTGATTTAGCTAAGTGCCTACACGCAGGCAAGAAACCAAACGCGCACAGCTGGAGCTGTCAGCTTACTTCCCCGACTGTGATTCACTGTCCTGTTTGTATGACCCACTATATGACTGACCACAAGCTAAAGAAGAAAATTAAATTAGCCTACGTGAAGGCAAGCCAGCTGAACAGTTCATTCTCTCTTTCACTTCTTACGTGAAGCTGATAGCAAAATAAGTGAGAAGAAAAATATTGAAGACTTAAGAAAACCTATTTTGATTTACAATGTGCCACTGCAGAGGAATTTTAATGACCTTCTCTAAAAAAAAAAAAAAAAAAAAAAAAAAAGCAGCACATATTGTCATTCCAGACCCTTGAAAGCTTCCTAGAGAAATTATACTGCAGGTGTGACTAGCTATTCAGTGAGCTCCCTACTTAATATGACAAACCCCTTGATGCAGTGGTGATGTGGGAAGGGGTGGATCTTGCATGCTGTAGGCTTTTAACATCCACTTCATAATCTCTGAAGTGCAGTACTGGAGACAGGGCAATTCTGAAAGTGTCAGGGTGTGAACAGAGCAGCTGCGAGTGCTGCAGAAATAACGATGGTGCTGCTCTGTGATGATGGAGCAACAGAGGCTGCATTAAATGGCTTAATCAGGGAGTGGTTGATGTGAAGAAGTCCAACATCTAGTTTAATATTAAGGCAAAGGTAACATGCCTCTCATGTCAACATAGAAAAGGAACTGCTCAAGAATGCAAACAGAGATTAAAAAAGAAATGCATATGCAACATAAATGTGTCATTAGCAGTGATGGAGAGAAGCTGCTTTTGTTCACATTCATGCTACTACTGCAAAAACGGGGACTTGCTTTCAGAACTCCTCTGAAGAAAGAGAGGGTATATGTGTGCAGTAGTTCAGGAGCCTGGTTAAACCATTCAGAAAAGAGTCCCAAGATGAAATAAAGTTTATCCACGTAAGAATCACTGAAAGAAAACCAAATTTTGTTGACATTCTCCAAGTATTTCATAGGAATAGCAATGTAGTATGGATGCCAGTTACTGCAACTATGTAAATTTATATTGACTCCAAAACCATTCAAGACCCTGCAGGTGGTCCAACTAATGATCCAATGAGCCTGTTGAATGTTAGAGAGATGCAAATGAATTTTGACCATAGCAACAAAAACTTGATTAAAAAAAACCCTCAAAACAATGACCAAGCCAACCAGTAATTCCTCCAGTCCAGGAAGCTGCTGTGAAATGTTCAGAAAAAACTTCAGACAAGAAGGAATAGGTTTGCTTCATGGACAGACAGACTTTGACTAGATCCTCTCAGTTCTGAGGTCTGCAAGACTGTTTCCTCTATGGGTTACTATGGGTTATATTCAGTTTGTATCACCTGCCAGTCCCATTATGCTGAAATCTTTTGATACCACTTGTTCCACATCCTCACCCATTTTCCTCTAAACTCATGCCCTGGTTCTTTTTCTTCTCTCTCCTAAGTTCTGCATTCAAGTTGCACTTCTTTCTCCTTTCCCTCTTCTTCCCCTGAGGGCAGCAGTAAGGACCTCAGAGAGCACTGGCCCATCCCTGACTTCACTGCCCAGCCAGCATACCTGTCACTGCACTATGTCAGTGCTTCCAAGAAACAGTTTCCAGGAAAGTCTTGCTCACTTCTACCCACAAGTGTTTTCTGTGCCACAGTTAGCAGTAGGAGAGGGTGGGCTATGTTCATTCTTTGGAAAATTTTCTTATAAAATTAATAAACTTCTACTCTTTTTTTTTTTTCAGGGGTGATTTTTTTTAATTTAGAATTTTGTTTTCAAAGAATTGCCAAAAAACTATTTCATGTTGTAGGGTATACACAGTATTTCTCCTCTGCATCTAAAGTTATATTCCTAAATGCTGAAGTATACAGAATTATCAAATCTTTTTTTTTTTTTTTTTTTTTTGTAGAATGGAGAGAATAGCATGTTTCCCTAATTTCATACTTTGAAAGAGGTGAATTATTTTAGCTGTGGCTCTCTAGAAAGAAAAAAATTGGTGAGATGAATAGCCATCATGAAAAGATTTACTCAAGTGCCTGTGATGACACCTAAGTTATTCAGAGCAGTATCTTCCAGTGGTATGTGTTGAACAAAGTGAAAGCTCATGTCTAGCACCTGCTTTGTGTATAGTAAATAGAAAAAGATGTGAAAAACAGCAGGAGAGAAGCTGAAAGTCTGTTTGCAAATAATAAGGTTTATTAGACAGTTAATTTCATAAAGACAGTTCAGTAATTTCAATCTTAAATGCAGCCGTCATGGTCAGATAGGAAAATGCTAGAGGTGTTTGTGCATTTGGAGAAAACTAAAGGAAGTTTGAGGAGACTATAATGTACTTTCTATAATTAATACACATCTTACAAGCTTTATGCACAGCCTTTCACAAGACCTTTAAGCACTGAGGTTTTTATCTGGCACTGTTCGAGAATGGCAGGAAGCTGATAAAACGCTCAGTGGAATTTGCCATTCATTTATCTGTCCTTCTGTGGCCTTCAGAAGTTACAATTCTTATTTTTGGGGGGCTTTCAACAGCCTAATTATATATGAAAAGGCTTCCCATACCACACAAGCTTGCATTATGGCATATTAGAATTAAATGAGAAGAAAAACTTTCCATTATATGGTTTTCATTGTTATTCATTCATGCATTCATGTAACAATACTGACTCAGACTTCTCTGTGTGTACTCTTAAGCTTCAACAGTTTATCTCTTGGTGCTTCATCCACCAGCGAATGCTAATTAAAAGGGAAGAATAGTCCTTATTCCTGTTATTCTAAAAAGCAATTGATGAACTTCAAAGGTTCTGATTTTTATCAAAGCCCTCGCCAAACTTTCACATGCACTTTTAAAAGCTTGTGCTCTTCTGTACAAGCCTGGAAAAGCAGCTTAGTCTTAATACAAGGCTTATTATGTTCAGAAAGGAATTGTCCCAGTTTGTTGTGTAAGATTGTACATACTCCCTAAGTGGACTATAGGGCAACCGATTCTGCACAAGTGTTAAGAACTGAAAATTACACCTTATTATGTCAAAGTAAAACCCAACACATGGTATAGAGCCATATGTGATATCATCTAGATGATGTGCAGAATTTCACAAGCTTACTCACACAGCCTGTGAGCACTAGTGAACTGGAAAAGTCTCATCCTGGTGTTTTCCATATCTAACTTGAGGTCTAGAAACCAAATCTGAAGACGTTTGAACAAAATGAGACTTGTCTCTCTAATTTTGAACCAAAACAGAAAACTGTAGGTCTTGAAATCAACAAATGAACATTGCAGATGTTTTTAAAATGATGTTATCTTCAAGGTCTATTTTTAGTTTAACCATATATCATGTATTTACACCCATGCTGCTGTTTAGGCATGTAACTTTCTTGGTTCATTTGCAAGCTATGAGAAGACCAGAATTTGCATCTCAGTTCCTGCAATATACATATAGGTCCAGCTTTCTCAGTTAATGCCTACCTAACAAAAGCATATATAAAAAGAAAAATCACCCCAAAAAAAGTTTGTTGCCAAAAATATTATGGAATGAGGTGGAAAAGAATTCTAGAGGATTGGACATTTTTCAGTGAAGCAATCCAGTCTCCCAGAGTAGCCTCTCATTGTAAAGATTTGTGGCCGTCCTTGTAACAAGTTTCATTGGTCATTTTATCTTATGATAGGAATTACTCTTACCTTTCTAATTTTCTGTTTCTTTTACAGATACTTCTGTTCACAGTACATTTTTCCAAAAAGCATAGTGAAGAACGACTGCATGTCAAAAATACAACAACTTGCCAGATTTAGGAGAAGCTCAGTAACACAGCTATAAGTGGGAGAGACACTACCTCAGCATCAATGTCCAGTAGCTCAGCCAAGATATGAACAGCAGTAGGAATCAGGATAGAAACCTTATTTGCCAGTAAACAAAATAATCAGGAAGAATGCTGGAAAATATAAACTTTTCTCCAAATTCATAGACACTGACCTGTGTTTGCTGAACCCATGGGATGGGGAGGAAAAAGAAAGAGTTTATGTTCTTACCAGTTCTCTCAAAACTGAGTGGATTGTTGTTCACATTAAAGTCCTATGGAACATTTTGATCTTAAAACTCAGTAACACTATTAGCAAGGACATGATCGTATAAATCTTTGTTTTGGGTTATGTCAAGATCTCTTTTTACAGAAGGCAAGGTTGATGCTTCTTATGACATTTTACTTTTTTCAATTTATCTGCTGACCTTACATTATCTGAAAGGACAGCATGAAATGCCCTAGAAATTATAGATCTAACTTGATTATGCTGTGAGTTATTTCCTTTCTCCAGGGTATATATTACCCAGAGAGAGCAGAGGCCAGCACAGGTCTCCAGCTACTGCAGGTTTCGCCTCTCTCTTTATGACGGGGTCACTTGAACAGCATGCTGTGTTGGAATCCAATTTAAGGGTAAGATCATGGCTCAGATATGTTGATGAAATTTTGTCAGATCTTTGCTTTCCCACATTCTTCTAGCATCTCAGTACTAGATGTTGAACATTGATTTATTGACATGATCAGAATACGAAGAAAGGAAAGCAGATCTGATTATTCTAACAACTGCTCCAAGTTTTCATTTCTTTTTCCTGTTCAGCCACCTGGTCATGACCCTTTGCATTTTCCTTGGTGTTTCCCTTCTGAATTGTAAGCAGAGCTTTACCTGGGCTGTTTGCAAGAACAGTGTTCATCACTGATCTCACTATATCTTCTTAAGCAAAATATTATTTATAAATCTTGGCAATCTGAATGACTCGGTTCCTGCTGGGACAGAGTTAATTTTCTTATTAGTAGCTGGGGCAGTGTTGTGTTTTGGCTTTGGTGTGAGAACAACTTTGACAGCACACTGATGGGTTTGGTTCATTATTGCTGGGTTATGTTCATATTAAGCCAAGGGCTTTTTTAGTTTTTCAGGCCTTGCCAGGGAGAGGGCTGGAGGGGCACAAGCCAGGGAGGTTGGACACAGCCAGGACAGCTGACCTGAACTAGCCAAAGAGATATTCCATACCATGGGATGTTATGCTTGGTATATACATGGGAGGGGGGGGCTTGGCCAGAGCCTGCTGATCGCTGCTCGGGGACTGGCCAGGCATCGGTCAGTGGGTGGTGAGCAGTTGTATCGTGCATCACTTGGGTTTCTTTTCTCCCTTCTCTTCAGATTTCATTCCTCTCCCCATCTCCTTCCTTTCATTATAACTTTTTGTTGTTGTTCTTATTATTATTATTATTGCTCTTTCATTTTTCTTTTATTTCAATTATTACATTGTTCTTATCTCTAGCCTCAAGTTTTACATTCCAATTCTCCTCCCCACCCCTCTGGGTGAGAAGGGAGGGAGCAAGCAGCTGCGTGGCACTTAATTACCAGCCAGGGTTAAACTATGACAATGACTTGCTTCAGATGTGGAGTTCCCACGTTGTTATTAATTTACTATGATAGCAGACCAGAGGTCCTCTTGTGAATTCTCTCCCACCATGCTACCATGTTACGATACAAGTATATATGAAGTCCCTTTCTCGGAGTTCACAGGCGACACACGAAGGAAAACAGCATCCATTGAGGATAGCTTTCACATCACGAACTTCATTCAGCTAGTCTCACAGGTTTCCTTTAAAGCCAGTGTAGAGGAACAGACTCCTCCAAGAGGCAATTCAGAGCAAAAGCTAATTTAGGGTCTCTGAGTCAACCTCCTCATTGAATATCAAAGGACCACAGAAATATGAGCCAGCTATGTCCATCACTCACACTTGGATTATATGAATAACGCCTTGGGTATTTATTTCTGCACCCTTTTTCCCTTTTCTTACCATACATCTTTTCTTTCTCAAAGCCTACTTGTTTTCCCAGGCACATTTTTCAAAGAAAAAGAAGAAATCCCATAGGACTAGGAAAACTAGGATGTTTCATGAAAACCAAGGAGGAGTCACAGGAGTATGTAAGTTGGAGGGACCTCCACAAGCCTCCTACTCCAACCCTCTGCTCAGAGCAGACCAGTTAGAGTAAGTCTTTTGTAAAACTGGGAGTTGTTCTTCCCTTGGCTTGTCCAACAAGAGAAAAAGAAAGAGGTGAACTAAAAACCACTGGTTCAGACTGTTGGGCTCATTCAAGCCTCAATGCCTTTCCTGTGGTTACTAGAAAACAGCCAGCAGGAAGGGATGGTGAAGGTCTATGATAAAGATATCCTTCACTAGAAAGTATGTTAGATGATCAAATATTTTCAAAGGGTCCAACAAGATAACAAAAAAAAAGAAGAACTTTCAAATAATTATTAATTTTCAAATAATTGATTTCAGAGCACTGATACATCAAGTAGAAATTATATTTCATGCTTTTACAGAGCCCAAGAGGCACTCATGCAGTATGTGATTATATATATATATATATAATAAACTTCTAGTAGAGTGTATTCTATATATATTGTTTGAAAGAAAAAAAGATACTGCCAAAAGTAGTGTGATTTAAAACCTGACTCAGCAGTAGGATTACCCACACGCTTGACGTGAGCTGCATGCCAAAGTCACTTATGCCTACAGGACTACTTTACCTTAGTTCAGTTTAAGTTTTAAAGCAAGGATGATAATTCCATTTTCCTATCACCTATTCAGTGACAGAGCCATTTATTTAGGTAGTCACATTGTGTTTTCCCTGGGAAGAAAACAATTTTAAAAGCTCCTGACGCCCCTCTCCCTCCTTGTGGCCCTTCCAGCCACTCCAAAGCACCATCGAACTACAGTTCACAGCAGCGTCAGAGGAGCTGCTCCTGGGGATCTTTTGGGAACAGTATTATTTCCTGAACCAGATTAAAAATAATCATAAAAAGAGCATGGGAATACTTTGGTTTTGGTTTTGCACAGAATATGACAGTGAATCAGTTTGGAAATGGATATGCCAGGAAGACTGAAGAGGGCCCAGCTTACATGCAGGAGAACAGAGCAACAGCTGACAAACTTCAGTCAGCTTCAACACTGAAAGCATCCACAACAACTTGAACTGAGGGTCATAAATCACTTCCTGGTGAAAGAAAAGGGGAGATTCAGTGACCCAAATGTTTATAATATTCATACAGAATAACTCAAATTCAAATATTCACGTTCATGTATTCTAACAGGTGATTTTCTTCAAAATGTTCATGCTTCAAAATTTCATTCTGGAAGCATTTTTTATCGTCATAAATTGATTGAGTCATAAGTGAAATAGCTAATTTCAGATCAAACAGACCTCATTCAAAGAACCACTTTTTTACAGCTTTTCAAATAACTTCTTTTTGTTTTGTTGATTTTTTATTGACTTGAAATCACATATTCTTGAATTCTGAGAACTCAATGCAAAATTAAAAAAATATTATTTACCAAACTCTGGTTAGGCTTTCTGGATGGTATAGTAGTATAAGCAAACAAGCATCCTCCTTGCACATTATGACCTTTTTCTACTGGTATTCTTTTTCTGCTAACAGAAAACATGAATAGCAATATGATATGGAGACATTAAAAGAGAACTGGAGGGGAAGTGATGGAGAAGCAGCATCATGGCTGTCCTAAAAACTTAGTAAGTGTGGAAGTCAGAGGAATTAGACACAACTTAATTTTTCTGATATTTTTTTTCATAAAACTCTTACAATTTCAGATATCACTAAAAATTTAAAAGAAAAGGAAAATAAAACCCAGAAACTATGTTATAAATGTACTAAGTTGCCATAAGGCAACCATTTTTCTTTCAGTGCTGACATTAGTTTTCCGGTGTATATGAACCTAGTAAAACTCATTTGCTAAAAATGTGCTTGTTAGGGGGGAAAAGAAGCACAAACCTTTTTTGGGAAAAAAAAAAAAAAAACAAAAAAAAAAAAAACCCAAACCACAAAAAAAAACAAAACTGTGCCTTTGCAAGCTACGCAGAGCATAATTGCCTCTTGTTAATTGCTGAAAAGGTATTTCCAACCTTACAGCATTGCTCCGTTGTTCATGAGGCAGCAGGGTTCCTTTTATATTTCTAAAAATTTGTATCTATCTCCTTAACAGGTTTTGCCATGCCAGGAGCTGCAAAGCAGTAACACACCCACTTGCTCTGGAGAATATATGAAAATCAAAACCAGCCCTAGAAAATGATAGAGGGGAACATGAATAAACAGCACTAAGTACGCAATCTTCTTAAACAAGTTGGTAAACAAGCTCAGGGAATTATTAAGCTTGGCAACAGCGTTTGTTGTGCTGCTAGGACTATCCTGTAATGAATTACAATGATTAGTACCACCAGACAAAGTGGTTCAGTTTCACAGAAAATTTTCCCAGCCTTCTGTCATTAATCTCACCTGGGCTATTACTAGCACTGTCACTTACAGCTTGGGTGCTAAACTCCTTAATGCAAGCTGTACAGGGAGCTTAGCTTTTGTTTCCCACAGCAGAACGCACAGGCTGAGGGTGCTGTGCATGCTGTGTCTTGCGTAGGTTTACTTTAAGAGAAAGGAAGAGAGATTGTGAGCTGTGAGTGTCCTTGATTGTAACTTCAGATTTAATATTCCCCGAGGGAAGTGTTTTCTAACCATCACACATGGAGCAGGGCTGCTCAGTCAAATACTTGGGTAGAAATATGAGTATTGTTAGCTGCCAGTATAAACAATTGCTTCTAAGCATTGTACTATTATAAAAACTGTTTACAATCCCATTTTTTATTTGTATGGACCAAAATAATTCTATGAAGCACTTTGTATATTGTTCTGAAATCATTTCCATACTCTCTTCCACAAATTTCAGAACCCCTAAACATCCTATAAGACAAAGCAAACAAGGTTTTACAGTTCATTTTGCAAGCAGTACTCACTAGCTCCAAGGAAACAGGGCATTTCTTTTCCATCTGCAGCCTCTAAGGAGGAGAGCAACATGCCTGATCAGTTGTGATAACTCAGAAAATAAATTATCTGTTTCATAGTATTATGCCTCAGAAAGAACAGAGATGAGCGCTGGGAGAGGGCCCCGTCGTGAGAAGCAGGTGCAAGGTGTACAGCGCCATGGTCTGCCCATGGCTCTGCTCGTTCTCCTCCCTCTTTAAGGTCAGTGAAGGGGCCTGGACTATCCCACTCCAACACAGACAGTTAAAATAAATCAGATTAATTTTATCTTTAAATGCCTATGATTAATAAGAGAGTATAACAAGTCTGGGACAGATATCGGTATAAACATCCTTGAGATTTACATTTGGTAAGGTGATTCCTGTGTCTTCATCTCCCTGCCTCAGTTATAGACACTGGGGGTTCATGTACCCACTTGAGAGATACAGTTTTCTCTCAAATGCATATATGTGTGCACAGTACGTTCAAAGGGTTATGTTCTCTACTCACCTTTCTCAGTCTCTCTCCCTGCCCTTGCATACACATACACACACAAACACAAGTAGATGAGTCATGGTAGTAAAAAAAAAAACCAGAAACCAAAAAAAATCCCACAATACAACTTACATAAATACGTGCATCATTTTGCCATAAGTTTTCTCTGTTTTCTTGGCTGGCAGATTATTTATTTTGTAGATTAGTCAAAGTATAGAGACCACTGTGAAAATAATTAAGTAATCTCTCAGTTTAAAGAGTGAGAGAAGAGGCCAGAAACCTGTCCTAAATACAAGCATGTGAAAAGCAATTTAGTCATTTTGGTAAACAGTATGATAGGCAGAGATCTAGAGAGAAATTTTATTTGAGACATAAATGCTACATGACAAAATATAAAATATTCAAGTTCAGATTTTCTTCCGAAGCAGGCAATAAAACCCATGACTTTTGAAAGTGCTTTGGATTATTTTGATTAATTCATGTTTGATCATTGACTATTAAGTTTTTTATTTAGATAGTCTTTCATTATACTGAATCATAAACTGAACTTTAAAACACCATAGTATTCAGGTCTTTTATTGTACCTTACAATACAGGTAAAATACAAAACAACTCTATGGTGAAATATTTAATGAAGAAGTTTTCTGTGATTAAGGCTGATTTGCCAGCCACCTTGAAGCACAGGTTTCCACAGGGCTGGAGAGGCAAAGTTCCCCTCCTTCTCCTCCCTGCCTGAGGGATCAATTATAGAGAGGTTGGCTGAAGTCCTGCACTCACTTATGATTTCTGTAGATACAAGAAAAATGCCAGTCTAGGGGCTGGGAATGTCATCATTCTCCCTGCATCCCACCCACTGCAGATTTACATATATAAACTTATCTTCCATCTCTGTGTTCTCCTGTAGCATCAGAAATGAGCTGTTTCTCTACAGGCACAACAGGACTTGTTCCCCCTCTCAGTGTGCAATAGCCCAGGTGGGGGCTTCTCATTTCATGGAGCGTAACTATCCAGTAAAGTACCTCTCTTCTCCTTCCCTGGTGTGTTTCAGCCTTACATTTAACTTCTCCTGCTACCTTTGTCTTAACATTAAGTTAAACTCCACCTGTAGAGTTAGTTACGTCCTGCCTCTGAAACCATGACACTAAAGCAGGACCTGTTTGGAAAAGTTTGTCCTATTCCCTGGCTCTAAAATGGTGACAAGCATTGCTCATTCCCAAAGTGTTACACAGAAAGTTTCGTCTAAAGTATATCATATTATGTTAAACTCTGACGTTTCTCTTTCCCCAAAATACAGTAGCACTGAACTAATATTTAGCCTGATTCTCCTTGGAGGTCAGAAGAGGGGCAATGATTAGAGGAAAGATGATTTTGTCAACCTAAAAGCTTTTAAAGGTAGCATTTGATTTCTACAGTAATAGTCTTTCATCATATGACTGTGCATCTTCTTCCTTCCACCATGATTGAATCCAAACCTGTTACTATCCTTAAGTGAAGTTAGCAAGCCACCTGGTTTGGACTGCTCTGATCCTGCAGGCAGCAGAAAAAATACTCTTCGTATTTCCTAACCATCTGCTTCTTACGTTTCAGTCCTATTTAAAAAACAAGTTAAATTTGTTTGTGTATCAACTGGAAAGAAACCAGTACAGGGAGACAAATCATAAAGATGCTAAATGGGTTTTGTTGCTTTAGACCTTGTTTTCTTCTCCAGAGGTAACTGCAGCCCTTCTTATTACTATTTAGAGTGGTATTAGGCATATTTATAAATTGTATGAGAAAGGCAGTAGCGGTGCAGTGAGAGAGTTTGCTGCTATTATGAGGCTGTGCAAAGCACTATGCACTATGCAATAAAATGGCAGGTGAAATTCAACAGAGGAAAACACAAATCTATGAATTTATGGACAAATACTTCATAACTTCACACATGCAATGACAGGCTCTAGGATGCCTTCAGAAGTTAGTTCTCTAGGCTGTGACAGACAGCTCCATAAAACTACTGTTGACATGTTAAATAGTAGCACAAAAAATGAGCTAAATATTAGGAATTACTAGAAAGGCAATA
Organism: Microhierax caerulescens; assembly: GCA_035590215.1. Lineage (NCBI taxonomy): Eukaryota > Metazoa > Chordata > Aves > Falconiformes > Falconidae > Microhierax > Microhierax caerulescens. The sequence goes on along the minus strand of JAVJGJ010000059.1, from coordinate 68,371,530 downwards.
AAAAACAAAGGTAAGCACAACATCATTCTCACACAAAATAGTCCCCAGCAAATTGTAATGCAGTGTCTCTGATACCACTGTTGATATTTTTGTTTTTATTGGCTCATGTTGGGTTGTTCTTCCATTGACTTGTTCAGCCTTAAAAAAAAAGCAAGTAGGAAAACTCTTAGCAACTATATTTCATTGGATTTTGAACATTTAAGACTCACCAGGGAATAATGCAGTTATCACTCAGTCAATTTAGCAGCAGTGTCTCTATGCCCAGGCTGTCATATACTGATGACATATACTAGTATGTACATACTAACATGTATATACTAATAACATATACATATAAATAACACTCTCTCATAAAATGGCTGGCTTCTATCCTTATAACCTTGTGGCAGCAATTACAAGAACTCTAATATATACTCTAATAATTGTTCTTAGTAATTATTTAATTACTTAGAAAAATATTTGCTTGCATTTGTTAATAAATTCCATGTACTCTTTAATATAAAAATAGCCACAGTAAAGAAATAGACTTACTTACCTACTTACTGGGACCCAATCTTTTAAAAAATTCAAGCTGCTTAAAATCAAATTATTTCAATCAAAAGTTACATTTTGTTACACGTAAGGAAAAAAAAAGTTGTCCAAATTGTTACCCTTAATGATTAGACACAGAAGAAATGAACGATTTCTCTGATTTACAAATATGAAGAAGTAGTTAATTAATTAGTTGTGTGCCTCACATGGTAGAGAAACACAAGTTATATCCTCCTCCCAATATTTACAGTGAAATGAGAAACCTCACAAAGTATATATGTAGAAGTTACCGGTGGGCACACTGATAGTGATAAACGGCAGAGATAAAATCCAATACAGACATTTTACTTTGCACAGGGGAAAAGAGACAGAATGTCTATGTTCCTTTGACATTTCCTTTATTTCAAGACTGGAACAATCATGTTTTAATTGCACAGGCATTGGCAGAAAGCATATTTTACACTCACTTTTGCAAGTGTTCACACTGGCGTACCACAGGCTTCACAATTCTTATTCTTTCAGGTCCTTCTCTGCACCCAGCCAAGCAGGAGAGAGAAATGTTTCCCGTAAATTTACGACCAGTCACAAATACGTAAGAGTATTTAGGGGGCCTGGTTTTCAATGGCCACTGAAAAATGTTTTCCAGTCATAACATAACAGAAACTAATGCTCACAAAATGCAGCAGCTCTGCCTGGCAGAAGCCAGCAGCTGCGCTCAGCCGCCGTGGCTAACTTTGTCACATGCATTAGTCACCATGAGCTACTACCAGCTTATTTGGTTATGTCGTCAGTGATTAAGTTCTGCCACCAGACACACTTTTAAACAAGGTTTTCTTAGAAACTGTTCCCTTTGCAATTGGATTGGGAAGAATACCTGACAGATAGGAGTACAGCAGCTGTCACAACCAGTTAAGGCAGTGGCCCATCTGGGTCAGCGTCCTGACAGTAACTGTTCCCCGGGGCAGAGATTTAGCTCCATCACCATAAATTAGTTTGGTTTAAGTTACGCAGCTTAAATGTCTAAGGCAGCAAGACTTCTGGCTGCCTCAAGAGCATGAATCAGAATCTCTGCAGAGGTAAGCTAGTAAGCCTGTGTACATGACATTGCTAATGTGAAGTCCCCAGGGCTTTAAGCTTAAGCTTTAAGCTTTTTCAAAGCATTATTATTAGCAATGCAGTGACTCCAGCAGATCTAAAATAGGGCTGGAATCTTACTGTCCTAACACTGTACAAAACCCAGAAGCTCTTATGCCATAAATTGGTCAGAAAGACAAGAGAGAGGAAGGTGGCAGAATTATAGATCTTTGCCTGAAAGCACTTAAGTTTTCACTTAAAAAAAAAAAAAACACAATAAAATAAAATTCACTTACTCAGAACAGTGTCTGAGGTTGAGTGTTCCTAAGCACAATTTTCTGCATTCTGGACCACAAGGTAATATTTTACACTACCTGTTTTTTCTTGTTTTTTTTAAACTTTGTTCCTTAAGATCCTATTGTTGCAATAAAGAAACCTAATTCATTATATTTACTTTGCAAATAGCCTTTCCTAACATCATTGCTTTAACAGAATTAACTGTATTAGGAAACACAGGTTGTCTTTAAATTTACTAAGCAGTATCTTTGTGAAGGGAAGAACTTTTTCTAGAATGTCATAACCAAAGAATTTTTCACTTCTAATGAATAATCTTTACCAACATACATGATTCAAAACCGATAGGCACTTTTGCCTTGACACAAGACTGTTGAATGATAGCAAAACATGGCAACAGAAAAGGAGCAATTTATCCTAACACCTTCCTTGATGAAAGGTGAATGAGTTGAAGGAAAAACTCCTGTCTGCCATGGATGACCAACACCTGCCTACAGAGATTCTGGAGATAAAAATATACATCAGAGAGAGTATTAAATAACATTTTGTCATATTTAGAGAGCAGATTTGAGTTTCAGATAAGTGGTTATAAAAGACAGCAATTTGCAATGCAGTTTCAGGTGAAAAAAGAAAAAAAAATGAGGTGGATACACACTTTCCCCATTTACGTTTTGAAAGTTAATTAGCAAGGACTACTTATCTCAATTTGATTGCAATGGTCAACAGTTAAAAAACACGGCAACTTTTGTTTACCATGCACCAAAGAAGGTTATCTTGAGAGGTAAGATCTTCCTCCAGGGTTAAAAAAAGGTGAATTGGTTCAGAGTATTTTGTGCTAAAGTTACACCAACATACCTTCTCTCTGTGAATGTTCCTGTAACAACTGCTTTACAAAAGCAATTGTCCTTTCAGTCGGGGGTGTCTAAGAGCCCAGTTGTGTTTCTTATTATGCGACCCAGCTTTTATACAAACAGGTTTCCCTCCATGAAATGAAAAGTGACAGATGCCTCTGGAGGACCAAATATTCTCATCTATCTCACATAGACTAACTTGGGATACAACGAATCACCTCTGGAAATGTCTCTCTCCACTGTTATGAAGGGAGCCTGAATGATTAAGACTAAATAGAATCATAGAATGGTTTGGGTTGGACGGGACCCTGCCTTGGGCAGGGACATCTGCAACTAGATCAGGTTGCTCAAAGCCCCATGCAACCTGGCCTTGAACACATCCAGAAACAGGGGATCCATAACTTCTCTGAGCAGCTTGTCCCAGTGTCTCACTTCCCTCATGTAATAAACTTCTTCCTTATGCCCAGTCTGTATCTACCCTCTTTCAGTACAAAACTGTTGCCCCTTGTCCTGTCAATACAGGTCCTTGCAGGCTGTTAGTCTGTCCCCATCTTTCTTGTAAGCCTCTTTAAATATTGAAAGGCCACAATAAGGTCTCCCCAGAGCCTTCTCTTCTCCAGGCTGAATCCCAACTTTCTTAGCCTTTCCTCGCAAGACAAGTGTTCCAACCCTCTGATGATTTTCATGGCCTTCCTCTGGATCCACTCTAACACGTCCATGTCCTTCTTGTACTGGGGAATCCCGAGCTGGATGCAGTACTCCAGGTCGGGGTGTCAAGACAGCGGAGTAGAACGGCAGAGAGGGAGGCAGGATCACCTCCCACGACCTGCTTCTTTTTAGGTACCCCAGGAAACAATTGGCTTTCTGGGCTGCAGGTGACACAATTGACTTTGTGTCACCTTTTTTGACACAAAAATTTTGTGTCAAAATTTTTTGACACAAAACTTTGACAGCTAATGTCCAATTTTTCATCTACCAGTATGCCCAAGTCCTTCTCCACATAACTTCCAGATGGCTAAAGTCAAAGTAGAAGCAATCCCATCTTACTGAGCTGTTCTTAACAGTCTGTTACAGGCAAATATTCAGGGCCTGTGCTACAGTTACTGACCACCAGTATCCTTCAGGCACGTGCAAGTCATCAAAGCAGTAAAATGCTGCATGGTATGGGAGTCACACAGAAATTTTGGGCTTCCAAGGAAGCAGATGTAGCCCTGGATGCCATTTTATTTACATATTAATGTCGTAGACCAAAGACATGTGGGTGGGACATGCTAAGGCAAACACACACTCACTTCAATCTTTCTAACACTGTGAACATGGGGACACAAGCTTACCAGGCTCACCAGCCAGACAAGCACCTGATTTCTCTGGGCAGCCCCAGGTGGTGCACATGTGCCCTTTCTTCACTGCCACTCATACCTGCAGAGTTGCAGATGACATAAACACGTCTCCCAGTCATTCCCCAGGATAACACAACACAATCCACACCAGAAGGAATTTTTTGCCTTGTTTGTTCATGTTCACATTCTTTGTGCCTGTATGGTTAAAATGGGAAGAAATTCAGTACAGCATGACATAATTTTATTGCCAATCTTGTAATTTTACTGGCTCAATAAAACATCCAGAATATGAAAGTGACTGAATACAAAATTATAATACATTAAAAAAACAGACTCCAAAGATGCATTCTCCCCGTGGTAGTCCTCTATGACAGTCCCAAACACTAAACTGGTTATTAAACATTGCCTCTTGTTTGTTTGACTTTGGCAAAGAATTAACATACCTATCCATCCATGCATTTCGTTACCAACTTTTTCCAGGGATGGGGGTCAACATGGAAATCATCTGATGTGCAAAGTAATCCAGGATGTACCTTATGTCTCTTCAAAGGATGCTGCATTAGATACAAATTCAGTCACAGTTAACTGTGAAGGAGTTTATCTGAATTTCTAAATGCTATCCCAGTTTTTAAGATCCTGAAGACAAGGAACAGATGCTGAATATGCACATGCCAATGCAAGAACCCTAGCATCAAAGTACAAAAACCCAAAGTGGAAGAGAACTGTAGCAGCACAATGCCAAGTAAAATTAGAGAGGCACCACCTGTAGAAGGGCTTCTTTTATAAATCCTCTGTACTATGTCTCGTGCATAGGCACTATCTTACCTCTTCTTGACTCAGGCAACAAAACTACAGAGCTATGATATTTACTGAATAAAATCCATACCCGACTTGCTACTTTCTCTCCCTCCACCTAATCAAGGAAGTACTTTTTCAAACATTCAGGCAGACATTCATAAGGTCCAATCTTGATTTATTCAAATACATTTGGGGGTATGACAGATGCTTAAACAAATAAGCTATGCACATTCAAAGAATGCCACCGAAGGTGGCACTCAGTTTTCTTAGTCTTTTTAACCTGAGATAGGCGGTGATGAAAATAACTGAACCAGCTTAAAATGCTGGGGATAAAATGCCCAAAAATAAACATTCAGTTCACACAGAAATGCTACAAATAGTTCCAGATTTGCCATTTCAAGAGAAAGAGTAAGGTTTCCTTTCTTGTTTTGCCCTAGCAAGACATTAGCGACATTTAGAAAAAATGATCATTCCTGAACAAGGCAGTTATGTTACAATACAGTTTACAACATTGAGACTTACTTTGACTTGAGGCGAAGTTAAGATTAAAGAGATGCTGCTGCTAAGACTACAAAGGCTCATAAAACACTAAGCCATTATCATGACCTTAACATAGAACTTAGGATTCAAGACATCAGTGGTTATAATAGTCTTATATTCATTTAAAATTCAGCTACAGTTTGTCACAGTCCCCTTTTAGTTTTGGTCTAAACTACCCTGAACTTTAGCTGCACAAAGTATTTATTATTTCTTTATTAGCTGCAAAATTCACAAGGTCCAAAGGTGGGAAGCATCAAGTCCCTGAGAAATCCAAGAAGCCACTGTAGTTATTATCCCAGCTGTCCTCTTCTGCTGCCTTTGTACTGTAGAAGGTCAATTTACTGCATAATAGAAAATAGAATTACTACAATTTCAGGCTTGCCATGCAGGAATACATTTGTAGTGCACTGAAGACTAAGACAAATTTTCACACCACCACCTTGAAGTCATTAATAAAGAAGGCTGTGGTCTCTGTCAATATGTGTTGCTCTCACTAAATATCAAATCAGCTTTTCTTTGACGATGGGGGGAGTGAAATAAGTTTGCCTGTGGGTACTCTTAGTTTCAAGTCTCTAAAAGCATTATGCTAGAAAACTTAAACTTTTGCACCTTCTGTTTGAAGGTCATCCTCAGTATGGTAATTATTAAATTGCAATGATTTGAATGTTGCAGTCAGAACTCTGGATTCGCCTGTTTTCCCACAGAAGTAAGGATTGTTTTTGTAGTGCAAAACTGGAAAAGCAAAAGATAGGTCAGTCTTCTGAAAGAAAAAAAATGTGCAAAGTTTCAGTAATGCAACTATAACCAACAACAAAAGCTTGGTGAAAAACAAATATTTGCTGGCATCTGAGCAATGACTCTGTTGGAGGGAAGGAACAGGGGTACAGCAAACTGCAAAACCTGAGGCATCAGTTTTTTTCTTCTGGCAGGCGAACAGTGGAAGCATTAGCAAATATCTGAAAAGCAGGCCGTAAGTGGCAAGCAAAAAGACTATATGACAACCCTCATGTCAAGAGATTTGGGTTTCTAACCACACTTACAAGTAATAGGAATTTTCTAAGAGGGTTTTTGCTTGTTCAAGAGAAATTATGAAATAATGAAAGCTATTAACAGAATCCCAGCCACTATAGAAATACACCCATATTTCTACCCTTAAGCTAATACATAAAAAGGCAGATGTTTCCAATAAGAATAGGAGACATTATAATAAATGTTTCCCAGAAGCTTGCTGCTGGAAAAAAAAGGAGGCTCCTGATTCCATTACTACCAACAGTTTATCTCTTGGGCTACGATTTCCTGGTAACACTACTCATTTTCTCCTACTACTCTGTCACATTGCTAGTACAACTTGGCTTTAGTGTGGCCTTATAAACTGTTCTCCCCTACACAAATATTATCTTTCCAGGGGAATGCAGTGGATTTCCAACTTAAGGGTAACTTCTCCACTCTAAAATCTAATTAGGTGGCCAAACCTTTCCAAAATGTAGCCAGTGCAGGAGTTCGTCAACCAGAGACCCCTCCACAGCCACAGCTTCCACCTCGGGGAGCGGTATGTCAAGTCTCACATGGGAAGGAAGACCCATGAGAAACAGATCTGGACGGTACTTCTTACTCAACTTCAAAACCAGTAAGCTTTCAAAAGTAGGAGGAAATAACTCAGCCATGTGCCTGTTCTTCAACAGATACATTTGCCAAATATGAGTTAACAGCAAAAAGGTGTTTCTTTATTTGAGTGGCCAAGTCCAGTTTTACCTCTTTCTGGTTATCCCTTTTTATTTATGCCATTTTTTATTCCCTTATTCCACTCTATTTGCTGCAACGCATACTTTCACACAGGAGTGAAAAATGGAAGCAATCAAAGGGTCATCCAAGGATCAAAAACCTTAAGCAGTTGTTTTCAAGTTTTATTTATGTTTATTAAACTTTCCCAACTCATTTCATTATTCTTCTGCTTACCCACCCTGCCAAATACCTCTTTGGTGGATAATAAAATAATTCAAACAACAGAAAAACAGACATCCAATCCAATTTCTCTTGGCAGGCAAGCAAGACAGGGAAATACCAGATTATTATTAAAAAAAAAAATTAAAAAAATTATACTGCACATCCACAAGCACTTTGTAAACCTAAAGACCTCACTATCTAATGGTCTCTATTACCTTCTAGGTGTTCCAGATCTTCAGAGAAGTACATGATGTATATGTATCAGGGCATAAAACCTGTGTGCCTCTGAGCACCTGTCCATGTAAGCCACCACAGCTGATCCAATTTTGATTTTTAAATGGCCTATAAAGAACAAAGATGGACAGTGTCAAAACTGGTATCAGTTAATATTCACAAGGAAGGAAGGGAGGGAGAGTAACTGTGCCTGGTTATGAGATGCTATTAATAGAAGATGGAAAGATTAATTTCAGTATCTTTTGACAGTTTATTAGCAGACTGATATCTGGGACAATATTCACTCATAGTTCCTTTACTGTTTCATGCAAACAAAGATCAATTTTAATAAAAATATGTTGGTCTGATCTCATCCAATCATCTTGCCTTATTATCAAAAGTAATTTTCCACCCTTGTCTTGTGGTGGTGTTTCTGTTCCCTGGCTGAAAACAGTGTTGTCTTAACACGCAGAGTAACAACATGTTTGAAGAGCTGGACCTTGGTCACTGAAAGGAGCCAAGTATTGTGTAAACCCACTGACCTCTCTCAGATTAGGGTTGCATCTCTTGACCTAGACTGTGCTCTGTAGATCATAATTAGGCTAATGAGGTGGCACACACCATTTTATTTCCATCACAGTTGCGTAGTTCATGGGAGGGAATATCAGGCTGTGCAGCTCCAGCCTGAGAATCCCTGACTAGACAGGTTACTTATGCCTATTCAAAGGTTATCCGGGAAAAGGGACTGTCACAGGTATGGTTGCTCCATTTTTTCCCAAAGCCCACAGCAGAGCACAGGCCTGGGTCAATACAGCTGCTTGCACAGCAACTCAGCCACAGCCCCTCACAGGGTAAGCGCTTTGCACCCTGCTGAAGGGAGCAGTGCTGCCAGCATCTTTCAAGTGCATCTGCTAATTCTGTTAGCCTCTAATTATCATCCCCATCACCGTTCACCTGAATCACTGTTGTAAGCAAATTGGGAAAAATATTGGGGGGAAATGTATAGTTCTGCTTGGGTAGATCAGAGTCAGTGGAATACTGAAGAAAAACTGCCACTTTTGTCTGCCTGTGACTAGCACAGTTACTATACAGCTTGAGAGAGAAAAACAATATTTTTGCCTCTCAGCAACTTTCTCAGCCCTGGTTCTTCCAGTGCTAAGTCTGACACAACTCTTGAGTTGACTATACCATGTTTACATCTAAGAAGGGTTGTCTTTTTAGTGCATTGTATTAGGTTTGGGGGAAAAATCACCATGAAATATACACAATGGTGTCAAATGGATTGCACCCTTATAAACTCCAAAGTATACTTTTGGTGTTTTCCTACATTTCATTGATACAAAGATTAGATTTGGATGTATACCACTAATCTCCAGGCTTTTAGCCACCATTAAAATTAACTGTCCAAAAAGTGTGGGCTTTCACACGTTAGCATTTTCAAATGCTATTCATTTTATAGGCTGAAATTTGGGTAAATAGATTGATTTTGAATTCTGGATCATGCCAGCTCCAATTCAGGCTAATTGAAAGAAGAGACACACGACTTTAGCTTCTACTGAAACAGAAAACTGCCTGTGGGTTAGATCACAAGCAAACTTCAACCATACAGAGTTCGTAACAAATGCAAGGGCAAGGGATTCAAGCAAGTGCAGCTCCTCCCTGACGGTTAAAGCAGCGTGTGATTTTGCTTCCACTTGGTCTCAAAAGAAGACAGCTGACATGAGCACTAACCTTCAAGCGCCTTGTGCAAGAAGTTTTATGGGCTGCCAGTCTGGTAATATTTGCTATATAATCTTAAGGTTAAATAAACTTAACTAGGGTGTGTAAGACAAAGGACAGGTAGGAGGCTGGACTGTAAGCAAGGGATCCATCTTCTGCCCTGTCTAAACAAAGAAACTGAATTTTCAGCAAAAAAAGTCTGTAAGTACATGGGTTTGCATCTGCATATTACTTGTCATCGCCACTGGTTATTCAGCTCCTAAGGGAGTCAGCCCTAAAATCTCTGGCTATTATACTAATGATACAATATTATTCAGAGCTCTGTATCACAAGGAGCTGAGAAGGATTTTAAAGACCTTGCAAAATCTCCTATTTCCACTATCACCATAGAAATATTAATTCAGGCAGGGGAAGGGAATTGTGTTTACACCATCAGGTTTCTGTCTCTTCTTCTTCTCCAAGTGCTGACAGCTGGGAGGCAAAAGAAAGAAGTTATTTATTTTAGAAAAAGTTCTTAACCAGAGTAAATCACCAATTCGATTTTTTCCCATTCAGAACTTCTCTGTCCCGAGATAAGGTTTGTCAGTATTTTCTGAAAATATGGTACGGTTGCTCTGTGATTACAGTCACTGAAGGAACAGAATAAAGTAATACAGTTGTGTGTCATCTGTGAAATGGAAAATGTTAAACAAAGAGTTTTGAAGTTTGGAATTATCCCAGAAAAACTGTTGCATGCCATGAGAATCAATTGCTTTTAAAAAAAAATATACAAGAAATGGAAGCCAGTCAAACTAATCATCAGCAAAGCCTCTGGAAATTCAGTCACCTAACCTATTCTTAAAAATAAAAAAGGTCTTTGTGGCAGAGAAAGGGCAAATTTTGATGGATCTTTTTACTGGAAAGGATTATACTGTTTATAATGACATAATCTTGGTCTTTCATCTAGCAGCAATATCCAAAATATCCACATGAATACTATGATGTACATATAACTCCTGAGAACAAGGCTGCATCATAGACCTCCACAGCAGTTGGTGTCATGACTTGAACCTAAATGGTTAGGCAGTGGAAGTCCTGATTGTATATACACTTATGTCTGATGGAAAGAGATAACTTTAGTCAGGCAGGTATGGAGAGGTTTTTGAAAACCTGCTCACTCTCAAAATGTACCATCATTTGGACTTCAGGCTCCTGATTTTTATATATTCATATATCTCAAAAATATTGAGAAGCTTTGTAGTTCCCTAATCAAATGCATCCAGTCTATAAATCAGTCACAGTAAGAGTCTTACATAACTCTCACTATGCCAAATTTCTCAGTGGATAATAGAAGTAAATAACACAATAATAAATGTCATTCTAAACATGCTAAAACCTTGCAATCCAGCTATAAGACTTGTTGTCATTTCATGCTAATACCCAGCTTTCAAGAAACATTATTCAGCAGGAATTACACCTCTATAAGCATAGTTAGCCAAGTAATAAATCAGGCCAGTGAAGCCATCATTGAAACAGATAGTCCACCCTCTAACAGAAGAGCTTTATTCAGATCATATATAATTATGTAAAAATAAGAAGCTTTGTGGTCCACATTAACAAGAACTCACCAATCTTTTGGCCAAGTATCTGGGGAGTTTTGGGAACCTGAAAACACTATATGTAAGAAATCCATGCAGATTTAGTTTATTTACATTCAAAATTATCACAGTTGTCACCTTTTACAGTATCCAGATTTTTGACTCTAGTAACACCTCCACATATCTCAAAAGTTGCTTTTTCTACCTCAGCTGCAGCATCCTTTTCATTTTCTTTCCAAGGACACTTTCCTTGGCTTCCTTTATCTCCTTCTGTTCTGCTTAGGGAGTTTTAAATCACACAGTGGCAGCTATTTTTCTCATTACTTTTTATGGTTCAGTCATTGGTTCCTCATGCAAATGTGCCGCCAGTGACAGACTACCTTGCCTAAAATCCTCTCTCTGATAGCCCTCTTAGGATAGAGGTGATTTGGGGACCATCCAGTTCAAGGCTTGGCATGGTAAGTGCCTCCACCACTCAGCACCTCCAGGGATGTAGCCAACAGCAGAGATAGAAGTTCTTTCTGGCATGTGCCCTTGATCAGCACAAGAAACACCTCCACAGTCTGAGGTTTTTGGACAGGTCATCAGTTTGGCACTTTTCATCACTCAGCCAGCAATCATGCATAAGTCATTGACATGACTTTTCCTGCATTTGCATTAGTAATGCCGCTACCCAGCTGGACATCTCAGAAGCAAGAATATTCCCTGGGAATTACTGCTTGGCTAGCACAGCCTGTTGGAAATCCATAATGTAAAGTGCATATAGAGACTTCAGCTACCTGGATCATCTTAGAGGAAACCCAGGAGCCTTTTGCAGCTTTGATGAATTGATGTTTTAGGATCTTTTTGTTTTAAGAACTAAAACCTTTTGGAACGAGGCCTTGGAATAATCAGTTCTGACAACACTCAGCCCGCTACAGCTATTTACTCGGTTACCCAAATTATGAATCAATGTTTACTCTTTCTCATTCATTCTCTTGAGGAACGAAAAAGAAAATATTAGTAAGCATAACTCATGAAAATATGACACTACTGGAAATGGTCTGAGAGCAAGTGTTGCTGTATAAACACTACAGTCATTTTTATGTCTCCTAAACAATAGCTGACATGAACAATAAAAGTAAATGTTCCTATTGATTTCCTATCTGGTATTCTTTTCCACTCCCAAGGCATATTATTCAAAATATATCAGCACAGATTGTCTGTGAAGAAAGAGAATGATTCACGTCAAAATATTATAGTCACTAATGGAATGACTGTAGTAAAAGAACAGGATTAAACCTTAAGAAATCATGTCATCATGTTTTTCTTCATTCATTGTTTCAAAATTGATAACTTTTGGTTCTCTTCAAAAGTCAACTAATATATTTATTATTGGCATATTTTGTCAGGTACTGAGAATTTCTTAAACAGCTTAGGCAGCCGTAAGGTGCTGCATAAAACAAGAGTTAAAAGTCCAGTGACACAGAACTCCTCCTATCCATCAGAGAATAATTTTTCCTTAAATACCCAATGAAGAACGTCTTTCCACTAAGCAAACTTCATGTTGCCTGCTTTTGCCATGCAGCTCAGACTGTGTGCATTGAGTTCCTCCTGTATATTCTCTTTCTGCTGTCTCCTGCTGCCCAGGGAGAGCAGCAGCCCCAGTAGGTCAGACTGGAGCAAGGAGCTCCCGAGGGGCTGTCGTCAGCACAGAAGTGGAACAGGACAACTGCAGGTCCCGTGCTGCCTTATGGCATCCTGAGTCACAACCAAAAAGGGAACAGGAGACAATATATGACCAAATTTTAACTAATCTGTCTGCATAATGCAAGAATAAATGTCAAAAGTCAAACATCAAAGACAGATGTCTAAAATTCAGCACCCAAATCCATTTTTTAAGTATCCAGATAAAGTGTTCGAGTGTCACAGATGAGGTACAGTTTACCATCTTCCCCTCCCTCCTGAAATATATCATGTAACTGAGGAGGTTTCCCATTTCCTTTGGGACCATACTGGTTGTTTTTCAGATCTATAAGATTTTATGCTCCGAAATTAGAACAGCTGCTGCTCAGCTCCAGCGACGCAGCACTGTGCTGCTCCGTCTGCGCCTTCTTACATTTCCTTGAGAATTACCTTGGTGCCAAATTAAACAGTTCATACTAACCTCACAGTTCCCCTGTGCCCTTGGACAAGACTGGCACAACAGGCAGAGAAAGGAACTTAATGTTTCACATTTGGGTGCTTTGCTGTAATTAAAATTATTCTTGCACATGAAATCTAACTACTGGTCATGATTTCTGCTCTGTATCTGTAGGGAATAGAACCTGAGAATCATAGAACAGATGGGGTTGGAAGGGACCTTTAAAGGTCTTCTAGTCCAACCCCCCTGCAATGAGCAGGGGCATCTTCAACCAGATCAGGTTGCTCAGAGACCCATCCAGCCTGGCCCTGAACGTTTCCAGGGATGGGGCATCTACCACCTCTCTGGGCCACCTGTTCCAGTGTTTTACCACCCTCATCATTAAAAACTACTTCCTTACATCTAGTGTAAATCCACTCTCTTTTAGTTTAAAACCATTAGCCCTTGTCCTATTG
>JAVJGJ010000059.1:68326834-68339535 GCA_035590215.1 Microhierax caerulescens | reverse complement strand
GAGGAGGAAGGAGCAGCAGAAACGTGTGATGAACTAACCACAGCCCCCATTCCCCTGCACCACTTGTGGGGAGGAGGCAGAGATATCAGGAATTATGTTAAGCCCAGGAAGAAGGGAAGGGTGGTGGGAAAGTGTTTTGTCTGATTTGAATGGTAACAACTTAAATTTTCCCCAAATCGAGTCTGTTTTGCCTGTGACAGTAACTGGTGAGTGATCTCCCTGTCCTTATCTTGACCCACAAGCTTTTGTTATATTTTCTCTCTCCTGTGTGGTTGTGAAGCAGAGTGATGGAGCAGCTTTGGTGGGGACCTGGCATTCAGCCAGGGTCAAGACCACAAAGACCTAAACAAAATGAAGCTTATGTTTGAAAATAAGAGGAGAGGGTATCCTTTAAACATACATGATCTGGGAGAAAAAGGAAGAGCATCATCAGCTAGACCCTGCACCTCAGTTCAGTCCTCTACTTCTTAGTAAGAGACAGAAAACCTCTGACCTGCTGCTAACTGATGGCAAATGGAAGGACCCAAAAGAAACCACTATCTGGCACAAGACTAATGAGAGCAAAGTTTCACTACAGAAGTTTAGCCAGTGTATTCCATCCCTGTCAGTGCGAGCAGCTCTATCCAGTCACTTTCCTCTGTTTCCCAAAAAAAAAAAAGCTGTCCTTGTGGAACACTTCAGGAAGCTGCTTGTAATTAAAAGACTCCAAACTTGCTCTGCTGTTGTCACTTGCTCTACTTGTGTCCCCTCAATGCACGTATCATATAGGGGTGAAATTGCTTCTTGCTACTGGAGCCTGTTGCAGGTTTCTACAATTAAACGTGTCAAAGTACTTGTTTATTGTCAGGAAGTCGATAAGATGTTTTAATGCCTGGTCATCATTCACAGAACTGTGTTTTGAAGTTTAAAATTAGATTCTCAAGCTTCAGGTTTTGGAATAGACTTTTGAAAAGTTTAGGAAAACTTTGTTAGAGCCACAAGTGCTCCAAATGCACCAGAAGCTATTGGACTGGAGCATAATATATGTCAGGAAATTCCATATCTATAGTATTCCAGATGCATAATCAGATAATCATAATGTTCCCTGTAGCTCCTGAATTTCACAGGAAAAGATGAGCAGCAACTCAGAGCTCCATTAGTCTTACTGAAATCCTAGAAATAACGTTCTCTTTCATCTGAGTTAATCTAGCCTCAAGCAAATTCAGAGCATAAAGGGCTGCTTCAGTTTGCACATTGAAACAATCATCCTTCTCCCATTGTAGACTCCCTGTGAGATCATTTAAAACGAACCAGAGGTACTCAAAATAGTTTCACAGACCTCAAAACTCCCTGACATAAATACAAATACTCCATAGATTAAATTCAATGACATTTTCAAAGTTCATTAGCACCAAGAATTGGACTTAATTCCATATATCTAGAAAATAACAACTTCCAGTAACAAAAGGAATTGAAATTTTTTACATTCTGACTTAAATTCTCAAGAAACCCAACCTGCTTCACCAAATTATAATTCAGGCAATAGATGGACAATTGTCAAACACTATGATATGTTATAGATTTAAAGGGTTTTCTTACATAAATTTTGATGTGTCTCGGAAAGTTAATTACTAGTATCTTGTGCAAACTGTCATGCAGTTTTCATAGCCAAGATCTGTAATGAGTATATTGCTTAGAGCAGAGGAAACGCATATCAAGACAACTAAATTATAAATCACATTTAAAAGCCCTGAAGTTGATGATTTATGGGTTTTTTTCCTACACTTGATACCAGTTTTTAGTGGACTTTACACTTTCTCTAAGAAGGTATTTCTGTTTAACTTGTTTTTTCCAAAGATTTGCTTTTACCTTGTTATCATGATTTAATGCAGAAAGTGAACTTTTTTCTTTTGGCGATCCTGGGTGCAGAAGCAGCATGGGTATTTGGAGGCTGCATGACTGGAGGAGGAGAAATAATGCACACCTTCCCCTCTTCTTCCCACTTTACTTGACAAAACCCCAGAATGAATCTATCAATCTTCAAAGACCTCTCTCCTATCCTGCTCAGAAAACACATGGAAATTAATTCTTTCCAATTCCTTTATTCTGCCCTGTTGACAAACATGCCAGGAAGCAAGAATTTTAAATATCAGCCTTCTGCAGCACCCGAGAATGCCTTGTAGGTCTCCAGCTTGGGTACCATGTAAGGGCAAGGCAGATGGGCCCAAGTCTTGCCAGCAGCCAAGGAGAGCAGGCATAGGTCTGGGGCAGCAGCACAGGTATGTCTGAAGGATGAAAGAAGGATGTGGGATAACCCTGGTACAAAAGCTTTTCTGCTATGGCTCGGTCTGGATGTTAAGGAGAAAAGCACAAAAAATGAAGTGCTAGCCTTCCCCAGAAGTCTTTCCCAAAGACTTCCCTTGACAGGTAATTTATATCTTCATGAAGATCTGTTTGTGTGTAGACACATTCATCAATAGCTTAAGGCAACCATGAACACACAACTATAACCGGAATAATAATGAAGTAAACCAAGTTATAACATTAAGAAGGTTGTGGACATATTCAGTAAAAGAATAAAAGGACTCTGCAAAATGTTAAATAAACTAAACACACTCACAGACACTGACATGTTGTACAATAGATTAACTGACATGAAAAATTACACATACTGGTATAGTTTAATAAGAAGATTTATTATAATGGAAAAAAAACAACTTAGAAAGTAGTTGGCAAAAAACTTTGTAAGAAATATTACTAACATTATAATTATGTAGGAATTTTTATTTTCCATTATTATTCAGATTGCACTAAGTGAAAAAAATGAAAGCAGATTTGGTCAGCCTAGTCTCCTAATCTAATCAGATTAGTAAAGACTTGTTTGATATCAGGGTTAAGGCATTCCATCTTTATTTTTTTAAGACCAATTCCCTGGAACTTTAGCAAATCATTTAATAGCTATTAAAGTCCTAAACAGTTAACAGATGGTCTTCTTACTGCACCACGAGTCACAGAACATTGCTAAGAAACAACTCCTACCACAAAAATATAAGAGAGGTGGGGTGGGGGTGGGGGCCATAGGGTGGGTAAGGGTTGATAAGGCAGAACTAAACCATAAACTACAAGGTTCCAAAGCAAGAAAAGAGTGCAGGCATCACCAGTTTCTTAGGTCCCCGTAATAGCAGAATTATTGAGAAGTAAAGTCCTCTTTACCTTGGACAATGGACAGTAAGCAAGCATTCACATTGGCAGAGAAAGTTCAAAAGAAATTATGTTAGGAAGCTATTTATAAAAAAAATTTATGGTAGCTGGTTTTAGTTCTTTCAGTTGGCAGTTTAAATTTGGTCTCTGTGACTCACTGACAGTATGCTTTAGCATACATAAACATATACTTGTTGCTTGCCTATCTGGAGATAAAGGCTTAAAAGAGCCAATATTAAAGAAACAATTCACAGTTTGAGAAAGCAGCTTTCAAAATGTTTGCAATGGAAATTACAGCACTGTTTCCAGAATTTGTATCTAATTGCTTTTCCAAAACCAAAACTCTCATACTTTCCACATCTATCTTCTGGATGGACTATAATTTTCTTTTACAATTAAAACCAAAGAGAACAAAGAGGGAAAGACTACGAGAGTTTTAATTTCTTCAAGGGGGTGTGTACCTTCTGTGTGAGCCAGAAGAAACAGATGTTATAGCTAACAGCAATGAAAATAGTATTTTATGGTTTCCTGTGTTTTCAGAGCTTTGTATGGGGACAGCAGGGACAGTAGGCTCCTTCAGTTGTTTTTAAATTTCCACAGACTACAGAATATTTTTGTACTTTCCCACCTCTATAACACTCTGCCTTAAATAGTTTAGTATAGTAAAAAACCTTCAAGCTTTAAAATATTGAAGAAATTCAAACGGTTTTAGATTGCTTAATGCTATGCCCTAGTGTCAACAGAAATGATCTTTTGATTTTTCTGGACTTTCACTCAGATCCTAAAAGTCTAGTTTCAGTTCTGACTAACTGGCTCAGGTGAAAGGCAATGGTGCTAACTGATGCCCGAAGTGTTGGACCCATATGCCCTTCCATGAGGTCTAGATATTAGTGCAGAAACCCTGCACCCCCTGAGGCTCCAGCCTCTGACACCACTTTTTAGGAAGACTGTCACATTCCACAGCACTGGCAAGCGCTAAATAAGGGATTTCTGATGGGAGTGAGGAGAGAGATTGAAATTATGGCTACAGGCAAGTGTAATTTTATTACTCCATAAATACCTAAATTTTGGAGCCTCAGTCTGGAGCCGATATCATCCCAGAGATTCTGTCCTCACTTGTCCATCACAGCTTGTAAGCAACTGCTGCTGTATTTTTGCTGGTGCACACTGCAGCCCTACCGTGTCCCACGACCATCCTGGGACTTCCAGCTTCTTCGTTCTGCTCTATTTGAGAACAACACGTCTCCTAAAATGTGAGAAAAGGCCAACAAAAACAACAAAAGAAAAGTTCTGCTAATAAGCATTATAGTCTCCATTTCACGCAAGGGGAAACTAGGGCACAGAGATTAGTTTGCCTGAAATTGCAGAAGCCTATGCCACAAACCAAAACTGGAGCCAGGCTCCACACTTTGTAGCCAACCTGTCCTCGGGTAAGTATCACCCACATGCTGCGGGGTGCCTTCAGTCACCGATCAAATTACCACTGATAGCAGAGAAAACATAAAGAGCAGTGATGGCTTCACATGAAACTCCTCAGTTCAACACTGTCAGGGTGGTTCTCACCTTCTCCAGAAGATAAGTGTCTCCCTGTGGTGGTGTTGGAAGAGTAGATGCCAAGACAACACACTTATCCCAACATGGGGGAACCTGTGAGGGGAGAACGAGGCGGGCACTCTCAGGGATAGGGATGGAGTGTGTTGGTAGGAACAAGGGGCAGCATCTCCCGGACAGGGGGGAAAGGAGGAGCAAGAGGTGGGAACCAGCTGGAGTTATAAAGAGATTCATGGAAGAAGTGCAATTGGAAATGGTAATTTCTCAGCTAGAAAAATTTGGCAGCTGGGCTGACCTATAGGCCCACTCAACAGTTTATGCAACAAATTTTGACAACCATTTTGAACAAACATTTTGAGTTTGCATTTAAAGTTAAATTAAGAGAGACAGCAAATAAAAAGAAACAATGCGGACAGATAAAGTCTTAGAGTAGATATTTTAAATACCAACACAGCTAATAAATGCAAATGAAGTGCAGTGCAGATAAGCACAGAATTACAAGACTAAAAGCAAAGAATATAAAGGAGGAACTATCTGCTTAGTGGCAATCAGCCACACTGTAATGACCAAGAATGAGATCTGGGGAATTATTGTGAAGGAAATCCCTAAAGCTTTCAGCCCAGTGAGGAAATGAGTGAAATAAACAAGATGGTAGGTTTTATTAAACCACCAGAGTATAATGTTCAGCTTCCACACCCTGCAAAGGGTAGGAGTGAAATGCACCAAAGCAAAAGGATTAAAACCAAAAAAAGCAGCACTAACCTCCTAGAGTAAGATGGATTTTTGCGCTTGGCTTTTGTATCGTATCTGAATCTTCTCGACTGCTCTGCTCCTTTGTTAGTATAATATCCTCTTTTATTATTTCTTTTCCTTTTATTATTTTTTTAATCTGTCGTATAAAACTTTACGAGAACTTAGCCAAGAAAGGACAACACCTCCTTCACAATCACTGTAATCTATTGTTCAGGTCAGGCAGATTTTTAAAGCATAAATCCAAATTCTATGTTGGATGCCTGCCTGGATTACCAGATGACCTCAGACTTACGTGCAGTATCTAATTTAGAAGGGGTATTCCTGCAAAGTAGCAACATTATGAAGGGGTGTGAGCAGACCCCAGGATGTGGCAAGGAGGAAGCACGTTGGACAGAAGGAGAGAAGGACTTCTGCTGACAAAGGTCTGGTGTGGAAATAATACAAGAGCTATATGCAAAGGAAACCCATCACTCCAGCACGTTAGTTTACCCAGCCATCTCCCACCACAGGCCCTCCAGTACTGACTGGGAAGCTCCTAGAAACCAATGGCATCTTCTGGTGCAACCTGATGCCCCTTCAATCCCATCCCTCACCCTCATTGCTGACTCTAAGAATGTGGCAGAACAGAAGAAAGGACATAGCGTGGCAGACCGAATGTTCATTTAGCTCAGACCTGCTAAGGGGCTAAGCACAGAGCAAACAGGTAGCAATATTTTCCCAGGACTTTTCGAGCCCCGAAATAAAACACTGTTGTTCAAACAGGATGTTTTGTTTCCATTTAGTTTGTCAGTTTATCTTTTAAACTCACATAAAAAGCCCACACACAGTCTTATGGCAAGAAACGTCATGGTTTCACCCAAATTAAGCACATTATTCTAACTGAGGCCTTTCTAGGTAAGAATAGAAGAGGGGATAAAGTCTTCCTGCTATTTTTTATGGTTCTATAACCTGCCTCAAGCACATTCAGCTTGCAGTTCACAACAGCTATAGATTTTTTTCCACATAATTCGTTCCCGGCCAGTTGTTCTGGTTTTGGCAGCAGTAAACAGCTGCACTGAGCCTGGAGTCCTGCCTTTGCAATTATCCTTGTTGTGTTTAGACTGTTTCTGGCCATTTAACGTGTCCTTCGCATGGCTTCTCTTCTCTCCTCATTTCATCTCAACTTTAAACTTAATAACGTATTTCTTATACTTCAAGTAGGATATTAATGACAGCATGGACTTGTACCTGAGCAAGAACCGACCCCTGCCGATACACTTCCATTCTGTCAGTGACATGTTGTCTGAGTCCTTTTCTAATGTGCTTTGCAGTAATTTCATCCAGTTCATAATTCCCAGTATGCTTTCAAGAATGTTGGAAAGACAGATTCAGAAGCCTCACAAACTCCAAGGAATTTTTTTTCATTTTGCTTTGTTTTTTCCAGTAGGTACTTGTATGCAGTTCATCTACTCCTGTATTTTCCTACAGCTGAATTCAAGTTGACTAGCACCTCTTCCACCCATTTTGTCCTTCATGAAAATATACTACCTGACCTTCTCCCAGAACCTCACCCACACTCCCTGAGCTTTCAGAGATAACTTCCTATGGCTCCAGGATCATTTCAGGCTCTAAACATCCTAGTGCTAAACTTCCTGCTGTCCAGCAGGAGCAGCAAATTCAAAAGCTTGAACTTCAGATAATTGTTCTCCACCTTCCCAAACTTAATCAGGATGTACCTGAACCTGCAATGAAAAAGAAAAAGAAAAAGGGTTTATGTACTCTGTTTCGATGACATTTTTGGTGCACAACTTTCCTGCCTTGTTGAGCAACAAACCAACCTTTTCCTTGGACATCATCTCCTTCAGCAAGCAAGGCTGAAGAATGATTTCTTGCTGCTCCTTACGTCTCCTGCTAGTCAAGTCAATTCTTTTCATAGTAATAAGCAACTAAAATGACAGTGACACAGTGTTGATGTGATCAGGGTTCAAACTGCTGAGCTACAGGTGCAGCTCCCCCATTGCCTGGTGACGTATCAAAAATGCCTCCTCTGGTCTGTTGGCGAACAGCTGTTTTCAGATGGATTCCCACATAATTGCACTTTCCAGGTCATATTGCTTTTCATTCTGTTCTAATCCTTCTATTTTGGTTACTCCGGTGTATGAAAGCCTAAATCAAACATTCTCAGGCTGTCACAAAAGTTAAAAAACCTATTTACCACAAAATTAGACTCCCACTTGCAGGAGATGCCAGGCTTCTCCAGACTCAGCAGGGCTCCGGCCTTTATTAGGACCTGTGAAAACAGCTGTGCTCCTAATCAGGAGCTCTCAAGGCTGGGTCTTCTTGTCTCAGCAAGGCTACTTTGAACTCCTCTGCTGGCATAACGGGGCCCAAGACCTGAGGAAAGTGCTGCCTGGGCATTTCTAGTGGGCACAGAGCCTCCATAAACAACTCTATCATTTTGCCTAGACATTCCCAACACAGTAGTACAGAGCTGCTTGCTTTAAGTCCTTATGTATTTAAAGGGAGCTCCCAAAGGGCAGAGAAATGCCATAGAACATTTTGCATTGCTACCAAACCACCCAAACATCTGCAAAATGTGCCTGGCTCAGGGTCAGCTGCAACTCAGCAGCCCCAGGGGGTGTCAGCACATGTCAGAGCAAAGCCAGAGGTGGCGGGGGAGTGAGTGCCGGAGGGGGCTAATCTTTAGCACCTCTCCAGCACAGCTCTGCCTTTGGGTCATTGACTTTGTGACCTTCTCCACACTGGGGAAAAAAAAAAAACCAGAACCAAAAAAAACCCCGAAAGAAGGTCATGGTGAGACATAAGCATTTGAAAAGTGCACCTTTAATCGCTTATCCTGGGCAGAATCAGCTGAACTCAGATGCAAAACTGCTTTTGCCAAACTGCATGAAAGCATCGTAAGACCTCGTTTTATCTCTGTTCTCTAGATTTATTGTAGTGGTGCCCTCTCATACTTCCACTCCAAAAAGCATTCCCATTATAAACCTCCTCCCTTTTTCAAAGATTTTAACTCATTTCCGTATGCGCATGATGCTGTAGCTTGGCATACAAAGTCCTTAGTCCAGATGTGATTTTTTTTTAAAGAGGCTAAAACGAGTTCTGCAGTTTTTGATTTACAGACACATAAAACCTGTAAGATTTACACTTTAAAGAGCTAGGAAGGGTATCTGAAAAACAGAAATGATTGAAACTGGGGGGAAAATGAACTATCCCAGATTTTAATCCTGGAATCATCCATTTGAAAGGCAAAATATTTTTCTCAGACCTCATCTGCTGGGCATCTCCCTTTTTAAAATATAGCAAAGGCTAAATTGATTCTACCTGCAATAAAGTGCTTGGGGGTAATATAGTAGGAACAGAGAATTTTGTCTGTGATATTCCTGTGGTATGAGGGAACAATTCTAGTATTTGTAGTTATGACCCAAGAAGTTACACAGCATGACTAAAGGATCCAACATCATGTCACCAGACACAGATGACAGTAAAATGCTTGGAAAGCTGGCATGGCATGCAAAAGGTAATAACTTCCAAGAAGTTAAGAACATGGTGGTTGATCCCTTGGAAATACAGCTGTTAACAAGCTGTCCACACACCTACATTGGGCAGTTTTCTGTGTGTGGTATGAGCCCTGCATAGTGTTCCAGGTAGCCCTAATAAAGCCAACTCAATTTCGCTGAGAAGTAAAACCTGCTACACACCAGTACCCAAGACACTCCAAAGGGGGCTGTAGGTGCCACAAAGCAAAGAAGGGTCCACCTCTGCTTTCCTGTATTATTGCCTGAGTCCACTCCTAACTGTTTAAACAAACAGGCATAAAGTCTTAAAGAGTTAATTTACTGCAAAAAGGAACAAGATGCAGGTGGTAAAGGACCTAAAGAGCGGTGTTCCTATGGTAGCTGGTGGAAATGTTTTGCATAATTTTATAACCTGCATGGTGCTTGTTGTACGAAGCAAATGAAACCGCTAGTGGCAGCATCTTTTATACCATCCTGCTGACAAGTTAGAGTGGGTGACACAGGAGACCTGCTAATCAGATGTTCAAGACCAGAACGGACCACTGGTCTCATTTACCGTCTCCCTCTTAAACAGCTAAGTATACAGCACTGCACTGTATCTCATGCCTCAGCTCAGCAGAAGCTAGCAGAGCCTAAACTCTCCAGTGAGCTGAGTATGTATTTCGTTTGCTAGTCAGTGCCATCGCACCTCTGCTGCCGCAACGCAGTCTTGCTGCTGCTCTCCCTGAGCAATCACCCACGTACTCCTTGGTCCAGGCAGACACGCTGTTAGGAGACTAAGCCAACCATTCAAAAAGTTGCATTAGCTCCTTGGTAGATGCGTTGCTTGTCTTTCCAAGTAGAAAACCTAACTGACTAGTTTTTCTGCTGCTTCACAACAGAGGGAGTCCCTTTGTGTGTATTTAGCCTCCATGTACTTTCAAAGATATCCCAAGTGTTGAGATGCAATGGGAAACTGAGGCTGTGTCACATCCAGCGTCACATCCTCTGAGACCTCTTGGCTTTGCTCTTTTTCTCTTTCACCACAACACATGCATCAAAACAGTCTTTCAGCTATTTCAAGAGCCATGCCAAAAATGTGGTATTTTACTCAGGCTGTGTGCTGTGATATTGCTACCATAGACTTTGCCTCACGCTTGAAAGCGATTGAAATGAGACAATAGGAACTTCACACTTAAATTAGGCAAGCTCAAAAGTCAGATCACTGAAGGTATTCTAGTAGCAAACCAAAATTCAGTAGCAAACAGGGCCAAGACACTGTTTATGGCCTTATTAATTCTTTCTTGTAAAGTGAGTAATAGAAGAGATAAAATAATGACTTTCATTATGATTGTTTTTGATACATTGCCTGAAAAACCTGACATATTTTAGAAGGACATTGTAACTGAACATTTTAGATATCCCCAGTATTATTTTTTTATATATTCTAAAAAATATTTAGCTTATTGAGACATAAAGGTGTACAAAGAGGTGGATAAATGGAAGTGACATCACAATTTTCTTTTTAAGGTCATTCATAAACCAATGTCTTGGTAACTGCTGACAGATATTTCAGTATGAACTTCAGAGTGTTATGAATGAAATTTCCCTGATATGTAATGCAATGAGCAGGGCACATGGGAGCAAGATATTAACAAAGGTGCAGTTTTCTGATAATCCATGAAACCAATAACTTACACTACATTTAAAAAAATGCATTTGCTCTTATGTTCTGGTTACATTTTCTCTTTCTATTTACATGTCAATGCCTTTCAGATGCATTATTCTCCCTACCTGTCTCCTACAGCTGTGAAGACTTTGTTCTTCTCACTTGATGGTGAGTAAAGTGATCCCCCAATATATGCTTCAATGGTAGGACATGAGATTTAAGTGGGTTTTGTTTAAGACAATTCTAGAAAAGTAAGAGTCATGGTATCACAGTGCAAACCAGTAACCTTTGTTTTGCAGTTTCACTTTTCAAAAAATAAAACCCACACTGCCATAAAACAGGATCATTTGAAACTAAGTTAGGGAGCTCAGTGTTTTCTGCTGTGCTTGTTCCACTGGGCAAGCTCGGTTGTGAGCAGGGACTTTTCCTCCAGAGCAGTGAATCCTGCAATAACATATGAGCATGGAGCATTTACTTTCCCTCATAAATTGTCACACTAGAAAGCATCAAAAAAATGTTTCTATATTCTCTTTAATCAAAATCAGTTCTATAAAAGCAGAATACAGGTTTAAAGAAGGCCTCAGATAATACATTACCATGACACTATAAAGCACGGTGTGTATGAGGTATGCTGCACTGACATTGCTACTGAGCTGGAGAGACCTGCAATGCAGTAAATGTTTGATAGGAAATGAAAGGCTAGGAAGGTTTTCATTTCCCTTACATGCACTCAAAGCATTTCATATTTCAACATACTTATATAAACATGCCCTTGTATCAGGCTTTTAGGAAGAAAAAACAAGCACACTTTACTACCAAATGACTACTATCTGCAAGTGGCAATTCCAGCTAGCAGCCTGTAATTTGTTAGGGACAGATAACAGAATGCTGTTATACTGCACCTGGTTAATTCTAGCCCAGTTTATCTTGTGTGCATGTCTGCACAGCCCAGAGATGTAAGCAGTAACAAATCTCACGGCATATGCACACATGCTGTTGCCCTGTTCATCAGATTTTATTGTATTTTTTTAAGCCCAACATAAAATGTTCTTCCAAGGTTTGCTAACTGCAAAGTGTACCTTTGAACTCCAGGACAACTGAAACTTTATGAGAACCTGAACTATCATTCAGCTGTGTTGAGAGGCAATGAAAGAGGGAGAGAGATTTTTCTAAACAAATGAGTTTTCATATTGGAAATAGTCTACTTTATGTTTTAATGCGTCATGGCAGAACATTAAAGTGTGCTGCGCAGGCTTTTAAAAGAGAGAATATTACCATTTGTGGTTAGTCACCATCCACAGCCCATTATTTGAAGGAAAATATTATCCACTAATGGCAGCACACAGGAAATTGCTCCCTTGATAGAAATGGTTTACAGCAAGTAGGAAACAACTTTGGAATGGAGATTTGCTAATAGCTTTACCTTGTCTTTGCAACTTTTTATATTCTTCTTTGCCTTTACTGCAAAGTTGACTCCTTAATGGGACAGAGCCTTTATCAGAGACTATTAGTTATTCATGTAGCTCCTGTGAGCAGCAGAAATAAATCATTGCAAGTTGAAAATGTTTCTCAAAAACTCTGAAACACACTCCTTTTAAATTGCTCCATTACGTATAACTATTTTATTTATTTCCAGCTTTATATTTCTCAGTTAGGATCTTGTTCACCTGTCCTAGAGACAAGTTATAATTTGTCATATCAAAATCACCCAGCCCAGTCTAAGGTTAAATTTAATTGGGAAGTCAACTGGTAACGATATATTTCATCTTTCATACCTATGAGATAAGTGCAGTGTGCACAGACTTTCGGATTAGCAGGCAAATACTATACAGAATAACACAGATCCAACACTAAATCCAGAAGCTGCATCTTCCATTCTACCAGCAGACATTGCAGAATGTCTTGCAAAACGTTGCAAAAAAGTTTCAGTAAAGCTGTTTTTCAGAGTAAGATTTAACCATGTGACTCTCTTACACACTACAGAATGTGCATTAATACCTTTTTTCCATATTGTCTTTCATCTGAGTGGCTTTTGAGGTATTAACCAAAAATGG
>JAVJGJ010000059.1:68303299-68315163 GCA_035590215.1 Microhierax caerulescens | reverse complement strand
TGTATCTCATGACTGGTTTTAGCAATTTATTCTGGCAAAAAAACAAATACATTCATGCTAAGACGTTAAATACACACACATTCTCCCAAGGAATTTCAATCTTGTTTATCACAAATGCATCTTTCATTTCTGATTTTTCTATTCCTCAGCAGTAACCAGATGAGCCCTTGCTTCTTCATTTGCATCCAATCCTCTCTCTCTTTCAAAAAGCTCAAAAATATACTGCCAGCTAGGTGCACTGTATTTAATTATCACCTGACACTTCCTACACATTTGGAGCTATACAGATAATGCTTTTCCTTTACACCATTAGCAAGCGGTACGGTTGGGCAGCTCGCTCTTCTGATCCCCACCTGCCTATTCTACCTGGATCTCTCAGCACTTCTGCATTACAAGCTATCGTTATTTGCAATGATCAGCTACACCTTATTTACATAGACAGTATGTCTTGATGCGCAGCACCAAAGCAGCATTGCATTCTGTTGAGATCAGCAGTACACTATGTTCAGTGCCAAAAGGCAAAGGAAGATTTCCCATATAAAGCTTTAAGGTGGAGTGTGTTAAACCAAAATGGATAGTGAAAAAAAACCCAACAACCAAACACCAAACCCACAAATCTACTGCAGTTTTTCCGTTCAGTTTTATGATCTGTTTTGTCTTATGTCTGCCTTTCAGTTTGTCAAAACAAAGTCAAATTTGGAATAAACTCTAGAAACTATGGAGTCCCACATACTTGTCTATGCTTTTGCCCTGCCTAAAACTAGAGTCTAGGAAAAAGTTCTGTGGGTAGGAAGGGACTTCAGTTCAAATACAAAAAACAGGGGAGCTGCATTTTCCAATTAAACACTTTTTACTTCCTCTGTTCAAAATTAATATATCTCATATCATTATCTTAACTTGTAAGAAAACTGACTGCTTAAACAATCATCCCAAGCTCCTTCTCATGGGACAGAAGGGTTAGACTTTTCCTAGAGCACTTCCATACACTCTTAAGACATTGCTGCTATTAAAGTCTCCATGTGTTAGAACCACATAAGGAATATATCAGCTTCTACATGCCCATTCAACACTGGCATGGTCTGCTGGTCTGTTGACAACAGCCTTCTGATAAGGTCTCGCCATGGCAGAGCTGACAGCTAGGGTTGGCTTGTTTAACAGCACCTTAACATTAAAAAAAATATCTCTTTGAATCTTACAGAAACATTACAATATCCCATTGCCAGCTCAGTGAACTGAGTTTCCTTGAATTGCTCTGAGAAAAAAAAAATCTTTATTAAATATGAATTCAGGATTGAATTAAAACCAAAATGAAGTAGCTTTTGGCAGGAAGCTGCTCTGTGTTCTTTAGTTCATTCAGAAACCAACCATGATTAGCTGTCCACTGGGCTAATGTCAAAATCAGGGTGCCCAGCAAAAACTAAATTGTGTCACCTTTATTTCCAGTCCCTGAAGTATATTTTAACCTGTATTTTTTACTTTATTCTATAATTTGTTTAATCACTTACTACAAAGCAGCATTTAAAACACGCTTTCTAACTTGCTGAGTTGTAGGGGGGTACTCCTAGTAGTCCATTTTTGCATTCATGAAGGCCACTAAATAATGTCCTTCATTTATGGCATTAGCTTTCCCATTTTAATATTTCTCAATATTAATATAAAATTATTAATTAAAAAGTGACATTTTACTGGGTGCTTCTGTGTCTGAGGTGAAGTAATATACTCACAAGTACCAAATCACATTTATTACAGAAACATACCCTGGTCATTGACTGTAACGCAGTTCTCTTCTTCACATTTTCCTTGCAAATTTTAGAACTAATTATTTTACCGGTGGTTTCAAAGCAGAACAGAATAGCTTCTCACATACTCTTCTTTCCTCTTGGAAGCATGCATTTGTTTCATGCAACTTGGAAGCATGCAAGTTACACTCATGTTTTACTGGCTTATAGACTGAATTACATTTATCACTCTGCAAGCAGAAACAGCATGACTGCCCTTCTACACGTGAAGCATCCAATTCATTGATTTACAGAGCTGTAACCACAGGTTAACATTTATCATGTGTCAGTTCAGGTTTACTTGGCAGTACCCTCTCTGTGGGACAATGTAGTTTAAAACATTGCCATTAAAAAGAAGGAAAAAAAGCAACACTTCACATACAATGGTATCATGGTTTTGGCTGGGATAGAACTAAATTTCTTCCTAGTAGCTGATAGTGCTGTGTTTCGGATTTAGGATGAGAATAATGTTGATAACACACTGACATTTTAGTTGTTGCTAAGCAGTGTTCACATTAAGTCAAGGACTTTCCAGCTTCTCACCCCACCCCACCAGTAAGTAGGCTGGGGGGCAGAAGAAGTTGGGAGGGGACAAGCCAGGACAGCTGACCCCAACTGGCCAAAGGGATATTCCACACCATGGGACATCATGCTCGGTATATAAACTGCGGGGAAAACTGCCCAGGGGCCGCTGCTCGGGAACTCTTTGGGCATCAGTTGGCAGGTGGTGAGCAACTGCATTGTGTTATCACTTGGTTTGTACATCCTAATTTTTTTATTGTTGTTTTTGTTGTTAGTAGTAGTAGTGGTTGGTAGTAGTGGTATTGGTATTATTTTCCCTTCCTTTTCTGTCTTATTAAACTGTCTTTATCTCAACCCAAGAATTTTGCCTTTTTTCCCCCAATTCCCCCCCCCCACCCATGGGGCTGGGGGAGGGTGGGAGGGAGACAGTAGCTGTGTGGTGTTTAGCTGCCTGCCACATTAAACCCTGACAAATGGTAGCATTCATCAACTGTTCTTTGTAGAGTGATGCAGCGCTATTTATGAGCTACCAGTGTCCAATCTCTCTAGCAATAACTTTCTTATTCTTACAGATGGCTCAGAGACCTCAGTACAAAATGATAAAAAGAACAGTTCAAACACAGCCCATATAAACCTGTTCCTTGTGCTGAACTACAGCCCCTTTTTATAGTAGGAAGAAACAATTTTTGATCCCTGAACTTTTTCTCTGAAGGTTCAGATCAGCTTCATGACCCTTAAGGAAATTACTTTGCCCCCAGAATTAAGAGCTTCACTCCCAGTTTTGAATACCCCCATTTGAGTGAGCAACTCATATTGAAGCATCCTATTTCAGAAGCCTCTGAACCCTCAAGCACTCGGCTTCATGTAGGCAGCCCCGGTTCAAGGCGACTGTCTGCTGACCTCATGGAGGTATTACAAACCCAAATAAACCTTGGCACCTGCCATTTGGTTTTCAGATTAAATAAAAGCGACGGTAAGTAACAAAAACCGCATCCATAGCTCAACTGTTTAATATCTGCAAATATGAAACACCTTTGCCTAGTTCTGAAGCTCTGCCATCCACTTGCCTCTTTTTCCAATTTGTGGCTGTGATCAGCATAAAGGCTCTGACAACTGCTTTGGTGTGCAGGGCCAGTGTCTCTGGTTTCTGGTCAAGAAAGCCTGTGCTGTTGCCCAGGAAGTCAGGAGAAGGTTTTCTTCCCTTCTCCTCCAGAGGTATTGCACATCCCTTCCAAATCCCAGACAGACAGAGAGTGGGAGGTGGCAGATACACACCAAGAATCGTCTGCAAAATACTCAGCGGGCAAAATTTCAACTACCTGAAACTTACCACATCTCTCTAGACTTTAAGGAAAAAAAAAAGTGTATTTCAGCAGGAGGAGCAACAAAGTGATGGTTTTCCCTGCTGCCAGACCTGGAGACACAGCAGCTGCCTGCCTGACACTGACAGCTGCAGCCCACCCACTCCTGCTCAAGGGTCCTCTCTCAGTCCTTTGCGCTAGGAAGGACAGCTCTTGCCAGAAGAATCGCTTGTCTTGGGGTAAAGGGAACATGGGAGGAAGAGGGTGGCAACTATTACCATATGTCATCTTGTTCCTCCAACTGAAATACACTTTCAGGGGAAAAACAGAATTTGTTCTGTTGGATAGCCATAGGGACACGTCGGCACAACTGCAGGAACCAGCAGACTTGGACCTCTTACTGAAAATATATTCTCTGAAGCCAAGGAAAGCAGAATAGCTTAAACAAAAAGGTGCCTTCTTATGACGTTTAACCTTGAAGATTGTTTCTCTCTATCAGAGGCACTTTCATGCAGTTAATGACATAAATAGTAAAATCACAGACTCCTTAATCACAAAGCAGGTCCTATTTGTTTGTTGTTTGTTGTGTGTGAAAATTGCTTTTCTTCTTAGTGTCAAAGATGTGTGAAATGAAAGGCTGTAAAAGAAAGTCTCCCCTAAAATATATTGGCTTCCACTATTGTAAAAAAATATGTCATCAAAGAATAAATTATATAATTAGTTTATCTGGCTTAATCTGGTTTATCTGCTCAGTAGTAAGTTGGTTTTAGGTGGAACAGGGCATAGGAAAATATAACCCCCAAGAACAGTCACTTCCACCTCCTGCAAAGGTTGTGAGTATGAAAACAAAGCAAGGTCTTTCTAGTGTTTCTTGTTAAGAAAATATCACCATTTCCACCCATCAATTAGGACAGTCACTTGAAAAGTGGGAGATCCACATTTGAGATGTTACTGTCAGTTAGACAAACCAGAGACTTAGATTTGTTTTTCTCAAATCCCAGGTATGGAAAGGACCTGAAAAGGTCAAGTCATCTGACCTCCCTTCAAAGTAGGTCTGCCAGATCAGGTTGCTCATGGCCACATCAAGTCTAACTCTGGACGTCTCCAAGAACAGAGACACGGAAACCTCTCTGGGCAGCCTAGTACAGTATTTGACCACTCTTGTAGTAGAAAAAAATCCCAATATCTACTTGAAAAATCCCTTGTTGCATCTAGTCTGTTGCCTCTCATTCTTTCCCTAGGCACCTTGGAGAACAGCATTAAAGTGTAAACATCACCTGTTGCACTCCGTTCGTCTGCTCGCCACAGAAGGCAGTCAGACTGGTCAGGCACAATCTGCCCATGGTACCTCCATGGCTGGCTGTTTCCAGTCGTCTTCCTGTCCTTGGACATGGCTTTCAGGAAGACAGGCTCCATAATCTTCCTGGGGACTGAGGTTAGGCTGATAGGCCAGTGGATCCCTGGATCCTCTTTCTTGCCCTTCATTAAAATGGCCATAACATTTACCTTTTTTCTTTCCCCTGACTGCCATGACCTTTGCAAGATGATAGAGAGGCATCTTGCAATTGCACCAGCCAACACCCAGCATCCTTGCATGCGGCCCATGTGGTTCCACAGTCACGTTGACTTAAGTGGTCCGTAACGCAGTCCAGCTTTTCTTTAAGTCAAGCATCACTCTCACAGTCTGTACCACCAGATGCAGAGACCTGGGAGGCTCAGGACAAACCTTAACAGTAAAAACTGAAGCAACAAAAGGATATTGAGTATCTCAGCCTTTTTCATGTCCTTTGTCCTTAGGTCCGATGCCCTGCTGAGCCATGGCCTTACTATTTCCCTGGTCTTCCTTTCGTAGCCGATGTATTTGTAGAAGCACTTCTTGTTGCCCTTCAATTAAAGCCATGTCCACTCCAGTCATGCAAACTACCCTAGCACATTTCTGTAATCCCAATGATGTTAGTCTGCAACTGCACATGGACTTCAAGTACCTTCTATTTGTTTCCCACGCTGCATAGATACCTGCACAAACACTTGATTGATTGATTGATAGTCTGCCTTTATAGAAAAGAAGCAAACAAGCTCTCCTTCTTTCATACTTCTCATCAGAAGTTCTGTTTATCTATATACATATCAATGCTATCACAGTTCTTGGATATCTAAAAACTAGAATAGTTTTTAACTGGAAAAGTTATAAACTTTCCTTTTTGCCTATATAAGGATTTCATAAGGTCAATAGCCAAACACTAGCTATAACTGCCATGTTCATAGTCTGAAAATAAAACACACAAAAAAGCAGATAAACCAGGGAGGGTGAAATAGGGTCTGAAGGGACTGTTATAGGACTGATAGAAAAGATGTATTCTAGGATATTGATACTCCCCAATACTGAGAACAGGGTTCAAATGATTTAAAATTCTTGAGAATTAATTAGAGGCAAGAAAGATTTTGGCCACGGTGTCCAAGCATCATGGACATGGAAAGCACACCTTGCAGAAGGAATATTTAATTAACTGGAACAGAAAAAAGTCAAGTTCTAGTGGCAGTTGAAGCCAAGTAAATTCAAGTAATACATAAGTTATAAGTTTTTAAAATAGTGTGGCAGTTGACTACTAAAACATATTTGTAAAGAAAAAGGTGGAGTCTCCAGCTCTTCAATTCTCTTTGCTGGCAGTCTTTCTGGAAAATGTATTTTAATAGATCAAAAACAATTAGCTGCTGAAAATAAACAGATCTATGGCCTCTTATACAAAAGGTCAGATGGGAACATACCCATAGACCTGAATGTTCAGATTGAAATCAGCATAAAGCATGTAGTTCCTTGGTTCTGCTGACACAGCAAACAAAATACCCAGCAAAGCACCATAGCAAGTCAGAGGTGTCCCAAACAGCACCACAGTCAGAGTCACTGCTAAGGTGCTTTCTGGTGGGAAAGATTCATTTTCCTTTTCCTTGCATTAAAAAATCCAGACAAAGTTTTAGGTATACTGATGTAAACACACCGGTAATGCAGTAGGGCAAAAGCTTGTTTATGTTCCTGTAGAATGACATTTATCGCAAGGATGAACTTTACAAACACTTTGGGCCAGATGGCGGCTGGTCTCCTTGACGGCACACAGGGGAAGGAGAGCCCCCAGGAACCCAGCACGAAGGAGATCTCGGCAGTTCACAAGGCAACGCCTCCACTGCAGCTTCCCCAGAGCAACAGGGCTTTTTCTGTTTGCCCTTTACGTGGGGGTAAGCCCAGCTGGGTATGAGCTCATCAGGAGGAGCAGATGTGGCAAGCTTGTCAAGACTGACATTGCTGTCACCTGCCCCTTGAATTTTTCAGAGACCGGGGCCTTCTTGAATGAACTTATGAAGGTAGCTCAAGCCTATATTAAAGTGTATCAGAACGTTTGGAGAAACCCTAAAGCAAGAACAAACAAGGACAATGTTTTTGCAGGTAACTGTCCTTTTTTTGTTCAGGTCTCTAATTATTTGCTCGCATCCGGCAATCTTTTTCAGCTTTTTTCT
The DNA here is from genome assembly GCA_035590215.1 of Microhierax caerulescens. NCBI lineage: Eukaryota > Metazoa > Chordata > Aves > Falconiformes > Falconidae > Microhierax > Microhierax caerulescens. Next base: position 68,308,052 of record JAVJGJ010000059.1, on the reverse strand, counting down.
TTTGCTGCCTGAATCAGTCCCTTTTAAACAGCTTGCTGTCCTGCCACCCAAGCTGCAGATTTTGATAGTGGTCTGGTACCCTGCCGCGATGAGCAGAACCTCATGCCCAGGCTGCAGGCATGGAGCAGAGTCCAGCCACCCCAGCCAGAGAGGTCCGGAAGCAGAGGATCTTTCGCCTTCCCTCTTCCCTGAGACAACTCCCATGTCCTGTCCGACTCCCACAAGTGGGCTTTACGTTGTTTGCAGGTCGATGCTACTCTTCTGCCTGCATGTTCCAGACACACTTTTTCTGCTTTACAAAATGCAACTATTCTCATCAGGAAAAATCTACGTGCCTTACCAGGCTCTTCACCATTAATTCCCATCTGTACCAGAGAAACAGGATGCTCTTTGAGATACCCAGTGGAGGCACTCTTGAAGCACTTGTCATTGTATACACGGTGCATACAAAATGCTATTATTTGTGCATACCTCTGCAGTGCAGCATTTGAGAATGTACCTGTTACTGTATCGTAGGACACAAATCTTAGTGTAACAACATATCTTTTTTCACAATCATCCAATTTGTAAGCTGGAAGGTCAGCTCTGCAGACTCATCTGCATAGACAGCATAGCAAAAATGTTTAAAAGAAAGATTTAGAAATACAACTCTGGATGCTACAGTTCTAGGAGAAATAAAAAAAATAAAAGTTCCAAAATCATGCAGACTTCATTTTGAACTAGCTGAACTTACAAGTACAGTTGCTTCAGATGTTTTCCACCAAGAAAATTGAAAGCTGCTGGAGGAAAAGGAATTTGTGTGTATGCATGCCTATCTTGCGCATACACGGACACATACATGATATTTATGCATGCACATGGTGCAATTTCTCCCTTACACTGAATAAAGCACACAGGGTCCTAAGAACTACCAGTTAATATGGTGGCTGTATCTTCAGGCATAAAGCACAACTGCCAAATGACATAAATGGACTTTTTGTCACAGTTTATTTATTTGTATTATTTTTTTTTTATATACTGATGTAATTTATATCAGGAGCAGAGCTGGAATGCCAACGTGGACCAGTGGCCAGCTGTGGCCCTAGCACGTAAGCTCCCAGTTTCTTCTGTTAGCTGTGCACATCTGTAGATCTATCAACCTGTCAGGCCCAGCTTCTGAATTGCTTTAATGTTCTCCAAAAAACAAACACTTCTGTATTTAGGAAAGGAAATGAGAGACTTGTTTTGCTGATAAAAAATATGATTCATAACAGGCATTGGGACAGAACCTTTCCAATTAAAAACACTGCTTAAACATTTTTTTTGTCCTCAATATCAATGAAACTGGAATGCCAGTGTCATTCTTTTTATTTTAGCTTGGTTTACTAGGAATAATCCCCCTGAGCCATCAGCTGACCTCCAAAGCATCCCAGCTTCCCGCAGGATAACAAGGAATAATAAGAAACACGCTACTGTAAAATAAACAAGACTGGTGTGAAGTTTGTTCCTGTGTTGTCAGAATGACAAGCCTATAGCAAGTACTCAGCAATGATCAAATAAATGTCCAGAGATCCTTTTCTAACAGACAACTCAGCAACTTCAAACATTTTTTGAGCTATTTCACTCATATGGGCTGATAAAGCAGCATTAATCTCCTGCTTTAAATCAAGTTTCTGTCATAAGGCTTCATTAATCTCTCCCATGTTATCAAGTGTCTTTGTGAAAGAAATTATATTTCTGAATTGAATTTTTTTTCTCTTTCACCGTGGCAAGAGATTTTTGCCAAACTTCTAATAGGAATTGTAAAACCTATGACACCGATAACACATTTGAATAAATAAAAGCTACAATTTAAAGCCCCTTCCTTCCAAGCCCAAATATTGGAGCAAACCAACAAAAATTGGTTACCTAGAAAGAAGAAATTAAGAACAATATTTTAAATTAAAGTGAGGCAACAGATGGTTAACTTTTTTATTTACCTTTTTATAACAATTGGATTTAAAAAAAAACCCAAACCACTTTTATAGTCAAATAACCTCCAGGCACTAATAAACACTTATTGATTCTTAGTGTATGTACTTACTCTACAAGGTGTCCTAACCTGCAGCCACTACTATTTTTAATGGAAACAGATACTCTTTACACAAGTCTACAAAGTTAGTGCCCCTTTGTTTCATGGGAGAAAAATTTACAGTGAGTAAATGTCTCAGCATTAAATTTACTATGCTAAAATTAAAATTAATAACCACAGGTGAAAAAAACAACTTAATTTTATGGCCAGCAACAGAGCTGCAGAGTGGATAGGGATAGGAAGTAGTAGAATCTACTGCAGCACTGGCAAACTTTACGGCTTTTGCTTTTCAAGAACGATAATACCACAGTCTCAGTAATGTTTAGACAGACTTGTCCCACCGACTTCTTTAGATTTTATCTATTGCTGACCATTACCATCTCACTGAGTGCAATAACCTGCATTGGTTGGGGACTTAGATCAGAGATGTCACCTGCATGGTCACACAGCAGTAAGTACAGAAGACTCATAGATCAATGTGTTTGGATTTGCATTAAGCAGAGCATTCAAAGCCACATGCCTGGGCACCACCACTCAATCCACATCAGCTTTGCAGCCAAACCCAAATCCAGGTGGTACAAAAGTAAAGGATTCATCTTAATTCATCAGGCTTTGAATGAGTAAGATTCAATTTCATTCAGATGCAATTTACATTTTAAAAACCCTAACCCTGTGTTCGCTATAGGTGTATTCCCTCTCTATTGTAATCAGACTTTTCTCACAAAGTGAAAGTCAGAATCTTTGCCACGAAGCCTTCACTTGGGGAGAGGCACTAGGGTGGGAGGCGTGGTGCTGAGAAATGTGGTGTAATAGCTGAACGCAACCAAAAGCACAGCAATGGAGCAAGAAGCTTTATAAGTGACTGCTGCCTCAACTTTCATTTTTAGCTCACCATTAACCCCTCGGAACTGCTTTGCCTTAAACATTCTTGTTTTCACTTCCATGACAATGGTCCCGGAGAGCCCCCTCCGGCATCACCATTACCTTCCTCGTTGCATTTTCTCATATGTCCCAAACTTTAATATATCTATCCTCATAATAAAAGCTGATCATGAAATTTCACAACATGAAATAGTTGTGAACATTTTGTCCATAAGGAAAATTTATTATAAACATTTCCCAATATGAGCATGTGCATGATTTATTTGCAAGTAGAGCAGTCTCATACAAACCCCAACCAACTAGTAGCAGCAAGCTGAGGAGGCTATGGTGAAGAACGTCTGTCAGACTACTGGCTACTTTTGGTGACAGGAATTAAAGATTTGATACAGAGCAAAAACATAACTGAAGTATTTCCACTCCAAAAAACAGAGCTCTTGATTTTTGGCCTGTTTTCTTTGTGACAAGGGGAAGGATCACTCTCCCATTCAGTAGAAAAACAGGGACAGGAGAGAAGGGGGAGAGAGAGAAAAAGACAAGAAAAAGCAACAAGCAGCAGAGAAAGAGAGAAGGGTGGCTGCAGCCACTGGGGCTGGGGAGAAGGGAGGAACACATCCAAGAGCTAGCAAGCCTCAGGTTAGCATTGCAGCAGCTGTCCTACAGTTTCTGCAAATGATTAGTAATGAAAGGAGCCCGTTCCTGTTGATGCACCCAAAGGGGCCTCAACAGTTTTTATAGTTCCTTTGTTTGCCCATTGGGCTACTTAGTTTTATCCTCTTTCAAGTAAAGCTGTTTTACTGCACACATTTGGGAGGCATTTGCAGCCTCAGCTCCAAAGCAAATAGATGGTGCATGCTGCCACATCCAGCGGCCTGCGCACACCACAGCTCTGCAGCAACTTCTTCCCCAGTTTGCCCTAGGTACCCCTCTGACAAGCAGCAGAAGAAATCTCTTCCCAAGACGCTGACGTTATCCCTGGAGACTGCTGATCAAGGTCTTTTTTCCTACCATAACCAAGATGCAGCAATAAAGAGGAAATACGGTCTTAAGACAATGTAAGCAGAAACACATGCACCCCTAAAACTCAGGATTTTAAGAACTCTTCAAGAGTACAGGTAAAAACACGTACTGTAGGGCAGATGTTAACTCTCATATGGTCAAGGTGCTCTTCTACGTGGAGAAAGAGAATCAAAAGACAGTAAAAAGTTCCTTTAGGATAAGTGTCTTCATTTGTATTACCTGAATTCAGTCAAGATTTAGATAAGTCCCTGCTTAGAACATAAATATAGCAGTTCAACAATAAAAAGAAAGGCCAGTAACCAAAAATGGAAAGAAAAGACAAAGTGAGCTGTTCAAAGGTCAAACCCACACCACGCACAGGCAGCAGTCTATTAAAAAAGGGCTAGCTTACAAACACTAAATTCATTAGAGGGAAGAGGAATTAGACTCATTGTTATATAATACTGTTCATTAGAGGAATATTGTATGATCCTCCCATTCCAGCGACTTCTTATACTAATTTACAAGCAAGAGAACATTTTCGTAAACAAGCTGTTGATAAAAACGATGCCTTTTCCCAAAAGTTAAAAGCAAAGCCAAGCACCTCTGGAAGATGAGCTAAGGTTTCTGAATAAAAACCTCCCTTTATGCACCAAGTTACATGAGCCTGGTGGACAGGCTAGCTGACATCTACACATAATCACAGAGTGGTCAGGGTTGGAAGGGACCTCTGGAGAGCATCTCATCCAACCCCCTGCTAAAGCAGGTTCTCCCAGAGCAGAACTGCATCCAGGTGGGTTTTGAATGTCTCCAGAGAAGGAGACT